>RXPK01000144.1:1116802-1498125 GCA_004143645.1 Protaetia brevitarsis
TAGCAAACTTACACTGACGAAAGAAATTGCGCATTAAGATGAAAAGTTTTATAACTTTTGGTTTTTATCACGTTGAACGAAAAGAATTCCTTTTCTCAAAAAAAAGTGTTTATTTTAATTGAAAGTAGCGTGCTGTTTTACCGGAAGACTATTTTCTTCTTAAGTACATGCTCTTCGACGAAAAGTAACCGTAATTAACTGGAATGCACCTTAGTGATTAATATCTTATAATGTCTGTTTAAGTAAGACAATACACATTACATATTATATTATTATTATTATTATGCACACATTTAACAACATATTTTAGTTTATTTTTAGTACGTTATCATATTATTGAATTATAAACAGTATTTTAAATAAAAAAGCCGAACGTTTTGATTTATTTGTGTGGACACGCATACATACACTGATTTAAAACTTTTGCCTTTTAACGAAAAATGCAAGCACCTGTATTCAAGCTGAGTACATTTTTACGCGGAAGTATTTTAATTTTATTCATGTTCCCACGTGCATAAGTCTCAGATACACAAACAATAATGAACAAAAGTAAATATTTTTCGCGCCAGGTTAAAGAAATTTCAAAGATAATTGGAATCGTTTCAGTTAATGCCGATTTACTTATAAACCAAGGAACTTTATAGCAGTATATGGTGTTTGAAGGTTTTAAAACTGTTATACACGGGAAAAACGATCTTGTTGTTTTCAACCATTTTCCATGCATTTGGTTACAGTTACTAAATTATTACTTGATTTAGGAATATTAAAAATATTTCTGTATTCAATCAAACAAATAATTTGGTTAATAGATTTATTTGAAGCTAGTGCAGTATTTATTAATTTAATTAAATATTTGCAATGGAAGTAAATAAATATCGGCATTTTATTTTCGTATAAGCAGTTTCTCCTCATATAGTACAGCAGATGAGCAGATATACTTATGTGTAGTAGGGAAATTGTCGTATAGATGGCGCATCTCCTATTTCATTCCAGTAACAGATAATATTTCACACAAAATAGGCTGAAAACTGCGATCGTAACATATTAATCTGGTATATTTACTAGAACAACATTTGATAGGAGTCATCGCTATTGATAGGACGATTTCTTTAACGGCACACTAGAGTGCTAGGGTGGTTACTACGACCAACCACCCCCAATACTACTAGGATTTACAACATTCTAACGACAAATCCCTCCTTGATGCATGGGTTTTTGGAGATAATTTATTTTCATTACGATTAAAAATGATCACGGCATTTTTTTGTGAATAAATGTTATAAGAAAAGGAAAAATGTCTTGAATCAAGATGCTTACGGTTTTCTGCCAATCTGCATAGCTTTCAAGTTCAAAATAAAGAGGACTTGAATCAACTATCAATAGCTTTCACTTAAAAGAATAAACTGTTTCAACGGAAAATATATTATTTCCGAAGAAATGCGCGAATTGAAAATTATATTCATCTTCAAGGAAACACCAAATCATGTTGGCCATATAGAAAACGCAAAAATTTTTGGTTTAATGCAATTCCTTTTAAATGAAAAGGATATTTCTCTCTCTCGCAATGAATTTGCGCATGGGCTTAATAATAATAGTAAACGGTTATTAATCATTTGGTGGAACGTGTACTTTTTATTCATATAGTAATATAATTATTATTTTACTAGTTAGTAGGTCATCAAGTACCTAGTAATAATTTTACCGAAGAAATAATAGTTTGCTGTGTTCTAAGGCATTCTGTCAAGAAATGGTAAATGTTTGGTTTTCAAAATACGTTCGCAAGCGTGTTCAATATTCACTTAATAATTTTAAACTTTTATGTTAATTTTTTTGTATTACAATTTCAACATTAATAAGCAGGGTTGATATTCCGATCCCCTTGGAATAGGGGTGCTGGGCGGGATTAGTGTGCGTAGTTGGAGCGCGTATTCACCACTTTACTCTCAGACTTCGTAGCAGTATTATGCATCCCATACGTATAATGCACTGCCATGAACTACAGTCTCATTAGATTAGCGTAAACATGCATGTAAAATCGATGTAATGAAAATAAGAATAAATATAAAATTAAGTAACAAATTTGTTAATTTCGTACTGTAAAAAGCGTAGAATCTTTGCATAAAATTAAGTGTTTCTCACAAGCAAGTTATATTACATTTTCTTTGTTCTCTAGAGGGAAAACCGTGTGAAACTCAGTGTAGTATATATCCATAAATCATTAACAATATTATAATTCGAAGCAATTATTAGGTACATTCTTTAATTTTCAAACAGAAATTTTCGCAGGTTATCGCGCAGTAATGCTGTGTCTTGCTAGAAACCAAAAAGAATTTCGACTTTGAAAATATAAAAAAAAAAGGAAATCCGCAAGTTAAAAAATGGCAGTAAAACAATGGTAAACTACACTCAGAAAATATAAAGAACATAAAAACCATTGCTTATTTCATGTGGATAAGTTTTAAAAGAAAATATTTTCATAATAAAATTTTAACTAAGAATAGAAACTTCATTCTTTAAAATATAAAATAAAAAACGGAATCTCTAGTAAAAACTAGAACTAGGAATAAATAAAGGAAACTCTAGAATTATTAAATGAAAACGTAAACTAATATTTCTGTATGCACATGCATTTGGATTAATAATCGCTAGTCGCAGTGTGGCATCGCTAAGTTGGTGGGGACGCGAAAGACTGTGGAGGGACACTCCGAGTAATAAAATTTCGTACGGCAGATGATCGAACGGGACTGAAATTACAAGCCTGGTTATGAGCAAATTCAGAACAATGTTTCAACCCGGAAAAATAAAAAACTAATAACTAGAACTTAAATAAGTAATACAGTTAATTGTTTTTACTTATTCATTTTTAATACAGTGAAATTAATATTAAATGATGTGGCACAACTGGTTAAAATAAACCGTTACTTTTGAGAATGCTATACTTTGCAAAAATTCTAAAGTTTACTTGGTTAACATAACATTATAACATTATAAAAAGATGCGAAATAGAAATCGGAGCCATAAGTATATTATTTATATAACTCAAGTATAGTTTGCTAGACCTCTATAATATTTATAGATATTGGTTTACATTATTTATTTATCCAGCAGCATTAACAAAATATATGAGATAATGGTTTGTTTTTCTTTCACGTATAATTTGGTTTATATATAATTAAAAAAAAACTTCTTGGAAAGCGCCATTAATTTATTTTTTTTGTATATTATTTGTAACAAAAGCGTTTCGATGTTTAGTTTCACATCTTTCTCAATTTGTCTTCATGTTGGTAAATTTTAATTGTATGTTTCTAATAGTAACATAAAGTCGAATTTTTAAAATTACATCTTTTTTACTTTAAACTTCAAAATTTTCAATTTTATCGTCTATGTGATACATGTTGTTTAACTGTTATTTGGTAAAGTACTAAAATAACACTATTTAACACACATTTTAGTAAATGCAGCATTGAATCCTGTAAACTTTTATAGAAGAGACTTTTTTCCTAAAATCAAAAGTAGAGCTATAATCAAAGAGCCATCAGTCTTCGATGGAACACCCTGTGCAATGAGCAAATCCTCGTTCTTATGGTTAAGGAGAACAATTTACGTTTATATAATTGCAAAACATAATTTAATTTAAAACAATTCAAATAACTATTAACCGATTGTTAATATAACACTTTAACTTTACGTTAAATCAATGCAACAATTATTTTTGGTAGGATATACTTTTTGGTTAATTCAGCAAATTTCTTGTTTTAGTGTATGATGCAAACATGTTGAAATAAATTAACGTTTTAAGTTGTTATACTGACCATATGAAAGTAGCCTCACAAAAATTTATTACAAACAAAAGTTTATGCATACATACAAAAGTTTAAACAGTTTATTCAAACAACAAACCGTAACTTATTTTCCGAACAGTTTCAAACTATTGACAAGAATTAGTAATCATAATTATATGTTCTATCCAATCATTTATTTTAAATTTCTCTGTGTCTACCGGTTTCGGCTTTTCGCCATCATCTGGACAACAGTACGTAAGAGGAACTAAGAGCTACGTCATTTGAAGTTGTAGTATTAAACATTCATAATTAAAAATTTAAATAAACGTGTTTTTTAGTTTCCATTGTGCATTGTCCTTGATTTATTTTATTTAAAATTTTAATTATTAATGTTTAATACTACAACTTCGAATGACGTAGCTCTTAGTTCCTCTTACGTACTGTTGTCCAGATGATGGTGAAAAGCCGAAACCGGTAGACACAGAGAAATTTAAAATAAATGATTGGATAGAACATATAATTTTTATTTCTAATTCCACCACCAATCAAAACTTTCAATAACTATTGACAAGAACATTAACTACACACTAATTTAAATTACTCTAGTGATTAAATGAACAATCTAATGTTTAATAATTTATGAATGTTGGACAAATGTTTACACACCATTGCTCACCGGCAATGTTTAATCAATTCGGAGTTTGTTGAGTGAACATTTTCGTTTTTTTTTTTTTGTATACTCGGTCTTGAGACTTAAAACCAGGTACCTACCCAAAATAGAAATCGAGCTTTATACGAAATCTGAGCAACAAACATCTACAGCCATTCAGTTTTTCGCGTATTTAAGCAAACGAAGAACACTCATTTACATCAGTTTAGCTCACCACGGAATTGACTAATTGCCACTTGAATGCCTAGTGGGTCGATTTTATTGTGATTTATTGCTTTATTCCGCAAATTACCGCGTATACAATAAGTTATTTTGAGCGTGAATGCGGACAAAAACGGCTCGTTGTCTGGGGTAAGTGCTCCGTTTATAATGCGACCACTCGTTAATTTCATTAAAGTCGATATGTCGCCAGGAGCGTGTAAATACGCGAACGGCATACAAACATTATACATACGTAAATGAACTCATATGCGAACGTAATTTATTCGTAATTTAAACTAGTCTGGGCGTGAATATATACCAAATAAGTATAGAGCCGTAACGTCCGGCGTAGACTCTAGACTCTGAGTGTGAGAAAAGAGTGATGAGAAGAATTAATTAATTAAGTGTGTTTCGCTTATATTCACATATGTATATGCACATCTAAAAAAATGTAACGGCATTATTAAAAAATGATTTTAATTTGAATGTTGTAGCTTTTTATTGGCGATGTGGATAGATTCTAATTATAATAGATGCTGTGTCCATATGCGGATAATTTTGTTTGCTTCTTTTCTTGCGTTAAAAGTTATTGCTTCCCCTTTTTGTCTTATCGTTAGTGCATTAATTAAATTTCAATAGCCTTCATTATCCATCTAGCTTCACTGAATTAGATGACACTGTAGCCCCTAGTTTTTACAATTTTCTATCTTTAATATTTGGAGGATATGCTCCGGGACGATATGTTAAAAAAATTTAGCTTTGTGAAGGAATTCACCATAAAGCTAAGTAATAGGAGCGAGTGGGATCATAACACCATCTTGAACTTGAATAGAAATGCCATAAAATGGTATACTGATGGCTCCAAAACGGCAGAAGGAACTGGAATAGGAATATATGGGCCTAGAACTACATATTTCGAAAGCTTTGGAAAATACCCAAGTATATTTCAGGCGGAAATACACGCTATTGGAAGATGTGTTCAGTTCAATATGGATAGGAACTATCGGAAGCAGGAGATTATCATCATGTCTGATAGTCAAGCAGCCATCAAGGCGCTGAGCTCATATGAAATAAGCTCCAAGATGGTCTGGGAATGCCTAGGGAAACTAAATGAGCTAGGCAAAAGAAATAAAGTAACCCTCCTGTGGTTTCCGGGTCACACAGGAGTGGAAGGAAACGAAATAACGGATAACCTCGCAAAAATAGGGGCTGGAATGCCTTTTGTAGAGCCTGAACCCTTTTGCGGGTTAAGTAGCAATACAATACTGAAGAAACTAAAAATAGAAATGGAGCAGAGAAAATCCAGTTACTGGGAAAATCTCCAGGGAATGAGGCAAAGTAAAATTCTTCTGGGAACTTATAACCAGAAGAGGTTTACAGAATGCATCAACCTGAGTAAGAACAATGTTCGCATGTTAACAGGAATACTTTCAGGCCACTGTAGACTGAAAGGACACCTGAGTAAGCTTGAATTGGAAAAGGAATCTGAACGTAGATTTTGTGGGTAATAGGATGAAACACCCATCCACCTCCTCTCAAACTGCGTAGCACTGTGCAACTCGAGGGCATTGCACCTGGAAGCATGTGAAATCGAAGAGGGAGACTTACCTAGACTGGGGCCCTCTGATATCCTACATTTTCTAAAAGGAATAGGATTGGAAGGCCAGCTGTAAAGCAGCAAGAATAGGGGACACAATAGATCTTTTAGGTCGCAGTGTAACACCACCCTTCTATTTACATACATACATACATCTTTAATATTTAATTTTTTAATGTGCAATCGGACACAAGAAAAAATTCGTTGTTAAGTGAAAAGGGTATAGTAGGAAAAAGTGCTCCCGATAGCATCGTATTGAAAACCCATACAAAAGTTGCAAAATTTCAGCCTCCTACATCTGATAGCGGAGTTGATAGAAGCAATTAACCGCCCAACTATTTTATTTTTTATTTCCGTCTCTTTTTAACCAATCCATCCAGAAATAATTTACTTGACTGGTATCGCCATTTAAAAAATTGCTGTGACAATTTTAGCTATTTAAAAATAATATTTTTGGAACCCTCAGAAAGGGGGTCATCCTTCCGAGCATGAATACCTAATTTTCGTCAAAAATGCTCCTACACCCCAGGTTTGTTATGGGAAAATTTGATCCAATTTGCTGTGATGAAACAGCTTAAAAAAAAGAAAACTGAATGTGAGGTATCACCTAAAAACATTGAAGAAAAAAAATCAAGGTCTTTTACGAAAACAAATGGAAAGATATGAGTTCGTCTCTTTAATCATGTTTTTAACGGAGTTTAAATATCAATTTCTGAAAACTGTAATGGAGTTTTAGAAGTCAGTATCATTTGTCTCTAAACGTCAAAGAAAAAGAAAAAAAAACCTTTGACGAATTGTGTGAGGATGAGAGGCTGCAAGATGATGAACATTATTCGAAGATCGATGAAAACTGCTACAAAATAGATGTGCTACTATAGTACTTCAATTTTTCAGTTTCCACAACCCAAAACGCAATTTAATTCTTCAGATTTGTCTAACTGTATTTATTTGAACGAAAAAAAAAACATGTTAACTTTCTAGTAATATTAAAGGAACCATTTCCATTGTTAATTAAAACAAGTTGAATCTTTAATTTAACTAAACAAAATTCAAGCTATTTTTTTTCTGTATAGGACCCGAGAAATTGCTTTCGTTTAACTCAAAAAAGTTCAGCAAACACAGTAACTTTTCTGAGTGTAGAAGGTATACGTAGAGTTACACTTTGCATTAATCCATATTAGGCTTCCTTACACCAATTTTTACTGGTTCCTACAACAAACCTGGAAAATCAAAATTTTAATATCATTAATAAAAGAGTATCGAATCGAAAATTAATACAAAAGTTGTGCTTTATGAAGGTAATGATCTGCGTAAAGTTTCAGCTTCGTACAATTGCGAGGGAGGTTGATACAAGCAATTAACCTCTAAAGTACTTTATTTTTTTTCTCCGTTTCTGTCCCAATCCTTGTGGATTGAATAAACTATATCGTTTTGAAGTAAGAAATAGTTTTAGTGTAATATTTCAAACAAACGAAGATGATTTTTGCTTAAATTTTCGCATTTTTACAAAAAAAGTAATCGGGTTAATTATTTATTCAAGTTAATATACGATATTACTTCAATTACAACAAAAGAAGGCAGAAGTTACAAATGCATTTTAGTATAGTCACAAAAACAATGTGTTAAATGAATAAAAATTGTCATGATATTCACTTTTTTTTTGTCGATTAATTAAAATAATCTATTGATCTTTCAAAATCTAGACTAGTAAGAACAATAAATGCGTAAATTTGAATACTTAATGCATCTTCACAAATTCGACTTGTTATTTTGACAAAAAGGAAGTGAATTTCACAAGTTTATTAGGTAAACCCTCCCAATTCATTTCGCTACTCCAACTAAAAAAAAAAACCTTTAAGAAAGCATAAAGTTTTTTCGACAATAATTTTGGGTAGTTGTTACATTAACAATTTTTTTTGTGGACCTTTTGGAACAATCAGATTTGTTAATTTTTTTTTATTATTGTGTACGTAATGAAAAAATAAAAATGGGAAAAACTCAAGTGCCCAAAAATATATCAAAATTAACAAACGACAGGAACAGCGAATGATACCGCCATTATGTTTCCCACAGCCACCAAATAATTTTGCAATAATCCAAACCGTAGGACACGATGGGCACATACAAACAGGTGTAAAATTAAAAAGAATGTGTATAGTTCATAAATGCAATACTTCCTTCAAAAGCTGAACTGCACTATAGATTATTTCCATTAGAATAACATTTTGATTAGTTAAAAGGCGTATAAATGAAGTTGAGAGTTTCTATTAGATTTTAAAAACACCAAAAGATAATTAATTATCAAATTCAGATATTATATTTTATAATTTTACATAAATGGAGTGTTTCGATATGATATAAAAAAAAGTTATCTAGTAAGAATAAGCACTTAACGCGAAAATCTTGCAGATATTACTTGTACATAAAAGTTAAACATAAGAAGTTCTCATTTAAAAAGGATTAGTATTCCGAGCAAGTCACTGTTATTAATTAAAATTTAATGAAACGTAAACGAGTTCCAATTTTTGTTTCCATCTATACCAGCAAAGACTTGATAGAATATCTTCTAGCACACAATCAATCTACCTATACTGGATAGATACATAATTAAAAATACCAGAATCCTTGAAACTAGCGCGGAATTTTTAGATTCTTTGTATTGTGTTGTGATTTAATTAAAGAGAGGTGACTTGCATGTTCTCCTTACAAATAAAATACATACTTATAAATTTCATTTCCTACAAAGTCGACCGTTTAAATTTCGATTCCGATCTAGGCTCTATTCAACGGTAATATTGAAAATAATAGATGATAGAAACAGTAAAACTTATAAGAAATCCATTCATTTTGTACCTTAAGGTGTCGCGATAAAAAGCTAAAAAAAGCAAAAAAAAAATAGCTTCTTAAAGATTCACAATGATTTAAGTAGTGTATTAGACACGGCAAGAGAACCTTGCGAATTGTAAATCGCAAAATTCTAATCAATCTTCGTCGATTTGTAGACGCCATGAAGTGTTACTCAAATAACTCACCATTTGTTGCTTTTATTTTCCAAGGTTTCAATCACTCTATGGTAGCGACACGGTCAATCATTTTGTATCGCCCGATATAAATAAAACGTCATAACGATAGATATATTAAACGTCAATTTTACAATATTTGTAAATACCTATCTATTAAAAATATATATTCCTTGCAACTAGGCAAAACTCAAAATGGAATAATTAGCCCCAGTTGGAACATCATTTAATAATAATAAAACATTAGTGACATTAGTATTCAACACGTTCAGTCTATTAGGGAACAATATAAGTGCGTATACATATGAGCGTATAACTGAAAAGAAATGGAATGTGAACCGTTAACCGTTGTGTCAATGTTAATGTGCCCATTGCCAAAGCAATCACAAACATTATTTGTTTACACAGTGTATGGCGCGTTGAATATGTGCAAATATATCGCACAAATAATAGACTGCCTATGTAATAAATGTTAAGCGTTAACCGCCAGTTGGAAATGTTTTAAAAGTGGGTACAGCCGCCGCCTTAGATTATGTCATAGGCTTTTAGTTCAGGCCTAGTGCAGACTATATTGATATATCTGCTTTAAAAACGCGCCCTTCGTTATTTTCTATGCCTACATTCATTGTATATATTAACCAAAACTTTAACATGCTTGTATTTGTTTGTTTAGTGGTAATTTCACTCACCATAGATAATACAGATACATATTAAGTTTGGCCGAATACAGTTTCTAAGTGGTGCAAGAGGTAACGTAATGTTAGAAGTTTTACGATCTCCGGATTAGTAAGAAAGGGATGGTGCTAGACGGTAGGGCTCTATACTACTCAGATCAATTGTAGTGGTTGGTCTACATTTGTAGAACGAAATGAGTTTCAAATTTTAATTTATTTATCTATATATTTTAATTTTATTGCTTTTGTAAACAGCAGTGACATTATAATAATAAAAAATGCACTCACTACAATGTTTCAAAAAATGAAAAAAAGGAATAGCCAAATGTTGAATCACAGTGTTTTGATACTTATCCAATGAATTATTCATTTTAAAATAATAAGAAGTATATAGCCAATAGGAAAATAACATCATCAACATTTATCAATGAATACTTTATTTACAATTTTAACATGCTATTACCAAATCGGCATTAATATTTTCGCAAAACTCTTGAATTAATATTTGGTATAATAACCATTATTGGTAATACACTCTGCTAATCTTTTTGTCATAGAAGCAACTAAATTTTCGTAATAATTAGTGCCTCGAAATATCTCCCAAATAGTTTGCACATGTTGAGTGAGATGTGCGACATTTCTTTGTCGAACACCATGTTGCTCCAAATTCTCTCACTGTGTTACCATAGATGCCCACATATTTTCTATGGGATTAAGGTTGGGGGATTTTGCAAGGCCAATCCAACAAATCCCTGTCATTATTATCAATGAACCACCTTTTTACAATTCCAGCAGTATGTACCGGGATGAATGAACTACTAGACGAGAACACCTACAAGGAAATAAGAAAAGATCCAACGGAGAAGATCACAAAAACAGTAAGGGAGAGCATAAAGACTTCATCGATACCTAAAGAGATGCAGAACAGATTGCTACCAAGAGCCGCTAGACCACCCAGGCTGTATGGAATACCAAAAATACATAAAAGAAGGAGTGCCATTAAGGCCAATTATAAGCAACATTGGATCACCGACCTACGATTTGTCGAAATATTTAGCTAACTTACTAAAGCCATATACCGGACAAACTGCAACGTATGTGAAGAATTCGAAACATTTCGTAGATATTCTGTCTACGCTGAAGACTGAACCTACAGACATTTTAGTAAGTTTCGACATTATATCGCTATTCACGAACATACCCACGGAGGACGCACTGGCCTTACTTCCAGAACTTGGACTACAAGAAGACATCATTGAATTAGTGAAACTGTGCTTATCCACGACATACTTTTTGTATGAAGGAAAATACTACGAGCAGAAGAACGGAACAGCAATGGGAAGTCCTTTATCACCTGTAATAGCTAACTTGTTTATGGAAGCATTTGAAGAAGAAGCCCTAAGTTCCAGCGATATGAACCAAGTGTTGGCTGCGATATGTCGACGATACTTTTGTAATATGGCAACACGGAGAAGAAAAACTACAACAGTTTTTGGAACACATAAACTCACAGCACCCAGCCGTCAAGTTTACCATGGAGAAAGAACAAAATGGAAATCTCCCTTTCCTGGATGTTATGGTCAAGAAAACAAAAGAGGGAATGCTACAGCACGCAGTATTTAGAAAGAAGACGCACACCGATAGATATCTGCATGCAAGATCTCACCATCATCGGATGCAGAAGAAGACATTAACACAAACTTTGCTATCCAGAGCCGAAACCATCAGTGACGAACAACATCTTACCAGTGAAAGATACATTTGGAGGAAGCACTAAAGAAGAATGGTTACACTGACATCGACATAGGAGAGCCACTAAGAAGAAGACGACACTGGAGAAAACTACAGAACCACGAAGAGGGATGGCGTGTTTACCTTACATAGCAGGAGTCACCGAAAAAGTAGGCCGAATTTTGAAGAAACGTAACGTACAAGTACGCTTCGGGACTGCAACGTCGATCCAGCAGTATCTACCGACCGCAAAGGATAAGTACTCAAGGGCGCACAGAAGGTATCTACAAGATAACATGCCAATGCGGACAGTGCTACGTCGGACAAACAGGAAGAGCCATCGACATAAGAATAAAAGAACACGAGAGGGACGCAAGACTAAGAAGGACCGCGCAATCAGCGGTGGCAGAACACATGCACGACACCGGACACAAAATGGATTTCAAGAATGTAAAAGTAATAACTACCACCAAGAACTACGGAAAAAGACTCATCAGGGAAGCCATAGAAATAGAAAAGAATAAAACCGTTAACAGAGAAGACGGGTACAACCTTAGCAACACGTGGAGAGCCTACTACGAACCGTCACGGGTGAATGGAGCGGAAACTACACGGTTGGATGCACCAGGGCGTATATAAGAAGAATGTCGGACCATGGAGAATCAGTTCAGTTATCCTGAAGAAGCTGTCAGTATGAACAGCGAAACGTCGAGCGAAAGCTTTGACACACGGCGAAACCCGCAAGAAGCTGTTAGTTATAGTAATTACTCTCACTTCATCTTTTGGATATATGGCCCTTACAGAAGGCTTCAGACTTCTTCTAATACAAGACGTAGCGCTCTGATGTGAAGCGAAGTGGTGTTACAATTATCATTGCTCCAGGACCACCATCGCACATTCCAGCCCCCATGACCGGCTGTTATTCTTCCTGCAGTGAACTGTTGTCTTATGTTTTCTACATTATATCTAGTATTTTTTCGTCTCAATAAAACATAGCAGCATCTTCGGAGGAAGAAAACATTTTTCATCAGAAAAGATTAACATTCTGCTAGTTCCTATTTAAATTTGCTGGCAAAAAAGAAGTTTGGTGGCAGCGAGTTCAGGTGTGAGTGCCGCTTTCTTCGCACGCTTTCTACCATGATAACCAGCCTCATGTAATTCTCGGCTCATGATGGTTAGGGAGCAATATAAATTAAGTTGTTTCCTAATTTTTACGGAAGACATAAATGGATTTTCGGAAAACTATTTTAATATTTCAGCGCGGTTTAGTGGCACCTTTATGACACTCTCTAATTGTTTCTAACGACTGGTTTCCTTCGTCTCGTGCTCGCTGAATCCATCGTTGTACTTGCTGTTATTAATAAATGCTTTACGTTCTGTGATGCCTAATAAATGAATGATTTTGTGCTGAAAGAAAACTAACTTTGTTGAGTCTACATTGAGAGTAAATAGATTGTAATAAATTAAAAGGGCCTATTGGTATAAGTTAAGAATTTCAAAAGTAAGTAGTAAGTTGACAAAATTGAATAAATCAAATTTTTGTAGTATATTGTTCTTCAATTTTCGGTAAACGCGTGATATACAGATATGCTTATGTGAAAAGTAAACAAAATGCACTCACTTATCCTAACGATCAACCATAAATTGTGTTTTCACGGTGCCTTGCTTATGTTGGACGAGCATATTTGCAGTATTTGAATGCGTTGGGTCCCTTAAAGGAGATATACTACTCTGGGTGATTCTGGTATATGCATATTGCTCTATGACATTTCTAAAAAAAATCGCTGTACAGTGGGTCGCTTGTTTAATGTCATGCCTAACGGGAGCAATATCAAAACTTTTTCCTTCTGTGAGTGGCTTATAGGTTGTTGCTTCGACCGATGTTGAGAATCTAAATATTTCCGTCCCTAAAATAACAAACTCTAAACGCGGTTAAATTTATGACCTTTTTGTGATAAATACTGCATTTTTGTTCTGTATCTTCGAAACAAAGGGGTTTTTCAAAAATCATCATAGGACAAAATATTCTTAGAATAAGTCAAGGAATAACCCCTTGAATTTTTGCCGCATGTTTACCTAACACCCTGTATATTAAGCTTTAACTTCTCAAATATTCCAATATTCCATTTAAATGAATATTTTTTTCTAATCTTTTTTTAACAAGGTATTTATTTGAGCGAATACCTAGAAGTGTTTTGCTTTAAATAAGCAAACTTAGTCAATTTAACAAATACCGTTATAGTTAGGATTTTGGGTTCACTAAAACCTTTTTTAAAAATTAACTTTATTACTTAATTACAAAGATTACAAAGTTACACAATGTTCTTGAGAGTTTGAAGGTAAGATGGGCAGCGGCTTGCTAGGTGTTGAGCGGTCGAAGAGTTGTATTCAACTACTCCCGTTGCTGTGGTAGATTTCTCTTATATATGTTTTTGTCTTGCTGACTTTACATTTTTACGTTATTATGGACTACGGGTATATAACTCGTGATTATTTTTGTTTGATTTAAAAGAATCGCTTACTTAAAAAATCCATATTTCCTTACCTATATACCTATCCTGGCAAAAATAAGAGGTTATATGCTGTTTGTATACACTAATTTTGATTAACACTCTAAAAAATATTGTAGTGGCTTTAAATATTAGAGATCTATACAGAGAAATTAAATTGTTAGCCTACATTTGAAGATACGATGAAGGCTGGAATGCGTCCTCCACCTTTTCAATTAGTTATTTATTTCTATAACGTACATACATATATATTGCAACTACATTGAAAAACCGATATATTTAAACCAACCAAATATATTTTGTTAAGCATGTTTTCTTTGCAACAAGCATATCTTTTGTTGTTTCAAGTATATGCAAAAAATGTACACTATTGACTGAAACAAACAATATATTCAAACAAATTATTTAGTGCAGTATGCTTTAACACAATAATATAGTTCAACTTTGTAAAAATGTTGGATTGGTTCAATTACTTTCACATTGTTGAGACATCTACGATACTTTGTTAATTCAAACAAATTTGTTACTTCCGGAGAATAACTATATATTTGGGCGAAATATGCATGGAGTTGGTTGGCGCTCAAAACTTATTTCGAGCCAACTAGAAATATACAAAGGAAATCCATGTTGGAGTGAGAAATATGGTGCTAAAACAGATACGATTGTTAGAACATCAAAATTGACGGGAATGTCTTACTAAACAGTGTAAAAAGTCGTTCATAATAGTGTATTTAAAACAAAAACAAGGAATGACAATTATAATAATTAATTAATCAATATTATTGACAAATTAATAATATTACGTTTTATACAGTGAGGTCGTAATTCGTCCTCCCCCCCTCTCCCCCCTGATAACTTTTGAATGGTATGAGATAGAGCAATGAAACAAAAACAAGTGAAATTAGAGATAATTTGTGATTTTTTGCCTATAGAGATACGCACATGGCTTCTGATGTAAAATAGAGGGCCGTAGCTATCTTTAGAATTTTAAATAGGAAGTAATTTCATTTAGAAGCTCATTTGGAAGATATTTCTCTTACTTTTATGGCAATGCAAACAGTTTTACGATTTTCGAAATTTTTACCAACTCATCCAAGATTAATAATTAGAGTACTTACGTTACTTTTTCTATAGCCCTCGTATTCGCTTTTTGGATATAGTGTACAGAAACCTGTAATTACAGTAATCTGTAACATAGACACCCACAAAAATGACACATACACTGACAGATAAGACTCTTTTGCTAAATTTTGCAAAAACATCATATTGTAAAATATGTCATATTTTACAGCAATCGCTTCCTAAGTCACATAAAACCACAATATTTATACGGGGGCTATAGAAAAAGTAACGTAAGTACTCCAATTATTAATCTTGGATAAGTTGGTAAAAATTTCGAAAATCGTAAAACTGTTTGCATTGCCATAAAAGTAAGAGAAATATCTTCCAAATGAGCTTCTAAATGAAATTACTTCCTATTTAAAATTTTAAAGATAGCTACGCCTCTATTTTACATCAGAAGCCATGTGCGTATCTCTATAGGCAAAAAATCACAAATTATCTCTAATTTCACTTGGTTTTTGTTTCATTGCTCTATCTCATACCATTCAAAAGTTATCAGGGGGGGGGGGCATTTATGACCTCACTGTATAATATTATTAGCCATAAATGTACCTCTATCTTATAAGTGTCTATAACAAATAAAAATAATAAGTAGGATTCAAAAACGACAAAAACTACGACTGTTTTAGGATTGATATTTTGGAGAAATACACTTGGAGAAATTATGGTCAAGGGCATTTCTCACTGCATTGAAAATTTCACTGCAATCCACTCATTTTTAAAATTGATACAGTTGGTAATTTCGAATAATTTCATTGTAAAAATTTTGTATTACTTTCAGCTTGAAGATGATCACATTTAGACGAAAATTTGCTGCGTGAATTGTGTTATATAAACTAAAATAATCCAGCTCAAAATCACCGCCATGTCGTTTTCATCAATTAAATATTCGGCAGCGAATTTCTAATCGCCAAGAAACCGTCCTTTGTCTTTCGCTAAAGTTTTGTTTCTTATTTTCTTTTCTCCTTTTATTCGATCATCTGTATCTTTCCTCCCATTCTATTTATTTCTTACACTATTTTTCTCCCCAATTTTTCCTTGACATTCCTCATCGAACAAGTCCTGCATCCAAATGAGGAAAACACAGGAAAAACTTAATACCGCTTATTGCTATAAATACAAACTGTTTTTTTTTTTAACCGTTTATGTCTGTGACTTAATATTTATGAACAAGAATATATGCGTTACACCGCGTTAAGAAATAAAGTGTGTCACGAGCAATTAACGGACGAATAGTCGCCGTAATTCATATATGTACGAGTCGAGGCGACCGAATGCAGGCGACTGTTGGGTTGCCGTTGACGTAGTATTTCAGTCTCGGATTTCGTAGCACTGCCCGACAGGTTACAATCCAATCGTTCGCTGGTGAAGCTTACACTGTAAGCTCACAGAAACGGAAACGAACGCATACGCTCATAAATCGTCGCCCGCCGCCTAGATTCTTGCGTAAATAATGTGTCGCGCCGGTGACTTCATCACAAATGGTCCGTCGTCCTTGTTGTTAAAATAAATGTTCGTTGCAGACTAACTGATTGGTAAATTGGTCTTGTTTATGAAAATGAGGGCTAGCGCCAAACAATGACAAACCATACATGAAGTGATTTATGGAATAGAATGAGCATTCTTTTGTATGTACACGCTTAGTGTTGGATCCATCGCATACATGAGTGCCGTTCATGTATGCGATGACAAAAATCATCATAGTACAAAATACTCTTAGAATAAGCCAAGGAATAACCCCTTGAATTTTCGCCGCATGTTTACCTAACACCCTGTATATTTGAATAAACAAATATATTACAGAATAATTAAAATTAAATAAAAATTTGTTTGCCGCTATGTAAACGAATATTAATTTTTTTGGATATGATTTAATTTGATTGATGCAACCAAATCGGTTTTTCATTCGATTGTTATTACTCTTAACGTAAGTAACCAACAAGGCCAAAAGAGCTCTGATGGTCTGCAGAAACTTTGCAGGGAAAAATTGGGGATGCAACCCAAAAATACTGCTTTGGATGTATACAGCGATAGTGAGACCAATCATCACCTATGCATCAGTAGCATGGAGCAAAGAACTAATCTGGCCACCGCGAGAATTAATCTCTCGAAAGTGCAAAGATTAGCATGTGTATGCATAACGGGAGCTATGAGAACCTGCCCAACAGCAGCTATCGAAGTAGTATTGGATCTTGCCCCTCTCCACATTGTAATAGAGGGCGTGGCGAGAAGAACCGCACTAAGAATGGTCAAGGAAGGAATGATTAGGCATAGGCCTCAATCTCCCGACGGTGATCAAACCTGGGATATGCCCCGGTATGATATGTTAAAAAAATTTAGCTTTGTGAAGGAATTCACCACAAAGCTAAGTAACAGGAGCGAGTGGGATCATAACACCATCTTGAACTTGAATAGAAATGCCATCAAATGGTATACTGATGGCTCCAAAACGGCAGAGGGAACTGGAATAGGAATATATGGCCCTAGAACTACATATTTCGAAAGCTTGGGAAAATACCCAAGTATATTTCAGGCGGAAATACACTCTATTGGAAGATGTGTTCAGTTCATTATGGATAGGAACTATCGGAAGCAGGAGATTATCATCGTGTCTGATAGTCAAGCAGCCATCAAGGCGCTGAGCTCATATGAAATCAGCGCCAAGATGTCTGGGAATGCCTAGGAAACTAAATGAGCTAGGCAAAAGAAATAAAGTAACCCTCCTGTGGGTTTCGGGTCACACAGGAGTGGAGGGAAACGAAATAACGGATAACCTCGCAAAAAAAGGGGCTGGAATGCCTTTTGTAGGGCCTGAACCCTTTTGCGGGTTAAGTAGCAGTACAATACTGAAGAAACTAAAAAAAGAAATGGAGCAGAGAAAATCCAGTTATTGGGAAAATCTCCAGGGAATGAGGCAAAGTAAAATTCTTCTGGGAACTTATAACCAGCAGAGGTTTACAGAATGCATCAACCTGAGTAAGAACAAGGTTCGCATATTAACAGGAATACTTTCAGGCCATTGTAGACTGAAAGGAGACCTGAGTAAGCTTGGATTGGAAAAAGATCCTGAATGCAGATTCTGTGGGGAACAGGATGAAACACCCATCCACCTCCTCTCAAACTGCGTAGCACTGTGCAACTCGAGGGCATTGCACCTGGGAGCATGTGAAATCGAAGAGGTAGACTTACCTACGCTGGGGCCCTCTGACATCCTAGACTTTCTAAAAGGAATAGGATTGGAAGGCCAGCTGTAAAGCAGCAAAAATAGGGGACACAATAGATCTTTTAGGTCGCAGTGTAACACCACCCTTTTACTTACATACATACATACATATTCTTAACGTGTGAAATAAAGTCACTATTATCATTATTATTACTATTATTATGTGATTTTTTTGACTTAATCAGTGGTTAATCATTTATGAGTAGTAGAGTATATATAAATAGGTGTGAAGTGCGATTCAATATATGCGTTAAACAGCCATTGCGTACGCCACGAGGCGACAGATTTACAATAGGCGCTTTGGCATAACGCTAGCGACTTAATGAGCCACCGGTTCGTTGTTAAAGCGTCTGAGCGTCTGTGGGAAAGCGCGCATTCGGATCGAGTGCTTTTGCGTTTTATAAAAACTCTCCTCTGGTCGCAACGGGCACCTCTCAAGCAACGTTGGGCCACGCCAGCATAACCATAGGCGAACCGGACCCAGACTTATTACTGCCAAATATGGTAGGACGTCGTATAGAGAGCCTGGCGTTACGTGAACAATTCTGGCCGAAAGAACTCGATGAAATCGAATGAACCGTTCGTTTTGTTCTGTACGTGTACTTACATATGCGAGCATGTATGCATGCATAAGTTAGTAGGTATAATGTATATCTTATCAAGATTACATGTCTTCGCCTATTCGGGTATAAGGAAATTTATTATAAACAGCAGCGACTTGCACATATAATTCGAGGGTATGTATGTTATCGGTGTTGATCGCTGTGGTTGTATTAAAAAGCGTGCTTGAGATTCGGAGGCAGTTATTACAGAAAGAGTTTTAATTCTGCGCTCAAATGAGACGTTGAATACATTATTTCTTAATTATGTTCTTGGGAAATATGGTTATTGTTTCCGTTTATTGTTAAAATTACCACTTCAAGCCTTCTCTTCAGTAAGATTTCTCTCCTTAACCTCTGATGGTATCTATTTTCGATTTTTTTTTATAACTGAATACAGAGTTTTACGGCTTGTGTTGTTAAGTAAATGTTATTTTTCTAACTAGAACATCAGGAATAGGTAATAAACTAGATTAGTAGTCATATACTAGTAGAAAATATCGTTAATATTAGATACAAATTATTCATTAAATATTATTGCATTTTAACACTAGCCTAATAATAAACTTTCATTGAAAATAGCAAAAATGTATATTTACTATGATGGAATCACATTCGCGATAAATTTCTCACAAAACATTAAATAAATCAACTCAATTCATGCAAAATTGCCAAAAGACATTAATTTAATATGAAATTAATTTAATTCTCAGGAAAACGAAATAAATGACAATATATCAAAGTTAAATTCATAATCTGCACAATAAACATGAAAGCCAGGCAAAAATATGTACAAAATTGATCAAAAATAAAAAAAAAATATATCAAAAAATATAAATGTCAAAAAGCGCCATCTGTGAGAAGTCAGTCGAACTACATGCGATAATACGTCAAAAGAAATGTACAATTGTCGAAAATTTAAGAACAACATTAATTTAATGCAAATTTCTAAATAAAACGTAAAAAGGCTATTAATAATGAGTCAACAGTTATTTTTTTTGTATCGTTTCCGAAACGTCACTTGAATCTTAGAATAGCACCATACATTCACGGACGCGGTGAACTTTCACTTGCCGGAACTCATGACTGGTTGAAAGTTTGGAGAACTTGCAAGAGGCGTTGAAACACAGACAACAGACAGTAAGTGTCTTTTTATGCCGAAAAATGGAGATATCAACAAACTATTATTAAATAGAATTTAAAATGCTATCTTTTTAGATTAAAATATACAGAATGTTGCTTTAAAAAAAAAATAGGTCAGGTCCGATAGCTTTTTTACTTGACCCCGTATACTTATTGTGAAAACGGCAGATTATTGAACAATCATTAGAAAGAAACTTTTGTATAAAATGTTTTTCTGTATCTCTTTTAACTTAAAATATGTCTCCCCTTATGGCGGAAGAATATCAAAACTACGGTCCATGGATGTTCATAGATAGTTCGGCTTCTGTCGGTTTGCGCAGGTATAAACCTTCCTTAAAGAGCATATACAGGCCGATTCTCAATATATGCGACAAACTTTAAGAGCTGATTCCTAAGGTTATTTTGATCATAAAAGTTCATATGAGTATATGTCCAAAACGGTTTGGTTTTAAAGTTATTGAATGTTTAATAATAAATTATGAAGTATGACTAACACGATATAATATCACAGTTGATTCTTCAAAAACTATTGTGTTGAGAGGGAATTGTTTATTTGTCAATAGTTGTCAGAGTATTCATTCAGTTCATTGCCAGTTTCTGTTTTCTAAAATGAATTACACGAATGCTGAGATGTGTGATATGCATTTCGTTTACGGTCTTGCCAATGGAAATTCGCGTGCTGCTGGACGTCTTTATGAAGAACGATACCCGAACCGTATCATCTCGCATCATTCAATATTTGCCCGTCTTCACCAACGTCTTAGTGAAACGGGAAATTTAAAAAAAACGGACGACTGATAACGGGCACCCATCTACAGTGAGAACTCCACAAGTTGAAGAAATTGTACTAAATGAAATTGAGGAACCTACTACAAGCACCAGAAAAATTGCGTTTGCTTTAAACATTAGTCAGGCCACAGTTTGGAGAACATTGAAAGATCAGCTGTTGTATCCATATCACATTCAACGGGTGCAGACACTTTTGCCGGCAGATTTTCCGCAAAGAGTGGCTTTTTGTCAATGGATGTAACACAAAACCTGACTATTTGACTCAAATATTCTTCATCGACGAGGCTACTTTCTCTAGAAACGCGATTATTAATTTTTATAATAATCACATATGGGCCGAAAAAAATCCGCACGAATTAGTGAATGCCCGTGCTCAACATCAATTCTCTGTCAATGTGTGGGCCCGGAATTGTTGGAGATCACTTGATAGGTCCACATTTTTTACCGATGCGGTTAAATGGCGAGGTATACCGCAATTTTTTTGAACAGGAGCTACCACTACTGCTGGAAGAAGTTCCGTTGCAATTAAGATCACAAATGTATTTTATGTATGACGGTGCTCCAGCGCATTTTAGTTTAGTTGCTCGCGAGTTTTTGGACAATACGTATCCAGATCGGTGGATAGGACGGGAAGGTCCACAACCGTGGCCTCCTCGGTCTCCAGACTTAAATTCTTTGGGCTTTTTTCTCTGGGGTCACCTTAAATCATTAGTTTATACGACTCCCATTGAAAATGTCGATGAATTGAGAAATCGTAATAATTATGTTAACTTACTATTAAAGATTGTTCAACTTTAGAACTAAGCGATTTTGGACATATGTTTTTATGAACTTTTATGATCAAAATAACCCCAGGAATCAGCGCTTAAAGTTTATCGCATATATTGAGAATCACCCTGTATAGAATTTTTTACTATTTTTATTATCGTTTACATACACTATCATTTTTTACTAATCCTCCATCATAGGAGGAGACATTAAATAAAACCACTAGTATGAAGGCTTTTTTTCCAAGCTTGCACTTATTCGTTGTGCGTGGTGTAAGCTCTTTATATAATATGATAACTACCTAGTTAAGTTTTTTAAAATTGAGTTATTTTGTGGTATCTAACCTATATGCATAAATAATAGATCATCTCTTGTACTTTTTTAGCAAATAAAAATTTTCGAATTTCAAAAAAAAAAAATATGGGGGTGGGGTTGTTACCGGTAAACAGTAATGGGGAGAGAATGGGAGAGAAACTACTGTTACTAGCCTTTAACACTAGTAAAGCAATTAAATATTATCTTAACTTTTTTTTTTGATAGATTTTTGGAATATTAAAACAAGTAGCGAAGGGTAACTTGCCAATAGGGCGCTCCATCGTCCCGAAAACGAGGGGTTTAGCAGCTAAGAAACACCCGTTCTTCTTAAACTACATTAGCCTATAAATCCACCAAGTTTCATTTAAATCGATTAGACGTATTTACCTGTGTTCTTTGTTAGTAAAATTAGTCAAAATATTATTTTGGCGCCCAATTTGGGACAGAAAAAGTAGATTCATATTAAATAATTCCAGAAGATAATCAAAGTGACTGTAAACATAACTTTGTCAAAACTAATTTTATTTGTACATATATCATTTCTAATAAATGTTATTACCTGCGCTTCCTTATACAACTGCAGATACTCATGACAGCTACAAAACAATACAATACTAAAAAATTCATATAACGTTTTACTTCTATACACACACAGTCCTGTTAGAGCTTCCATCATAACCACAATTGGTAAGTTTCCCAAAAAGAAATGGGGACAGGAATACCACAGCAACTATATGTAAATTTGACCTAAATATTTGTAGCCATGCATGGTATACATTCCGCTTTATATGTAAGTAAATACGTCTCTACTTCAATTGAGGCACAGACACTATAATATAGATAAGAAATTGTGTCAATCTCCTTGGCCTTGCTACCGTCTGTGAATGCACAACAGAGTGAACTTGGTTTACAGAGATAAATGGTTAGAATTCACGCGGTGTAAGCCAATGTAACATTAGTAAATGGATAGTATTACAGCATACTGATAGAGTTACATTGTATCTGTGCGATTAGGATTAATATTAATAAGGCAGTATAACGATTGTTTGTAATATGAATAAATAATATATAGGTACATAAATGTACAGGGTGTTTCAGACTATTCTTCTCCATTATTTTTATCTTATAATCTGCTGCAGTTAGATTTAGAAATCATCTAAATCATTTTCGTCTTCCGGAAGCGTTCTTTCGTGCCAAAAGTTAATTGTAATTTCCTTATTTTAAATGGTTAAGTATTGGTGGTGCGGCATCCATCATGTACTTCTTCTTATGTCAATACACTCGAAGGTATTCAAAGACTATTTTCAACTTTTGGTGCTGCTATGTAAGTCCAATTTTGGCCTGTATTGCGGTGGAATCAACTCTCATCCGTAATGGCATACCCACTCATATCTTCTCCTTATAGCCTTACCCCTTTATTGATAAATATATTGATGGTATCATCATAGCAGTGCCAATAAATGGCATTGAAGCTATTTTGAATGCATCCAACTCATTTCATAATAAACCACGTGTAAAATAAAATTGCAACATCTCGAAGGAGAGCAGTCACAAAGCTAAAATGTGTAAAAAAAATGTAAAAAGTCGCTAATAATCACCTGTCAAACTTCCATACACGAAGAGGAAGTAGAAATTCTCCCCTGGCTAGATCTAGCATGAGTGAGCTATGATGGGTCGCTACATAAAGCGTTTACCACAAGCAGCCACCACACCTTGCAGGAACTTCGTCATCATTTATAGCAAGCCTGGAATCCCGCGAGATGCCATTGATTATCTAATTCAGAGCACGTCTGGCAGATATTTATTAATCATTAGTTAATAAAACTCTATGCGACAGTAAGTTCTTGGGGTGCGCTAATTTTGTACGATCAATATTTATTCTTATGTAAAAGGTTTAAAACTTTTGCACTATTATTAAATCCGCCAGTAATTTGTGTAGATCTCATACTTAGAATTTTATTCCACTAATGTATAAACTTATTTCGATATCACCGACATTTTTCGCTAGGACATTTTTATTTTTGTTAATTATTAATGTAAACGTTGTTTCAAAACGTCGGACTTTATTACAAATAATAGTCGTGCTAGAAATTGATCTTTCTGGATACTGCAAATAAATCGTGTGTAACTTCTACTGAATTGCCACCGTAAAATTGTCACAATAATTTTTTTTTTATATATATATATATATAAAATTACTGACCGTATTCAAAATTTACTAACCGTTATACAATTTGAGGACTGTAACCTAACATCCATCAACGCCTTGTTAAGAAATGAGCGAAATGAATCAGAGGCCGGCTAAGCTGGAAGTGAATTACGCATACTTAGCGAATTGATTGCTTCACCTCGCAGTACACTGGATGAGGGCTATGTTGAATTGACTTAAATTGAAAAGATCAATGTGGTGATAGCATTTTTAATAGTTATACCTACACAGGGAGAAAACAGCGGTGACTGTTTGCCGTTAGACAGCGCAAGCATGCGGATTGGAGATGGTAAATCGAAGCGTACAACCACCCAGCAGAATAGTATGCATTTCTTTTTGTTACCTAAAAGGAAATCATATTTTTCATCCTTCTTTTATCATATTACGACCATCGACAGGTCGAAAATGTGCTCTTGGTATGAAAAACTATTGACGAAAAAATTTTGAAAATTTGAGTGTATACTAATATGGATTTGGCCCAATTAACTAAAATATGCACAAGTCTCTTGCACTTTCGATTATACAGGGTGTCTAGGCATTAGCTTTCCTATTTTAAACGCAACATCCTGTATATTTTTGAATTGGCCTTAAAATTCTAGTTAAAATTTATATAGGAATCTCTGTGCCTAAATTTGTTAATTTTCGAGATATATCGAGTCTTCGCGGAAAAGTAACATTTGCGACCCCTTAAAAAACGTTAGTATCTCACACATGCTTCCGGTTTTCTTCACACCACTTAGCATACTTATGGGTAAAGCGCGGACAAACGCGTTCGGAGAAGCGGGGAAGCGGAACATACATATTGCTGTGAACTGATGGTCCATGCATATAAGTAAAGAGAAATAAAAAGACAAATTAATTTAGCTAGCCCAGCAAAAATGAATCCAAAAGGGGCCAGAGACTCCTAAATCTCAAAGAAATTTATTAAAATTAATATGGCGGCGGTTGCAAAAATGACTTCATTAAAATTCCCAAAATTGAAATGGCAGATTCAAAAATAAAAGAACTAGTGATTTTTAAAATGATATTTACAATCATTAACTTTATTAAAAAAAAAAAAAAAAAAAAAAACATTTGATACAATTACAGGGAAATAAAAACCATAATATAAGATTCTGGCATAAAACAAACCTGCTATGATCTACAATTAAGAAAGGACAATGCAAATCCTTTAGAAACAAAATGTAAATTCGTTCTAGAAGGACTTTCTAGTACCGCACAAAAAAAAAATCCACTGGGTTTTAAAAATTCAAAGCAAACTAAAATTTAAATTCAAATGACGTAAAAAAACAAGCAAAATAAACAATGAAATAAAAAACAAGCTCTCAGCTTCACTTCACCTCCCCGAGGTGATAAAATAAAATTAAATTGAACATTACTAATAAAAAAGGAAAATTTTAAACTCTAAACGCGCTTACTTCTAAAAACGAATAAATAAAAAAAAGCCTTACATGTAATGTGCACAAATATATATTAAAATTAACAAAAGAATTACTAGATAGACGATTGCCTAAACCCACAAAGAACTACATCTAACTGAAACGATTACCATTACGGTAACCGAAAACAACACATCTAAACGCGGGCCGTCGATCTGAATAACTCTTCCGGGCCAAGTAACATGGAATATATTTGAAATATACAAACTCGTGCGGTGAACGCACAGCGCAACTCTAAGAAAAAACTAGCAAATAAACTATACAATACAGGAGTACGCAAAATATACAAATAAGAAATTAAATATACAGAACCGTCCAAATAAAATTATGCAAACAATTAAAATAAAATTCTAACAAAACTTGCGAAACTCTAACATTGCTGTTGACAAGGCTGATTAGAATAAATAAAAAATACACATTTAAATTTCCGAAACCCGGGTGCAGCTACAGCATATGTACCTACATAATTTTGCGAAGTCAGTAGAGAATATTATGTAAGGTTCTGTTTCACATGTAGAGAACTTCATATTTACAATGGAAAATCTAGAAAGTATTATGTGGTTACAAAATTTAAAAACTTATTAAATTACAATGAAAAGTAACAATAATTAATACAGTAAGGAGGTCTGCGTTCCGAGCGAACACACGCACATACGGGTGTCGATAGAAAGTTACCCGATTGCCCGTATAAATCCTCTAGCGTACCTCACCCATGTATAAAATCTACATGCGCCCGTAAATCACGTGGAATATTTCAATGCACAACGATGACACATATATACATAAATTGTTTGTTCGACACGAACCACAACGCAGCTGTGTTTTCGCAATATTCCACCATTGGCGGCGTTATAGAGTAGCTGTTATATTATATTTGTGCAGCACTCAAATATCTCGTCAGGCTTTCATTGAAAGTAAGAATTGCTAAAATAATTTATATTTTGAATACGTTTTAAGCACTGTAGCAAGATAAAATATATAATTGTATTATGTATTAATAATATGTAAATTATTTCTAATCAATAATAAAAAGACTTACCAAGTTTTTGTTTTATTATTTTAAATAGTTAGTGACTCTTTATTCCTGCTTGTTTTATCTTTTTTTTTTAATAAAATACAAGAAATAAAGAAATGTCAGTATTACTATTTAAATAAGTAATACAATTATATATTTTATCTTGGTACAGTGCTTAAAACGTATTCAAAATCAATATTATTTTAGCAGTTCCTTACTTTCAATGAAAGCCTGAAACGGATTATTTAAGTGCTGGCACAAATATAAATAAACAGCTACATCTATGACGCCGCAATGCCTAGAATATTGGCGAAGATCTCAGCTGGCGTTGTGGTTCGTGCCGAACAAACAATTTATGTATATATGCGCCATCGCTGTGTATTGAAATATTCGACCTGATTTACGGGCGCTTGTAGTTTCTATACATGAGTGTGTTTTTCTTACTCGGTCAAAGGATTTATACGGGCAATCGGGTAACTTTCCATCGACACCCGTATGTGCGTGTGTTCGCTCCGAATGCAGACCTCCTTGCTTTGCTTATGGGTTGAAGGTAAGTCCATCAAGATGGCGTATAAAAATTATTGTATCTTATACAGAGCGTGCATAAAAATTGCTAAAACATTAGCATTTGGACAAATATGGAAAAGTAAAAAAATGGAGTGCCCTATTTTCTCTGTCTTATTATTTAACGCTAAAATAAGAGTGATTTGTTATTATTAAGTTCGCGAAATCCGTAAATTATAGTGCCAACAAATATTTTATTAAACGCGGGACTTTTTTAAAACACCGCCGGACAAATTGTTAAAAATCGAGACAGTCCTGCCAAAAACGGGATGTACGGTGACTTTATTTTAAGGCCATTTAGATTGTATGAAAATATTAAATAACAGTTGTGTTAGGTTAGACAACCACTCAGTATTAAATTTACAATTCATCTTTTTATGATACCTAGCTTATTTGTGTGTTAATTATTTCTATACGTTTCAGAACTAGCAATTTAACAATTCTATTACCAGTACACACCTAGTTGGCTTTAATGCATCGCTCGACGGACCTCAGGCGCAAAAATCGCTTTCTAGAAACCATTATTTACTCACATACTCGCGCCCGCTGATGACTAAGAGATTATCTGGAAATTGAATGATGTCTGCAAGCGACAACCCACGACTGCCTGGATAGTAATAATAATAATTATTATTATTATTAGAAAGGGTAGGAGGTGAAATACATTCTCAGGAAGCGGACCTTTAATTAATACGTCGTCAGTTCGAAGTCTTATATATGTATTTATTATTTACGGTTGCGGGTCGGCTGTTTACAATTATCCCAAAAACGGAGCTTTGATGCAACGGTAAACGGAGTTCGTGTCGCTCATGTCCGTCTAGCTGGGAATTTATGACAGGAGATTCCGGCTTAAGTAGATTGAACGTGTAAAAATTTTAACGTTTACGGCGATGGCGAAGTTTTAAAAGGTTTCGTAAATTATTGGGTGTTCAGGAAGTTGTGGGAAGGCGCGTAGGTATGAGATGGTAATAGCTAAGTCCCTCTGGTCATAGATGTGAGAAAGAAATTATTACAAGGATTGTATTTGTTGGCTAGTTTTCTTTGGGTTATCAGCCTGGTTTTTTTGATTTTCTTTTTTTTTTAATGTAAGGGCTGTGTGACATCGTGTCCCCGAAAACCCTGCAGCGTCTTGACGTTTTGTATTTAGTCTTTCATTTCTTTTAGCCATTAAATTACACCAGTCATTCCAGGATTCTAGTGGCCTGCAGTAATCTATACAGGTCTCTGATGGCTGGTTGATCGAAGTAATTCTCTGGATTCATTTTTGGCTTACCAAAAATTGTCTGTTCTTTAGTCTCTTGTATTGCCACAGAATGTGATAAGTGTTCTCTGTCGTCTCATTACACAGTCTGCAGTTGGTAATCTCCAGTGTTGATCACAATTTTCTATATAGGTCTCCTTTCATTGTACAGTGTCCTTTGTTAAGAGACTTTCACGATGCGAAGATGATTCCGACTGAACTGCAGTAGTTCTTCAGCTTTCGTTTTTTGATAAGCCCTTAATAACATTCTTATCACGAGTCTGCCTGGTTGCGTTATTCTAGTGTTTTTTTTTTTGCTTCTTTTTCACTCAACTTCTTTCCTGCTCTCGTGCTGTGTTTTTAGACATTCCTAGAGCTAGTTCTGGGCCTACGTATGAAGCACATAATCCCTTTCTTGTTAACTCATCGGCTTTTTCATTTCCCACGATTGCTGAATGTTCGAGCACCCACAGCAAAGTGACTTTATTGCGGTGTGTACGGCTATTTAGTTCTCGAATACATTCCCAAACTAGTCTTGATTATATCTTGGGATTCACTAGTGCCAGTGGCGGCTCGTGAGTTATGAAAGAGGCTGGGCACAAAATAAAAATAGATAAATAAATTAAATTCGAAAGTGTACTTCCTAATTCTTTCATTAATATACTATAGGCTTAAATTGTTTGGCTACTAGTTTCTACATATGGTAGTAAGTAATTGTGTTCTTCAGGCCTCAACATGATCTCATAATAGTCAACGGATTAAAAAACTTAGCAAACAGTGTATTAAAATTGGATTATAGTTATATGATTCGCTAACCGGACAATCAACTATTATGGGATCATGCTGAGGCCTGAAGGAGACAATTATTACCATATGTCGAAACTGGTAGTCAAAACAATTTGATCCTATAGCATATTAATAAAAGAATTATTATATAATTATTAATTATAAGAATTATCTATCACCTAATTATGAACTATCAAAAATACAAAATAAAACGTATCTATTTTTTGTACATAAAATCTAGAATTTTGCAAAATTTTATACAAATAATTAACCGGCGCAAAATATGACCACTTTTTTTCACATCTTCGTTGTACCTAATTTTATGTCGCAAATAAGCACTGTCTAACTATTCACGTATGTCCACTTTGCCTAGAACATTAAAATTCACGCATGCTTTCATTTGATAAACGGAATTTTCGTGTTTCTTTACCCTCTCTGCGTTATGCTTTAAATCATTCAATCCTTGTTTATTCCACGCACTAACCTCTTTCTTAAAAATTAAGCAAATAAAACAAAATCATTTATTTGTTAGTGACTATCCGCACATCCATTCATATTTTTCATATATATTTTTATTAAATACTTCTATTACGAGCACAACTTGTATTAAAATTTCCCACAAAATTGTTGACAAAAGTTATCGCATTTCTTTTGCAACAAAACGCACACTTTTGTTAACAATTTATGTGGACATAACCATTATATTACAGTTACATTAAGTGCAGATCACTTGTTGCAAATAGTACGTTTAGACTAGTGGTAATATGTAGTTGCAACTGATCGTCAACAAAATATTTACAGTATTTTTGCTACTATTAGAAATCTATGCAGTGAACTGACATTAAGATTTTGCGTACAGATTAACTACGCTGTTGCTATAATTAGTATACTTACACGGACAAAAAAGGATTTGTTAAAGCAGCAAAATATATAGGGGCATTTATTTAGAGCAAAGAATAATTTATTTAGCCCAACATATTCGTTTATTTGACTATACAATGATATTTTGTCAGCAAAAATTAGTTGAAGTAAACAACTACTTATTAAATATTAAATCCAACAAAGTATTAAGATTTCATTCAAATAATTATAATAGTTTTGAGTTAAAAAAGTATACCCTTTTCAATTAAACCATTAATTCTTAATAATGTTGTAATTTATTGTAAACTTAAAAAGAAAGCAAAGAAGATTTACATGCACAGAGAAAGAAGATTTGTTAAAGCAACAAATTATATTTTTTCACAGATATTTATTTAAAGTAAATAACTTGTTTGGCATAACATATATGTACTATCAAATATAATTAAAACATAAATATTAGTCTAATCAAAATTGCAGTTAATTTAATGCAGTTCTTATGTTAGGGCTACCACTATCCTAAATTTTCCCAACTGCTTGCCTTGATCTAAACATTATCGTTAAGTTCTTTACCCATATAGTAATAAATACATTGAATATATTTATATGCGTACAGATATTGTCGTAAAGATGGCAGTTCTCCTGTTTCACTATAGTAACAACGTATATTTAGCACAACTTGAATACATGGCAAACACATTCATAAAACATATATCTCTTTATCAGGTAAATATCTTATAGGAACTATGATCATCAGAGCTGCGACTCGCAGTGCGCCTGCAAATTAATCTCGCAATGCAGAGAGCAACTGGCAAAAGCTTAGAGCAACGATTACTAAAATCCCCAGATTCAAGAAATTATTACATGTTCATACAATGAAGTGATTTATTAAATCACAATAACGTAGTAATATACAGTTAGAATGAAAACACCTTGACAAAGTATGGTTAGTCAACTGAAGTCAGTGCAATCAATTGAGTCTACAAAATATTTCGTTTGACTAAATGAATATAACTAATGCAACCAAATAGGAAATTATTTAGTGTTAATTTGAAATAAATCGTTAGTTAACCGATTCAAATAAAATATGTAGGCACATTTAATCAATTTCTGGAATATTTTAACCTTAATCCAGTTTATGTTTGTTAAAACAAATACTGTAAGATTTGAATCAAAGTATCCGATACTGACAAAGTAAGTTACTTGAGGAAACATATGTTTGTTTGCCCATATGTAAGCAAGCCACCTGTTTGTGTCAATGAATATTTCACTGATTTAACAATTTCCTTTTTTCCGTGTAGGTGTGAATAATTATTTTTTGTATAAATATATATATGTTTTTTTTTGAAACATAACAAAACTACACAAGTTTTGTTGTACAATTTGTTGACATAACCCATCTACGAAAAGAACATAAATTGCATATTGCTTTCCGCAAATGCAATAGTGAATTTTCAGTAGAATTTTGCGTAAAAGCTGAGGACTGTTGGATCAAGGAATAATAAATCTCGAGGAATGTTGGCAGTTGATGGATATAATTATTACTGCTATGTCGACAGGCCGATGCCCATTTTAACATTAGCTTTTTTGCTTCAGAAACAAAAATTCGTAAACTTTGGGTACTGCTCCAAGATCTTGGTAGACTGACGTCTTGTTAACATTAGCGGAAATCAGAATATTGCAATTATAGTTAATTAATTATTAATTCCATCAGTGAACTAGTGTTCGAGTACTATAAAGTTTCCCAATATAAAAATTCTCGTTTATAACTTTTTCCCACTTCATCATATGCAATTTATTATATTTACTAGTTGTAAAATATTGTAAAACATTTCACAATATTTTCTAGAAGATTTCATTGCTTTTTGTATGTCACAGTTACTGTGATATACAAAACTGCAGCGACATTGTTTAAAAATGTCGCACAATAGTAAAAATTCTTAATACAATTTTCGTCCAACAGTGAAGTGTAAATATTACTATGCTGATTTTTCTCTATGTGTATCAATCCGGCACCAAAAGAAATGAACATTTTTCTATTTCGCATATACAATGAGCACTTTGTGCAACTATTTTCACAAAGTTCCACTTTGTAACACTGTTTTTTTTTTTTTTCATTTTGTGACACTGTTTGTGGTGAAACCTTTTAGGCAACGCGAGAATAAAGATAAACCTCATCTCAACGAAAGATCGGGCATTTCCAAAATCAATTGCAGCGGGTGTTTTAAAATTTACACTGGACAAGCAAAGCGCCCGATCGGAACTAGGTTTAAGGAGCACATAACAAGTTATGGATATGCTAGACTTGAATCATCCAGCGTTACACAGAATATAAGCATAAAAAGTGAATGAATTAGTGAAAAATTACGCACAATAGTAAAAATTCTAATTACAATTTTCATCCAATAATGAAGTGTAAATATTACTATACATGTAAATCCGAAGAAAAATTTTAGTATACCACAAAGGGTATAATGAACTTGGAGAATATTGAAAACGATTTCAATGTGCACCAATATTTTCAGGATATTTCATAAAAATTATATAGAATATCTTCTGCCTTAAAGAATTTCGAAGACACTAAAGAATGCCCTGACGAAAGTACGTAGAGTCCGTTGCAATAGAGAATGGTACATGTCGTCACCAAAAGTTGCGCGAAGCCTGGCATCAATAACGCTCCCTTACCGGTTACCACTTTGTTACCTAGCAACGAGGCATCGTCTAGCAACATTCGTTCATTGCGCATGTGACGTCATCTACCATTCTCTATTGCAACGGACTTTAAGATATGTTACATTATAACTTTGCGCCCGTAAATAGTTTTAACGTTTAAAGGTCTTTCTTAATATATTCGAAAGAGGCATAGTATCGTGGAGGTATCTCCAATACCGTAGCACTTATGAATAAATGCTTTCTCTTCACTTCATTCCTCGCCTGTGCTCATGCGTGCCATGACCACATTAATCTTATTAAGAGAATTATTGCAGGGAAAGTAGATTCCAGGAAAAGTGTCACATTATAATATGATTTGTCGTCGTTGCCCGAAGAAAATATTTTGTCATTGTTCTATAACTGCAGACGTACAAGTACCTCCTATCATTATTTCAGCCGATGAAGTAATTACGTAGGTATAGAGGCTACGTTTCTGAAGTCGTTATGTACGCGGTGCAATTTTCGAAGATCGTAAACTCAGTCGGAGGGTGACATCACACGCAATGACAGCACCGTTTCCATATAAATACCGTTCGGGGCATTTACTTTCATTTATTTCCGAGAAAAAAAATTGCACGAATTACCACGAAATGGATATACTCCGAAGAATCAATATAAAGCTGGCAGTTTATGTTATCATATTTTATCGTACAGTATTATACAGAGTGTCCCACCGAACTGGGACATTAGATTTTTTTGAACTTCTAACAGGAATTTGATTCTGAAACTTGCAGTGTAGTCATGGCCCACTGTGGTCTATTTAAGAAAAATATTTTCAACTCTGTAGCACGCCCGGTATACAGGGTCAACTTTCTTATTTTAAATGGAATGGTACATTTTTTATCGATACAATGAATGTATCGAGTCATTTACAATTAGTTTATATGAGGGTTCCCTATCTCTAAACTCAACCATTTTTGAGATATTTGCAATTTTGTTGATTTTTTGACGTTTGCACTGCTTCAAGTGAAATTAAATAGCTGATGAGGTATTAGATATTTAGTGGTTGTAGGTACAAAGGCATAGGTAGAAAGTGTTATGACAATAAAGACTGAATCATATACAGGGTGTTCGAAAACGCATCTCCAAATGTGGACATCTTTAAACCAACAAAACTCTTTTATTTCGAATGGAACATGGTATTTTTAATTACAGCATTGAATGTAGCGTAAAATTCTACATCGATTGACATTAGGATTTGGTATACCTATTTTTGATAGTTTTTGAGATATTAGCATTTATTGCCTAAAATATGACTAATTTCCAAGTTTCGAGTAAATAAAATATTTTTTTCCTAGAAACACTCTGTATATTATTTTTAGAATGATGCGTTATCTTTCTTTACATTGTTTGGTTTCCATACCTGAGATATTTAGCATTGGAAGTTTTCCAGTTATTAGCAAATTTTATGTAATTGTAATTATAAAATATTAATAAGCCATAATTATTATGCGACAGCAAATTACATGTTAATATTTTTACCTGCTTATTAAATATATCGAAAATAAGTCAAATTAAAAAAAAAAAAAACTAAGAAATTCTTATTCTGAAAGAACATTTATATTGGACATTTTCGAAGACTTTTAATAGTTTGTTCCTGATTTATGTTATCTGTCTGTATCGCTTAATACCTAGTTTACTACAAAAAGTCAAAGGACTGCTTTGTTTTCGGAGACTTCATGTCAGACGGCTCCGCTACAAAGAAAATACCTGGTCTAGTAAGTGACCAATATTTGAAATATTATGGGTGCATTTAGGATATCTGCTTGAATTTTCCTTTGTACTTTATTTTTTTTGAGGCTTTTATTCATTGCAAATGTGTAGGTATCTAATCATTGTTACATTCTTATTAAATATAGAATAAGTCTAAAATGTTATTTGTATATGCAACTTTCAATGTTTTTCTTATTTCTTTCGATTTACAATACTTTATTTGTTAGAAGAAAATGTGTGAAGGAGTTGACAGCATTAGGACTTACTATAAAAGATATGACTTGTTAATACTGCAAACGTTTGTCACCGCGCAATGTGGTAAATTACCAACAATGGATCACTTGTTTGTTAGCATATTTCATGGCCTACTAATATCCAATAATTAATGTACGTTCTCTATGACTAGAAGACATTACTATTCGTAAGAAACTAGTGAACGTTAAATATCTGAAACATAAATATTTAGATAAGTTAGGCAAATAATGTACAGAGTGTTTTTGTAGGAAAAAACTCATTTTATTTGGTTGAAACTTGGAATTTAGACATATCCTACTCCTAATATTAATCGATGTAGACTTTTACGCTGCATTCAATGCTGTAGTAAAAAATACCATGTTCCATTTAAAATAAAAAAAGTTTTGTTAGTTTAAAGGTGTCCACATTGGATGCGCGTTGTTGAACACCCTGTATGTGATTCAGTGATTATTGTGATAACACCTTATAGCTACGTCCTTGTATTTACATCGACATTAGTAGAACCACTAAATATCTGCTATCTCATGAAATATTTGATTTTATTTGAAAGAGTGCGAATGTGAAAAAAATCAACGAAAATGAAAATATCTCAAAAACCATCGAGTTTAGGGATAGGGAACCTTCATATAAACTAGTTGCAAATCACTCGCCAAATTCATTAGATCGATAAAAAATATACCATTCCATTTAAAATAAGAAAGTTGATATCAACACCCTGTATACCGAAAGTGCTATAAAGTTGAAAATATTTTCCTTAAATAGATCACAGTAGGCCATGACTACAATGCAAGTTTCAAAATCAAGTTTCTACTAGAAGTTCAAAAAAATCGAATGTCCCAGTTCGGTGGAACACCCTGTATATTTTAATATACCGTACGTGGACTGTCTATTATGGTTTTACATAAAAATAATGGATTTGAGGGATATTTTGAGGCATCTAAATTTTGTAGAAAATCCAACCAACTTCTCCCTATACTAAATAAACCATATTAGAATATGGATTTAAGTGGCAAAATTGGCAATTTTCACGTTTAAACAAGCACACGTTTTTATGATTGTTCATTAACATGCAATTGACACATTCATTTGTAAAAATATTCATTGGAAGGCTTCTATTGCACCGATCTTTTTATAGACATTCCATTCAGCAGGAAATATAAAACGTCTGGTATGTTTATGGAATCAAGAATTTATGCTGCAATCGCTGATTGTTACAACAAAGAAATTGATGCGAATAATCAAGAACGTAATTAATTCTTCCATATATACTAATTTTTGTAATGCTAATATTCCTTTTACGGCATGGGGGTGTCCAAACGAATAAATGAATTTAGCAATACATGTATTAATGTCAAGAGTAGCCACCTTATATCCTTTTATCAAGTAAGAGTGTAGTATAATTAATTAATCTGCTTTCGTAAAGCAGATTTTGACATTAACCTGAAAATAATATTCCTTTATTCAACGTCCTGTTTACATAGAATGTCGAATAACAATCTGGAAAGTTTAAGATAGTATGGGAGGTTTGTACAATGTCATGCCAATTAAATTAAAGAAGGTTCTTAGATCATAGCAATTTTTGTCTGTTAAATGCGAAATAATCGCGAGGAAGACAAAGGAAAAGATTGCCATTTGCCTTGACTGCAGAAATTACTCACTTCCTGTTGTTTAATAAATGGAACAAAATGGGAGATTTTTATTACGGATAAATCGTTGCAAATTGTCAGACAACATATTCCAGTTATTTAGTTTATTAGTAGTGTAATCTAAATTAAGCTAAATTATAGCATTAATAATTGGTACGACACGTCTGCATAGAACCCTTAAATGTTTATTTAATTATATATGTTATGGGCACAGTGGGGAAGCAGTCATTGTGAGCAATGCTCGGGCATTGTAAACAATGCACTTTTTCGTTTTACATTTCTGATTCCAAAAATATCTTTAAATATCATTAATATACAGGGTGATTCTCCAATATATGCGACAAACTTTAAGCGCTGATTCCTGGGGTTATTTTGATCATAAAAGTTCATAAGAACATATGTCCAAAATCGCTTAGTTCTAAAGTTGTGCAATATTTAATAGTAAGTTAACATAATTAATGTTTTTATTATAAATTAACAAAATAATTAGTAAAACAAAATTAACTTATACTAACTGTTGAAAATGACCGCCCCCAACTGCAATACAACCTTCTATCCTCCGTCGTATTGACTGGTGAGTCCGTTCTAAAATGCCAGGGGTATTTCGAATTGTTTGAAAAAGCTGCGATAATACGATTTCTCAGTTCATCGACATTTTCAATGGGAGTCGTATAAACTAACGATTTAAGATGACCCCAGAGAAAAAAAGTCTAAAGAAATTAAGTCTGGAGACCAAGGAGGTCACGGTTGTGGACCTCCCCGTCCTATCCACCCATCTGGATACGTATTGTCCAAAAACTCGCGAGCGACTAAACTAAAATGCGCTGGAGCACCGTCATACATAAAATACATTTGTAATCTTAATTGCAACGGAACTTCTTCCAGCAGTAGTGGTAGCTCCTCTTCAAGAAAATTGCGGTATACCTCGCCATTTAACCGCATCGGTAAAAAATGTGGACCTATCAAGTGATCTCCAACAATTCCGGCCCACACATTGACAGAGAATTGATGTTGATGACGGGCATTCACTAGTTCGTTCGGATTTTCTTCGGCCGATATGTGATTATTATGAAAATTAATAATCGCGTTTCTAGAGAAAGTAGCCTCGTCGATGAAAAATATTTGAGCCAATAGTCAGGATTTTGTGCGATTTTGTGTTGCATTCATTGACAAAAAGCCACTCTTTGCGGAAAATCTGCCGGCAAAAGTGCCTAATGTGATATGGATACAAAAGTTGATCTTTCAATATTCTCCAACTGGCCTGACTAATGTTTAAAGCAAACGCATTTTTTTGGTGCTTGTAGTATAGTAGGATGTTCCTCAATTTCATTTAGTACCATTTCTTCAACTTCTGGAGTTCTCACTGTAGATGGATGCCCGTTATCAGTCGTCCGTTTTTTAAAATTTCCCGTTTCACTAAGACGTTGGTGAAGACGGGCAAATATTGAATGATGCGGGATGATACGGTTCGGGTATCGTTCTTCATAAAGACGTCTAGCAGCACGCGAATTTCATTGGCAAGACCGTAAACGAAATGCATATCATACATCTCAGCATTCGTGTAATTCATTTTAGAAAACAGAAACTGGCAATAAACTGAATGAATACCCTGATAACTATTGATAAATGTTGAAATGACAAATAAACAATTCCCTCTGAATACAATAGTTTTTGAAGAACCAACTGTTATATTATATCGTGTTAGTCATACTTCATAGTTTATAATTATATTAAACATTCAATAACTTTAAAACCAAACCGTTTTGGACATGTACTCATATGAACTTTTATGATCAAAATAACCTCAGGAATCAGTTCTTAAAGTTTGTCGCATATATTGAGAATCACCCTGTATATTGAAAATAAAACTGGCCCCAAAACTGAGCCTTGTGGCACACCATGGTTAACGTTTATGAAATTTGATAACATGTCGTTCACCTCCACGCATTGCATCTTATCAGAAAGATAGGAGTTAATAAATTCACCGCCTGGAGCGAAAATCCATAATAGTGTAATTTATCTAGTAACACGGTGAAGGAGGCACAGTCAAAGGCCTTCGAAAGGTCGCAAAAAACAGCTTTGAACATATTCTCTCGATCAAAGCTATCCTCAATGAAGGAACTAGATCATTTATTGCGTCTATAGTTGATCGAGATTCTCTAAACCCGTACTGCGCCAAGCTTAATATATTATTATCATTGAGATATTTAATAAACCGAGCTTAAATAACTTTCTCAAAAAATTTGCCAAGTATAGGAATAATTGCAATAGGTCTAAAATTATCCAGAATATCATGCGAGCGCTTCTTGGTGTATTGGTAAAACACGAGATCTTTCCATGCATCGGGGAAAATAAAACTTTAATGAGCATGTTAAATAATTTAGTTAGGGGGATTACAATAATGTGAATTAAATTGTTTTGATTAATTTTGAGATAAGTCTAAACACACATCTTCTAGAATGTCGGTTATTAAGATTAAGATAATTATCCTCTAATTTCATTAAAACATAATTGTTTGCTTGTCATGTGGAATCTATTCATTTTTTGTAATACCAATATTAACTGAAGAAACTTGTTGAAATACTAACGGAAAAGAATTGAAAACCTAGGAAATGCATTTATAAATAAAAACAAAAAACAAAAATAATATTTGCAGTTGAATATAGTAGGTTTGTAATTAACTATTCAAAGTATAAAATTATATTAAATATTATAATAATGTTCGTTACCGTCAATTATTTTCTGTGTCTACTAGTTCATTACATCTATCGTATCGTATTAATGATAGATATTTAAATTGTATGTAGTACGTAATAGGTTCGTTAGGAAACTATTCAATGAATGAATATACGTATTAGCACTTGGTACTAACAAACATGTTTATTTGAGACATTCAATATTACAGCGCCATTTCTCTCGAGTAATTTATTCTTCTACAGATATTTTCAGTGCTATTGAGGCACTGCTTGATTATTGCACTATAGTGTGTTTTACTTAATATTGACAGTAGGAGCTATGAGAGATACACATGTACAAACATACGCAGTTTATCAAATCTCTTAGTGTTAGAAATAGCCATAATATTCGCCTGAAAAACTGCAAAGAATATTGGAGCACGTAACTTAAACTTACTAAACACAGTTGAAGTCAATATATGTATTAAATAATTGTCAAATCATTAAGTTATTAATTTCATTTAATTCAGTGACTCTGTCATTTTGACTCAGTTTATTTACGAATGTTTTTTCTATGTTTATTCGTGGTTGATATTTTTTGATTATTAGTTTTCATAATATAGAATGGTTTTAATATAACTAAGAAGAAGTGATGAATGGAGGAGTTTTATCGTGGTAAAGAGGGACAAGTAATGTTGGGCTGGAAGCAATGGTATTCGCATACAAATAAATGTACAGTGCACTTCAGATTTAATGTCTAAAAAACGTACTTAGCTGCAGATAAGATTCATAGGTAGAGAAGCGCAAAGAAAGATATTTCATTGTCGAGTACAGTATGATATATTTTCTTAACACATTCAAATGACAAAGGAATTTTACCTATGAAACATATCTATAATAATCTCTTGGCTATAATTTCAAATATAGTTTAGTAGGTGTTTCTATTCAATTCAAACTTCATTTACATATTTATGCCCAATCATATTTATTCAATTATAATTTCAATTGTTAATTAGAACTCAAAAAACTAAGAATTGTATTATTTTGGCGTAAATCTACTACTGCTACTTTGTCCTGTAACTGTATCTACTTATAAAATAAATAGTTTCTTTAAGAAAACCGTACTTGATATCATATATCGACAAAGATTTTTTTCTTGCCAAATATTGTAAGAGATTTTCAGATTTTCATGAGAGATATTATATATTTTTTTAGTAATAATATGATGTTGGAGAATTTTTTTCTATAAACATGTTTATGGCAAAATTTCAACATTCAAAATAAATTTCTGTATATTTGTCCCCATTCAATACGGAAAATTACCAAAAACAAGTGATATTACCAAGAAAATTACCAAAAATTTAGTTAGTTAAGTTTTAATATACCATGTTATTCAAAAGATTGTCGTAAGAAAAAAATCTGTTTTCCGGAAAAAATTATCTCTATTATTACCAATTTATGAGCGAAGTAGCTACATACAAATTCATACATTAAATGAATTTCTTGACATTTAGCACATTTGTGTGCGTGTGTAGATCTTTCGATTTTATCTTATAATTTTTCATATCGTGTTTTTATTTACATCTAATATCACCAACAATAGTATTTCTGAATACTGTAAGAAAATAAGGGATTTATCTGTGGTAATAACTCAACAAACAGGTAAAAAAATCAAATATACATTAAGTGAAAAGTTTTAACATTTTATAATTTTATACTTATCATACACTTCAGCGCTAATGATCTTCAAGAAGAAAGTTACATTTTCATCCCTATAAAGTTTTACGGTGACAGAATTATTACCGTTATATCACGATTAGCGATTGAATATTGTCATTGTTTTAATAAACAATTTAAGGGACGATGAACTTGCTAAACAAATCATTTTTCCTCGTATGAAGCTGGTTTATCTAACAGACTATATCAATTACAAAACCTATTGTATCTGGTCTGCCAGAAAATCCACACGAATTCGAGAAACGCAATGCATCCCGTAAAAGTTGAGTTTGGTTAGCTATGTCTAGGCACGATTAATAGGCCAATTTTTTCTGAGTAAACTTAACAGGCCGCACGTTACTCAACAATGTCTGAATTGTTTATTGCCAGATTTACAAGAAATAGATGTTAAACAGGTTATTTCAGCACGATAATGCTCCAGCACATACTGCTCGACAAACCTGCAATATCTTCACAGTTTTTTTTCTTGACAGGTTCGTTGTTTAGACACAAAGATAGCCACCAAGATGCCTGATCTAACCCCATTAGATTACTTCATTGCGCTATCTAAAAAATGATCTGATAGAAACCGCATGCATACCATAGAAGAACTGAGAGATGCAGTTTTGTCACTTAATAATTATACTAATTGTATGTTATAATTTAAAGTAATAAAAAATTAGTTAAACACATTAGTACTGAATTGTAAATCATAATTTAGTAAAGTTAAATTATTACATTTCATTTTTACAAGCAGAAACACCAATCCATAGTCGTTCTATATAATGCAGTTCAAATATAGGTTATGTTTTCTTATTTATGACAGATCCGTTTACTTTCTTATTTCCAACACTGACTTAGTTCAAACCTCATTACAAACACGCGCATATACCTACACCCTGTTACTATCTATTGAGCGGAATTCGCACATGATTTGAATCTCTGTGTACTAGAGAAGTGATAAAAGGAGACTTATCTGGAGAGAGTGAAATGAGTGTACAGTGCAATTCAGGTGTAAGTCTATTGATACTTGATACCGCACACCAAAGCTAAGTATTTCGGCTCAGTTGGGATTCATAGTAAGAGAAGCAGAAAACCAAGAATATCATGTCGAGTACAGTATAATTATATTTTCTTAACATATTCAAATATAAAGAAATTACTTATAAAACATATGCGTAGTATACTAATTTTTGGCGTAATTCTAAATATAATTAGTAGATTGTTATATGGCAATTCAAACTTTTTTATGTATCTATTCCTTGTTCGGTGGTATACTGGTGTACAACGTTAGAAAAAGGTACGCGATTACAAGTATAGTGGGAAACGCCAATGATTGATGAAATAAGATCCCTTTTTACAATAATTCTAAGCTTTCGCTGTATATTTCAACTTCATCAGGAAACAAATATACAAAAAACATTTTAACTATGAGATAATATATTAGATAAGATTGTTAATAACTTACATAGGATAATGAAAACGACGAACAATTAAAAAGTGTAAAAACATTGTTTAAGAGCCACGTGCGGTGCTAATTTAACAAGCAAAAGCTGCCAAAACATAAGCCTGCGAAAGAAAAATGATTTAGCACCAACTTACAACCAACAACAAAAAAATAAACTTTAAGACTAGAAAATGTCCTAAATTTTACAAACTGGTTTAAAATGCTGATCTAATTAATTAAAACTTAGAAACGTACGATATTTTTAAGTTAAATATAAAAAAGTGATGAAAACTATCACTGGATCGTTTCCATGTATCATGTAATTGCAATTTAACATAAGGAGTCAAGATTCCTTTCCTAATAAACGCTTTAATTAACAAAATACTAAATTCCTAGATTCATAATTCTCGAAAAATATACGAGTGGAGTGCTACACTTTTCCTCAATCCATATATAATATTATATATAGTAAAAGACAAGCACATGTGAATTCGGGTTTATAAATTTGCATTGGGTGGAAAGTAAGAGTTTAATAATTGATTCGACATCCAGACGTTTCAAGGAAACACACGCCGAATATAGAAGAGAAGCATTTAAAAACGCTTGGCTCTCAGAAGCGCACATATCAAATATTGTTAAACAAACGCAAAGCAAATATTTATATGGAATGTGGAATCTTTGACTAACCGTTATATTGATCGGATTCTGCCTAATATTAACGGTCTTGTATATTCCATAATAAGTATGAATAGCATCTTTTTTGTCAGTTTCAACCGAATTATGATTAGTTTTGCAATAACTGGAGATATGGTGTATGTAAATAGAATGTTTTAGATTCCCATAATAGGAGAAATTTTACGCTTACTGATTTAAAGACAAAGTAGATTCGATAGATAGATTCCCCATGACCAACTATATTATTCATATTTTAAAATATTTAAAAATATTAAATCTTCTTGAATATTAGTTATATTAATATAATATGCATAAGAATATATAGAAAATATATAGAACACATTAAAAAATAATATGTATTTAGCATAAAATATTTATGCAAATGTTTTCTCAATATATTTTCAAACTCGCAAGAATATTGTTTGATTTGTCAAATCTATTTATATAAAAAAAAAGATTGATTTTTGTTTTTTACTTGGTGCGAGACGAAATATAAATGTTTAAAATAGCATAATATTAATATATACCTATTTAAAATGATAGTTTAAGATTAAATTAAAATTATATCTAATATGATTTAATTTATCAAAAGTTGAGCTCTGAATTCTATAATAATCTGCGTTTTGACTATAATTGTAATATTTGTAATTGCGAATCGTAAACACAACACCTCTATTCATTACGGTGCCGTGTTTATATGATTTTAGTATTGTTTATGCGTCTATGATTAGGTACATAGAATGCATACGCGCACCTGGCGTATTATCAACGTTTTCATTTTCTTTTGTCTTACATGTTATATTTATAATAGTATACGATTAGGCAGATTAGGGTTAACTTGTGAATTAATTGTTGCGGTCTGTTGTGTGTTTTGTGACTCGAGGTAAGGCAAACTTTGAACATGTCATAGCATTTATAAGATAATTGGAATTTCTCAATATCGCTATGCTCCGAAAATCGTTTAATAATATATTGTAGAATTTTCTGCATCATATATTTACTGCATCTACCAGATAAATTGCTAGTTGATGTTTAAGAGATTCATCTCGGTAGATAAGCGTCATAACCTCAATAGAGGTTAGAATACTGTTGTTGTTTATTGTTTTGTACGTAAAATGTTTTCAAATATTATGAATAAAGTAAAAATAAGTTATCGATCGTAATTATTAGATGTAGCTACCACTCCCAATTATTGTTAAATGCTCCAAATTATTAGTAGGTTTGATAATGTTGTACGATGTTTTATTCATGGTATGATCTAAACAATTGCATTTTTTAGAGCCACAAGACAACGCCCATGAGAGCGCCACTACCGAAGTATGAAAAAAGCCATAGGGTTGTAACCTGACACCAGCCAAGCTAGACTTAAAAATGAGTATTTTTCATTTTTATTGCTTATTCAAATGAAATGATAATAAATACGTTTTTTTTGTTTTAGAACACTTCAATTAAAAATTGTGATTTAATTTGATAAACCTTCAGAGCCTTAAAAGATGCCAGAATTATTATTATTAACTTGTTATGGTGAGTGTGAAAAACAAGTTCTTGCCTTTTAGACACTCTATGTATGTTTCAACTTTTCGTATCGACGTTATACATTCTAAATAACAAGCAACAATTTTAGTTTCTTTGACAAAATTAAATATATTGCATAAAAAAATCTCAATTTCAATATAAATATTTTACAAATATTTTGTAAAAATATAGCGCTTACATTAATTTTAAATATGAATAATATTTTAATTGAATATTTTATCTATATTAGCAAAAATATGAAAAATATATTCAAAAACCTCTCACGAAAAATATTTATAAAATATAAAAGAAGCCAGAAATATTACATATATATTTATAAAATATATTTTTAAAAATATCTATGTAATATTTCTGGCTGTGAGGGTCACTATCACGGCATTTATCAGTAAAAAATATGAAGGAAATATCATGCTAACCACCAGATTTTAGCATATCTAGCCCTAATTTCTACGTCCTTAAACCACTTTCATTTTCTCTTTTATGTAAATTTAACCCCGACTTTTGTTGCTTGCTTCTGTCTGATTTATATAGTCACATTCCGTCATCTGTTATTTGACGATTTCTTTACACAATATTAATTAGTCTCTACTAACAATAAGTTGAATTGATACACTAGTACAGATTCAAGATGTAAAACATGTTTCCTTGCACAACCACTTTTTGTAAATATAGGATATTGTAGTCTCGGTCGTGTAACTTACAGCGTAACTAATACCAGGTACTTACGTAGATTTGTCGTGCAATCAGAATAAAAAAAAATCTTACGTTTCATGAAGTGAACACGCAGACCTGTGTTTGTCAGTCCAAACTTCGCAACAACAATAAGATTACAACAAACCGCAAATAATAACATAGAATTGCGAATATTTTCATTGATGTAATAAATAATTTTCGCTAATAAATAATGTTTAATAGAGATTATTATACGCTTTTATTATAGTTGTGAAAGTAACTTATTAAATCAATTATTTATTTCGTAAAACATATTTCTAAAAATATAAAAATGTGTATGATAAAAGAAATGGATTTTGTGTCAATAAATAGTGGCTTAATTTGCCTCTCAAGAATTAAATGAAATCGGTAATAATTGGGAAACTAATAAGGAATGACTCTCAAGTATTATACAGTGAGTGTGTTTAAATTGTGCCCCCTTTACCCCTCTTATCCAAGATTAATTATTGAGGTACCTACCTTACCTTTTTCGATAACCCTCGTATTCGTGGTATGATTTATGTTACTTAGGAAGCGTAATATTGCTGTAAAATATGACATATTTTACAATATGACATTTTTGTAAAATTTAGCAAAAGTGAAGCTATAACAGTTTGCTGCTGCAACTTTGTCCACCATAACAGTGTAACAGTGTTCGATTTTGTTGGGGTTAATTTAGAACGATAGATATTGTAGAATGAGAATTAAATAAAATTTTTTTAATTATTTTTTATAACTAGAGACCGGATTATATGCAAAGTGCATATATTTTATTTTTTGCATATCTTTAATTATAGTCTATATGTACACGTATGACACTAATTGAAGTTAATTAGCGCGAATTAGTAATTGCATATATTACATATTTAGGCATTTCTATGCATATTTTTACAAAAGTTGCATATATTGCATTATTTAAGCTTTTTTAGCTTTTTTATTAGTAAAAATTCCTAGTAATTCTTAATGTAGATCGACAACGACAATTCTCAGAATACGATAAATCTTTTACATTTGTTTCTCTATACTTGTTTCCAAGAACTGCACTGTTTTATTTCGCCTAGCATGAGGCATGTGTAAATACGTTTTATTATTGTTAATCCCAAATAAACTATCTCATTCATTGAATATCTTGAGCGAACAGCAGGTAATGTGTTACGTTTTAAATACTGTGCGTACATACAATGAGTATAGCGAACAAAATTTCTTTATGGATTAAATCATATCCTGAACGTAAAGGATGGCGACAAAATATTTTATCGAGCCTGCAGTAAACTGGTAAGTTAATTTCTAAAAGCTTACAAATTGTTTTAAATTCTTTAACTTTTATATAAAATGACAATTGTTGTGTAGTGTCTTCTGAGAGAAAATACCTGATTGATCAACATGCTAAAGCTCCATCACATTATTGGAAAATGTGAAAAGCTAAAGCCATCCGCATGTGTGCAGCAATCTATACGTCAATGTGTTGCATCAACTCACGAAACTCAGAACAAGAAAAAATATAATACGGATCTGTTTGCAACGCATTAATTTCGTCTAACATTACCATTAGCAAGATAAACAATGTTAATTGAAATCACTTCTGCCAAAAATATTGCAAACAAATATAACCTTACGAAAAAATTATGTCACATCTTTTAGCCAGCAAAGCAATAGCAGAAATCAACAATGTAGGGAATAATTTTATTGTATATCAGGTAGATGAAAGCGATACAAATGTGTGCTGTTAGCATTGCCCATTGTATTAGGAATTCTCATGAAGTATTGTAGGTAAATCATATTTTATATTTGATTGTGAAAGAACTTCAAAAAACCAAAATAATGTGACAATTGCCCCAATCTGTCAAGAAGGTTTTATCAAAATTTCTTTTTAGCTTGGAAGTATACTTGTGAAAAACTTACTAATATTGTCCGACGCTGCACCATACATGATAAAAGCCGCGCAAAATTTAATTTTTTTTATAGTAACATTATTCATACCACTTATTTAGCTTGCATGTTCAATCGTGTAGCCGAAGACATTAGAACAATTGCCTTTGATTAATGATTTAGATTAGCAATGTCAAAAAAGAATTTTTAGAAGACACCTTTTCGAATCCAATTTTTAAGGAGCGACTTCCCGGTGTTAAGTTGCCTCCTGAACGATTATTACGAGAGGGATACATGTTAAGCTGCAATTTTTTTCGCCTTGGATAATTTTAAAGGAATTACAAAATGTAATTCTTGAAATCACTGCTGACTGCATTGCTCTAGAAAAACTGTAAAAAGATAGTAACATCAACAGAATTGCTACAAAACCTGTTTGTATATTAAGTCAATTATAGCTTTGTTTTCAAGTTCCATTCGAAACTAGAAACGCATAGATGCGGCTCTCGGAATCAGTCGAAATAGTAGATGAATTTTGATATGCTATTAACAAGTTGAGAGTACAATAGGTAATTCTATATACTATAAATTTTTAAAAAAAATGATAAATAAAAATGCGGGGTATTTGAAATTGAAGAAAGTTAAGAAAATTTTTGAAGGTTAAACGTAAACGATTTTCGATTTAATTTTAGTTAGACTGTATTGCCAAGTAAAAAATGCCAATTACATTTGTGGATGTTGAAAGAACTTTTTATTTCGAAACTATGTATTCTATAGAGACATAATTTCTTTACACAATTTGAAAACATAATTATACATTGTTTTAGAATATTGTGAAAAAATTTTGTGCAAAAAGTTACTGTTTAATTTCTGCTTTTACTTATTATGTAAAATTTGCTATTGTCGCATTTTTTTTGCATATATGCTCCAAGGTTTATGCATATTTCTCAAAAATCGAGCATATATATGCGCATATATTCCCAGGTTGTCTGTGCATATAATCCGGTCTCTAAATTATCAGCATATCTTGACAAGGCTATACCTAGAAAACAGGTCAGCCCGCACAAGAGTTCGTCTATTATTAAGTTCCCACATAAGTGGATGTAACCCCCTCTGTGGGCATTTCTGTCGTACCTAACCGAGATGTCTTATGCCCCACCTCAGCTCCAACACCTGGTAGCTAATAGCTGTGACTCCATCTACCCCTCTTTAACAATGCTTTTGTTTAACACACTCGTCATGATGTTTCAAAAGTGCCCCTTCCATGTCTATAAGGCGCCCACACTATAGTTCATTAGTCGTCAGAGCATTCTTGGTCCTATCCACAGCTCCCTAATGCAATCTCAGTGGATTTGCCGTTTGATAGGGTGCTGATTGCATGCAACAACATCGCTCCAAGAATCTTCCTGATATAATTATCTACAGCCTATTCCACCGTTTTCAAGAGAATGATGTAAGACTGATAGAATCGTTTTTATTAAGAAGCCAGTTTTATTTCAAGTAACGAAAAGCAGATAGATTCATCTACATATATTTACGTTGGATATGTACGAATCCTCTCCTTCTGAGAACACACAAGTAGTAGAAGGTGGAGTGCACGCAATCAAAGATGAAAGATAGGCTAATGTGATGACCAGTGTTGATCTAAGCCATCAGTTTTATCGATTTGAGTCTGTAAAGAAAGGAAAAATATTTTACTATTAAAAATATTCGAACTGGATAAAATAGGTATGTAGCAGATAAGCACAGTCATTATTTTTATCCTTATTCTAAAGATTAAAATGGAATAAAGCAAATTATAAATTTTAATTTGATTAATTTGAAGGTATACATAACATTTCTTAAACACTTGTTAATTTAGGTTAGATTGTTTAATGAAGGTAACGACTATTTAATTCCATGATTCAAATCTATCACAAGCATTATCGTTGTTTTAAAACCAATTATTACTAACACATTTTATAGGATTATAATTACAATGTCAGATTAATGTAATGCCATATCTGCACTTCAAGGTTAAATTCATTTTTACTGTCTTAGGAGTGATTTTATTGTTTATATATTTTTGTATACTGAATAAAATGATATTTATTCATGATTTAATTTAATGAAACATTAAATAGATAAGGGAATTAATACCGGACATTAAATTAATTTTCTTGAATCAATAGTACTTTTGTTTAAAAATTAAATGACAATTGTAGGGATTTGAAATTGAAATCAGTATTATTTTGTTGTTTGATAGTTCAAAACGTATTGAATTTATTCTTTAATATAAATGTAATGTTTTTTTTTTATAATTTTTAAAATAATAATGGTATATTTTATGTTATAGTGACAAATAACTTGATTTCAGTTTAATCGTTGAATATTTCTGAGAGACATCATTATTATTTATTCAAAACATTTATTTCATTGTTTTTGTTCTTGTGTTCTCACCTCCAACATAAATATGGTGTTTAATTTTATAACGTGTATTTGACTTCAAATAGAAATATTGTTTTCAACAAATAAAGTATTATTGCTAGCACTTGTAATATTTATTAATTTGCAAAATTAAGGACTATTTAAAATTTCGAAGGCAAGTACACATTAAAAAAAAAATTTGGTGAAATTCCTGTACGATTTAGGGTAACTTTGCCCTAAAAACCACAGGTATTTTACTTTTTAGAAGTAATATTCTAACATAAGTAATTTTTTGAGTGGTTTTTTTCATGTACTAACCTGAATATTCATAGTTAAATTCGAAATGTGGCGTAACTTCATGTAGTCTGTATACTATAGTGAATTTTCTAATGTAGAAATATTGTCGAAATTAAAATGCCTGTAGAGGATTTAATTTACAATTTAATGCATAAAAGACAAAAAATAGGAACATTTCTAATGCTGCCAAGGCCATTGCATGTCAGTTACCCATTGCTCTTCACATTAGCGATTAATTTGCAAAATCAAAAGCATTCATGTATGGAGTCGGGTAACTGTTGTGATAAGATTCTTAAGAAATATTTATCTGGCAAGTAACAGATAAATATTCATAGCTATGTCTGCCATGTAGAAATTTATATCGAGCCTGCAAAATTAGTGTAGTGAAATAGGTGCAGCCGCCATCTTCACGCAATTTCTGTACTTGTAGAATCTGTTTTAACGTATTGCTATAAGGCAGAAAACTTTGCATTATATACAGGCTATTCCACTAAGTAGTTCATTAAAAGTTATGATGTTTTAATTATTTACTTATATTTGAGATTTTGGCACCATTTCTGTTTGAGTGGAACTAAAATGTAAATATTTAACCAAAATATCACTTCCGGTTTACCGAAATGGATGTTCAACTTTGTTATTTAAATAGAATGAAAAATTTTTGATTCATTTTTGGATTCTACACCATAAATACGTCAGTATTTATTGAATTTACCTAATTTTTTAGTGTGTAGATCAATACTTTTACAGGAACATGTATAACTATTCAAAATTTTATCCCTAACTCAATTTAAATCTAATCATTTAATCATTAATTATTTAAAATCTCCGCAGATAAACACAACTGAATGCCTCTGTTTGAGACAAATTAATAAATCAGTAATTGGGAGATGATCTCATTATATTTAGAAAATTCTTACGTATCATACCAAAACAAATGCACCTTACATTCTTATTAGTTGGAGTATCAATGTTAGTAAGAATATAAGTTGGTATGTTTAACATTTTTTTTTTAATATTTAATAATTATCTAATTACCAAATATATGCGGATTCAAAAAAACTTAAGTATGTGTTTTTTTTTTAATTTTTCTTAGTTATCAGGTGATCTCAATATATGCGACGAACTTTAAGCGCTGATATCTGGGTTTATTTTGATCACGTAGTCCATAAGAACATGTGTCTAAGATCGCTTTGTTCTAAAGTTGTACAACCGTTTTAATAGTCAAGTACATAATTAATGTTTTAATATAGATTAACAAATAGAGTAGTAAAGAAAATTAACTTGTATAACTGTTGATGACCGCTCAACTGCAAATCAAGCAAAAAGCTTCTATCCTCCGTCGTATGACTGGCGACGATCCGTTCTAAATCAGGTTATTGCCCGGAATTGTTTGGAAAGCTGCGATAATACATTGCTCATTCATCGAATTTCAATGGGAGCGTATATAACCTAACTGAGTTTAAGAGTGACTCAGAGAAAAAAGCCAAAGAATTTAAGCTGGAGACCAAGGGGCCGGTTGTGCGACCTATCCGTCCTTCCAACCGATCTGGAACGAGATATGGTTTCAAGAAATTCGCGAGCACTAAATAAAATTGCGCTGGAGCACTCTCATGAAAATATATTTGTAATCTGCTTAATGGCAACGAACTCTCAGAGTGGTAGTCGCTCCTCGTCAAGAAATTGCGGTATAGCCTCGGCCATTAACGCGCATCGGTAAAAATGTGACCTATCAAGTGGATCTCCAACAATTCCGGCGCCACCAGTGACGAGATTGATCTTGATGACGGGGCTTACTGTTCGTGCGGATTTGCTTCGGCCCATATGTGATTATTATGAAAAAGTAAATGGTTTCTAGAGATAAAGTACTCGTCGTAGAGCAAATTTGAAGCCAATAGTCAGATTTTTGTGGTGTGATCCAGTTGACAAAAAAGCACCTCTTTGCATGGAAAACTCTCCGGCAAAGTGCCTGCACCGTTGAAGTTGATATGGACTACAGTTGATCTTTCAATAGTCTCCAACTGTGGGCTTGGACTAATGTTTAAAGCAAAACAATTTTTCTGTTGTGTGGGGAGTAGGATGTTCCTTAGATTTCATTTAGTACCATTTCAATTGTGAAGTTCTCATCGTATGATGGTCCCGTTGATCATATCCGTTTGTAAATTCCCGTCTTCACTAAGCGTTGGTGAAGGAGCAAATATTGGAAGAGATGCGGATGATACGGTTGCGGCTGGCGATTCTCAATAAACACGTCTAAGCAGCAGCGATTGCACTTGGAAGGCCTTAAACGAAATGATATTCAGACATATGCAGCATTGTGTAAATCATGGTTAGAAAACAAACTGCATAATCATATGATCACTCTGAGAAACTATTGACAATAGTGAAATGACAAAGAAACAATTCCTTCAAACAATGTTTTGTGAAAGACCCAAGGGTATCTGGGTTAGTCAGTTCAGATGTGTGATTATGAAAGATTCAATAGACCTTTAAAACCAAACCGTTTCTTGGACAGTATACTCATATGACTTTTATTGATGCAAAGTGCACGAGCTATCAGCATCGTGTTGGAAAGTATCGCCTATATTGAAATCAACCTATATATTAATACCCATTACCATGAAAGCAAAAACCTCACCCCATGTCATTCTTTATTTAGAATTAGGAGCTCTTTATACCTAAAATTTTTACTTCAAAACCTTCCAATAAAAAAACCGATGCCTACGTCAACTTATTACGATTACTTACATATTTGTAAAAACTAACAGGACAACGATCTTACAATTAGACATCGAAATGATGCACCAATGGGCATACATACATTGTTTTATTAGAGTAAGTAGCTCCAGAACATCTTCCCGGTAGCATCTTTAGAGAAAAAAAAACGCATAAATTACGCTGCAGCACCAAATTAGACAGGCGACGAGATCAGATTTTTTCAAGTGAAATTTTGACACTTAAACACTTTTTTATTTATAACATATGCTATATATAAAAGCATATTAGTTTGACTAATAAAAATACTTAAAAGCGGTACATGATCTAAAACTGCTTAATCGTAACATTTTCCGGCAGTGTCAAAATTTTACATTGTTTATATAGTAATACTGATGCTTCGGACAGTCCTATTACTCAATTTTTTTGACCTACACAACACCAAGTCTAACGATGCTTTTTCCAGTAGAAAGTTCAACGTAACTCTCGAGGAAGACATAAAAATAGAAACATCTACACGAAATCCCCACACGTTTTCTCCGCTCGCGTCGTCACTATTGTATATCTCGATGCTGTTAATTCTCCCTTATCCTCAAAGACGGAGTAAGTGATTACCTGAGCTATCACGTTGCGAACATCTGGAACAACGCGATTGACGTTACAGGCGCTTCACGAAAACTGTATAAATAGGAAGTGTTCGTACTCGAACAGCCGACCTACGCAACACTCGTACGCATTAAACGGGCGGAGAGACCGCGCGGGCTTCTATTTAATAGGTCAAAATTAGAATTTTTAATGCATTAGCGACCGTTTTAAGTGCTGTTGTGGATACGTGGGATATGCGTTTGAGTCACTGGCCGGAAATGAGTGGTTTTCTCTTAAAAAAAAAATAAGTTTTATCTGATCTCAGTAGCGCAGATACGCGTCGTGTTCTCCGAGTTATAACCGCAGACTTTTATCTCGTGTTTGCTTTACCGAATCGCGCGTTAGGTGGTAAAGAAAAGCCTCATTTGTTTGCAGATATTTAGTCTGTAAAACATATGCCAAGGTTAAAAAAAACTGGTAGTTTGGTGCACCTACTATCGGTTTATATACTGGCTGGTTTTGAAAAAGGAATAAAATTTGACAAGGGTTTTTAGAGCATATGTGGGCAACAACCGGCCCGCGGGCCGGATCCGGCCCGCTGTAAGATTTGATCCAGCCCGCGACACATTTTGAAAAACGCAATTAAAAAAAAAAATATTACACTACTTACTCATACTCACTCCAAAAATAAATGCAGAGGGTCGCCAATTTCAAGAAAAAAGGACTGCAGAATTATTTCTTATCTTGCACAATGGTAAGCCTATTTGTTTGCTGTGTAATGAATCCATTTCAGTGATGAAAGAATTCAATATAAAGAGGCATTTACTCACGCATCCTATGGTGCACTCACTGACAGGTCCATAAGAAAGACAAAATCCAGAAGCTTTACCGCAATTTGGAAAACAGCCAGCAAATGTTTCATTAACATAGGACACAACTTCATAATATTGTGAAAGCTAGTTTTATAGTTAGTTCAAATTGGCAAGTCATTTAAACCTTTTGCCGAAGTAATTTATCAAGGAGTGTATGTTAGAAGTTTGCGTATTTTGTGTCCTGAAAAGAAAAATGAATTTTGAAAAAAATTAGTTTTGTCAAGGCGAACTGTTGCCCCGACGTATAGAAATGATGCGCTAATGATATAAAACAACTTTGACTGACCGTATGGCTGGTTTTCAATCATTTCTCATTTCATAGCATTAGGCGAGAGCAGCGATTTTTTTGACACAGCTCAAACTGGCCTATATTTATTCGAGGTGTCGATAAAGAGTTCACTGTTACTGAGGAATTGCTTGCTTTACAGCCGCTAAAAGGATCACTACAGGAGAGGGACATTTTTAATAAAGTTAAAAAGTATTTACAAGTTTGGTTTGCCATGGTCAAAATTTGTTGTGTGTATGCACAGATGGTGCACTTCTATGGTCGGCTTACGTAAAGGTTTCATGGAATTTTGTATAAAAAACCACTGAATTAAATGTGCAAAAGATGATTTTGATAGTCCTTCATCTGCATTATCCACACAGAACTTGTGTTCTTCTAAGTCCATTCGACTCCAGAATGTTATGAATGTGGGGTAAAAACCGATCAATTTTATTCGATCCCGAGGGCTTTAACCATTCGTCAGTCCAAGGCGTTTTTGGATGAAATATCAGCCGAAATATGACGACCGTAATAATATTATTGTGTGAAGTCAGGGAGCAAAGGAAAATGGCTGAAACGGTTTTACGAGCTTAGAAGTGAGATAGCAGATTTTATGCAAATAAAAGATAAACCACTTTCTGAATTGAGTGACTCAAAATGGATATGCGACTTAGCATTTCTGATCGACCTTACAGGCCATTTGAATGATTTAAATTTGAAACTTCAAAAACAAGGACAGTTAGTAAATGATTTGTACAGCCATTTGGAAAGCGTTTCAAAACAAAATCCGCTTGTGGGAGGCACAGTTGCTGTCTGGTAACAGTTACCATTTCACCCACGCTCTCAGCGTATGAAAATACTGCTTATGCTCAATAGCTGAAAAGTTTACTGTCGGAGCAATTTTCGATCAGATTTAGCGTTTTAAAACATGGAAGACAGTTTCAATTTATTAGCTGTTCCAACAAAAAGTAATGTACAAAATGCTCCAATACAATTGCAATGAAAACTTCGTACAAGGCTGACTGACGATAATTTGGGAAATTCTTTACGTCTTTGTATCAGTGGAATTCATCCAAACATCGATGGATTAGTTTCCCAAATTCAAGCTCAAAGGTCTCATTGATTTCGTTGTCGCTATTTAACTTTCGTAGTTTGTAAATAATTCCAAATTTCACGATTTAATTATAATGTACCAATTTTTTCATTTCATTTTCTTATTTTAATAAATTGCATTATAGTAACATTGTCGTATTATTTCATGTCTGATATCTATCGTTAAAAATTATGAACACTACTTTAAAATGCACTGCTTTTAAACGAGGCCTGCGAACGTATTTGCACACTAAAGTTTGTGTTTGACAACATGTCAAAGGTTGCCCATACTTGGTTTAAAGCATGATAGACCAAACCCGAAAATCTCACTAAACTTACCGCCAAACCGTTCGTATACTGCGCGAGTTTTGTATTTTGAAACAACACGATACCATCAATACTAATGCTGTTATTCGGATCCGGACAATTTTCGATCCACATAATTTACCATCTGAAGACCCGGATCTGAAAGCTATCCGAATCCGCTATCCAAAACCTCGTATCGTCGTATCAATAATCACTAAGATGTATTGAACACCTGTGTAATGCAAACTAAATTTATTTAATAGCGTTAATGAATTTTACTTTTTCTATAAGAAATAAATTCGATATCTTCTTCAATAAATATTCCAAAGAAATATGATTTTTTTTCAGCAAAATAAATAAAATGATAACTACTTTGGCATCTATTATGAGCACCTACATAGTTAACGTACCTTTCCTCTTAAACATGAATGTATAATCCAAAGTAAATATTACCATACGCTTTAATTATTTGAGATTCAATAATACCGATTGTTTCAAAATGAATTATATCTACACTGTAAAAAAAGTTGCCTACAATTTTACCGGTAAATTTGCTTCATAAGGTAAAATTTTTACATCTAGTAAATTTCACATGCTGATGTATTTTTCAAAGATTGTACTGTAAATTTCGTATGTAATATTTATATGACTGTATATTTGCGAACGGCGTACAGTTAAATAACCTAATAACCAATCACATTGCGGCATATTTAAGTAAAAACAAATATAAAATATCCTCAAATTTTTACCCAAATTTAAATACCCAAAAAAATTGTCAATTTTACACTTTTAAGTAAATTTTGATAGTAAACATAAAATTGTACATGTTTTTTTCCTGTATTTTCGAATTTTTATTACATCTTAAACTTACATGAAAAAGCTATAAATTTTACCGAAATCTTTTTTTCCCTGTTAAATATCCTAGAAAAACATGTAAAACAAAATTTACATGATTTATTATGGTAAATTCACAACGTTATTACATGTAATATTCCTAATTTACCATGGCAAAATTGCTGTAATTTTTTACAGTGTAGGTGATCATGAATTTCTCCTATAAATTATGATATTTCGCTTTCTTGAAACGGGGGTATAATTGCGATATTTTATCTTTATGTTTTATTCATACATTTCTAACTTATTAATTCATTATTTTGTACACTAATTTACACAATTTTATCCATTTTATTATTCATTTTAACTTCAATTTAATTAATTTACATAATGTTAGTTTCTTGTTGGAATTCTTCAGCTGACCTGAAGATGTCCCTTAGTGGATGAAACCGATTGTACGATATTAAAATCTAGATATCATTGCAAAGTCAAAAACTTTTAATGGACGGGTTCCGTGAATCACCCTATATACTTGAAAATATTCTAATAAAATGGTTTATGGGTATAAATAATTAATAAAAACTTAAACGATGAAAATTGTTTAAAAAGATAGTTAAAATCTTTGTTCGATGAATTATTTTGAAGCTACTTCTTAATAAAACATCTCAAAACACTGATGAATTAATTTTAACTTTAACCCAATTTGCTTAGAAAATATTTTAAATTTTTCGTCAAATGTCAGATCTTTTATTGTAAAACAACAAAAATTTGCATCAAAAAAAGAAAAACTGCAATAATAAAATGAAAACTCTGTATTTTAGAAAGGAAGTTTTATATAAACACAGTATTCCTCCTTCTGTCAATTAAGTTTCCCGTGCAATTGAAACCATTCGCTCGCCAAATACTCTGATAAGGACGGTATAAATTATCTGCCGATGACAAGAGTAGACAGAAAAAAAATTATCGCATTTTTTTTTTTTCATTTCGTTCTCGTCGATATCCCACGGAGCGAATTAAATATTTAAAGCACTTACCAGCGAGTTGATGAACCATAAACCGTAGTAACATACGTTGCTTGGATGGACGTCTCTCTTCAGTTAACAGAGCCTCGAGACAACAATTAATGCGATGGGCACGCATATAGCCACCTGATAACTGATTATTGTTTGCTAAAAAGTAGTAAAGGGCGCTATTAATCGACTGTATATCTGTTATATGTGATTTTTTAAAATAGGAAATTAGCTAAATAATATATAAATATGCTGTGAGAGAGAAAATAATTCGTTCCGCAAAGAATATGCGAAGTAGCGCAAGAAGCAATTGATAAATGCATTCCTCAGAAATCGAAAATGTGTGTGAAAGGAGTTCCACAAATTTAATAATTGATGGAAGCAAACAATATGTATATCAGTAACAGAAAAGTAGCGTATTTCGAAATATACGACAGATCAAAAAATCGTCCTACACTATGGTGTAGTTTATTCAATGCAATGCGGCACATGTTAACTATCGTGAAGAATGTGGACATATTAACTAATAGCACTGCTCAAGCGACCTTCCAAGGCTATCATCTAAAAAGTGAAAAATTTTAAACATACTCATATAAATAAGTTTATTAATGAGGCACCTGCCGATCAATTTCTTTTAATGAAAGTATATTTTCCTAGCAGATCCTATAACTTAGTAATATTTTTAAATTTTAGATTGCATTAATGATGCGTTACTGCGGCCATGTAGAAGGGAAGAGTTACTTTGATGTGATTATCATATCAAACATAAAGAGACACAATTCTCTTAACAGTATCTCAAACAAAAATGTTTACCACGATTATTTGCAATTACATATAAGCAATGGGTTAACTTGATAAAAAAATATGTAGGATGAGACCAAACCACATAAGTCACAAAGCAGTTTTGCGTGAATTATCAGTCTGGAAGACTGTACCACTCAACCAGTTGACCTAATTGAAATGGGGTAAGTGTTAAATTGATCGCAACATTTTTGCAGTTTTCTAAAGCTATGTTCTGACTAGCAAACATTTTGCTGCAAGTATAAGTTATTTGGCAGCAATATGATCTGCGTAGGTTGACCGATACACTTTTGATTGCTCGTACGTTTGCAATGCTTGCGACGGTCGATTGCACGTGTCAGTCGCAAGAAAGGTGTTTGCAACGAGAAGGCCAAATTTGCGTGGGACAAAGAGTTGATCCAAAAAATTAATAGCAATTTATGAATCTAATCCCGATTATTGGAGGTATCAAATGTGGATTACAAAAATCGCAATAGGAATAAAGCATTATTGAAACGATATCAAAAGAGCTAATTTTGTGAAAATGAAATACAAAAAAATCCACAATCTACGCACACAATTCCTATAGGAAGTGCGACGTATTAAAGAAAAAAGTGGAAAGTGATGTGATAATTATGAAAGTACATGCGATTTTTTGAATTATTAAAATTTATTTCTACAACATAGAATGCTCGCAATATAAAAATCTAGTAAGTTGGTGTTGTAACAAGTAGTAAATAGTATTAAATGTTTTGGTATTGTCAGTAAATTTCTCCTTCAGTGAAAATAATCTTCTGAACTCATCGCGACATCTTCTGCTATGATTCTCACGAAATTACCAAAACGCGGGCATCTTCATTCTCATTCTTGTAGAAATTTATTATGGAAACCCAATTCGTTTCTTTGAAGTATTACCATTTTCTTACCCTATTTTCCTTTTCTTATTTTTACGTTTTTTATTGCTTTTTTCCTAAACAAAGCATGACTGTCGAGCAGGATTCCTTCACGGACGACATATCAACTTAACTGTTAAAAACTTCAAATCAAACTGATGCAAGAAACATGGGCCAATGTCAATCCTCTTGCAGCAACAATTTGCATTTATTTTTTTGCACAAGTGTGAACAGAGCCGCAAATACTTGCCACAAATGTTTGCGCAAATTGTTTGCTAGTCAGAACAAGGCTTAACAATGAATGCTCACGGATCATTGTTTTAGACATTAATCCGTCTCACGTTTGGCCGATCTTGTAACAATAAAACGCCATGGCAGATGGAGTTCTGCAATAACAGAAGGTTATATTGACAGTTCTTTAAGAAAAAAAGTTGAAGTAACAAAACTACTGTCAGTACGCCCAGTGCCTTTCACTTCCAGTACAATCATTGCAGTGAAGAACAAATACTTTTCCCCCAAAGACATTCCGAACCTTCTCCTTCAACAATCTTTGTCAAAGCAGAAACAATTCATATAGACAATAATATTAATCAAGATTCCCGACATTTACCGGATTTTACCATTAATGTAGCTCCAACTTCTGATATATATATTAACGTTTATAATAACTGTACTGTTTCTAAACAAGAGTGAATAAATTCTTGCTATTTGTTTATGGGTCAAGCGTAAATATGTGTTCATTTTCACCGTAAGAATTATAATTTTAGAAGATTCATGGGTTAGTTTTTAAATCATGAGATAAAAAGTAAATTTTTAAAATAAGAACAAATAGAAGTTGAAATGAACACATTTTCAAAATCGAGATGCATATAAAACATAAACGTCCGGGAAACAATCATACAAAAATACCAGGAGGGCTTTAGAAAAAGTTCGACGATAGGTATATACAACTAATCTAAAAGATTAGTACTATCTAGTGGTGTAAGTTTTACCTGAATATTTAAACTAATGCCGTGGTAATTCACTTATAACATACCGACTTACGAAAGAGATGTGCACACATGGAGAACTTACAGAATATCATGATGATATCAATATATTAGAAGAATCATACAATCTAATATAATTATAATATAACTAATTATAAAGTTTGCTGTCACTATTTTTATTATCTATTTCTCAGTGTATAAAACTTTTTTACGGTGTACCCATTCGAACGAACAAAGTGGCAGGATTCTTTTTAGCATCAATAATGAAAACATATATTATTTATCGTTTGAAGCACAATCATCAGCTTGCAATTCTGTGGTAAACGAAACCACCAGCAAACTAACCATAAAATGACTTCTGACAGGTGATAGTTTCAAAGCTACTAACTCCAAAATTAAAAAGACACTGAAAACAGTGCTATAATGAGCTATATTTTGATAGAGTGGTCAGACGTGTCTGCTAACAAGGACCGCACGCGCCTCGCGCTATGCTGAACGGTTAGCCATAGTATATCTTCAAGGCACTCCGTCCGATTCGTATGTTTAGTATCTAATAACATATCAGTGTTAGTCGAGTCTTGATGGAGATAGTACAATTTCTTCACGTTTTACGCATTGTAAATGTAATAAATGTCGAAAATGTAGAAAATCCCCAGAAACGACTTGTTTCGCAATGTAGAAAAGTATATTGGTGAATTCCAGAATTTACATTATCGTGGTGCCAAAATAGTTTGTACAGTGTGCGATAAACAGTTATTGTGCTGGCACAAATCGGACTACATATTGAAGGTGGTGCATCTGATCCGATATCCACCTATAATAGTATATTAAAGTACGAGTTTCATAAGGCATGATTTTGTCGCACGAGTTCAAGTTTAGAAAACGAGCCGCAGGCGAGTTTTCTAATGAACGAGTGCGACAAAAAGCCTTATGAAACGAGTCCTTTATACTATTTTTCTATTTGCATTATAATTGATAATAAATACTTAATAAAAATCTCATTAAAAATGTTGAGTTTTATTTTTATATGAAGTTGGTCACATTGACATACGATTGACATTTGACGAATTCAAAATTCAAATTTCGCTATTTAAATTGTTTAAACAATATATTTCATAATATAGTCTCTGTAAACTGTAAAAAATGAGTGATACTGAGACAAATTTATCTTGTACGCCACCACAACTGCGTGAAATTGCGAATAACGCCGTCATAAATTTATTACCGAAAAAATCAAAAGCAGTATATGAAAAATGCTACCATCAATTTGAAACTATGGGCTGTACAGAATAATGTCAACACAATATCTGAAAACATTTTATTGGCATATTTTGAATTACAAGGTAAAAATAAGAAATCTTCTACCTTATGGTCTATGTATTCCATGCTTCGTTCTTGCTTTCTCATTTATAAAAATACAGACATATCAAAAATATATTAAATTACAAGCCTATTTAAAACGATTCTCTGAGGGATACGAGGCTAAGAAATCTAAATTTTATGCATTGAAGATATTAATAAATTTAGAGAAGAAGGTTCTGACGCATTGTATTTAGCAATAAAGGTACGATATTATTTGCAAAATGTAATTTTTATGTAATGGATTTAATTTTAGATCGTTTATAAATGGGTTACACAGGTGCCTGTAGACGAGATGAATTAACAAATATGTCCATACATGATTTAGAATTTAAGAGTGATATTATTTGGTGACAGTACCTAAAAACAAAAAATAATATCGTAAGAGTTTTTGCAATTACGGATGAAGATGGATTACTTTAATTAAAAAATATGTGCCCTGCGACCAAAAAATATTAATCATTCAAGATTCTTCCTTACATATCGCAATGGTTATTGTATATCGTGCCCGATTGGAATTAATACGATTGGTAAAATGCCTAAATTAATAGCTGATATTCTAAAATTGCCCAATTCAGAGCTTTATACTGGACATTGCTTCAGACGTTCTAGCGCTACATACTTAGCAGACGCAGGCAGTGATTTGCTGACTATAAAACGTCATGGTGGATGGAAGTCATCTGCGGTAGCTGAGGGTTACATCGAAACATCTATGAAAAGTAAAGTGGCTGTAGTGCACAACTTATCAGGGCCAAGTACATCTGGTCATTCTAGAGTTATATCATCGAATGATTCTCAATCACAAGAGTCTACCATTAAAGCCAATAACATAACTCAGCAAAACTTTGTTACGAAGAATTTGCCTGGCATAACAATACATGCTCAAGATACTTGTTCCGTCAGTGTAAATGTATACAGTAATTCCACGTTTCATAACAATAACAATGTAAACTAAATTTGTATAGAATTTTTGATTAAAGTATTTACAATTTACATGCATTAAACGTCAATTTTGCTTTCTGTCATAATGTATTCAATACAGCCAACCTATAGAAATGAAAAAAGGCGTATCACAATGAAGCACTTTCGATACGCAAAAGCGTGTTACAATTGGCGTTTTTATGAAACGCAAAATAGAAAAAAGATTATTTTAATTATGCGTGTGTTTACATCCGTAGATGTTGAACAGTCTTTTTCAAAATATAAGCATGTTTATATCATCGCGACGAAAGCGGTTAGTGAGAAAAATCTTGAAACACTTAATGATACAAATTTTTCAGCAATCGTGTACCATTTCTGATACTTAAATAAAATAAGAGGCTTATAATAACATTTATAGTTAAAGAAATAAATAATTTTGCTCTTTCCCGGCACTGTATTGTATACTCGTGTTAAACGTTAATGGCACATATATGAAACTTACTGACCTGGCGCGCAAACAAAAGTTGACCACTCTCATTACAACACTGTTTTGGATTGCGAAGTTACCAGCCTTCAGCCTTGTATAACTTATGGAAGGTAACAGCTGCGGAATATATCAACCCGAAAATTAAAAAGATAGTGGAAGCAGTGCTATAATGAAATCCATTACAGCACTGTTTTCTATTATACAATGGCTTATTCATTAAGAGACCGAAATAGAAAAAATAAATTTAAAATATCTCGAAAAAAAAAACACAAAAAATGAGTGAAACGAAAATACTAAAAACCTGACGTGCTGGGCAAAAAAAAAATGGTTTGATAATTGAAATCGTTATGCATTACATTATATCAGATCTGCACGAAAAGGTTTTAACCATACACAATGTAATAATTCCAATTTTAACTACTTATTCTACTATATTTCTATCTGAACTCGCACCATCATTAAATGCAGAACCATAGGGATTTATGTTCTCCATTATTTGCGTAGAAAAACGATATGCCACCCAAACAAGCAAAACTATAAACAGACACATATGGTTTACGACGTGCATCATTTCCCTTATTCTATTTGTTATGACGCTAATAGCTGCATTTCGTAGTCTCGTCCTTCTCTAAACCGCATGAAGGGGGCGCTGCATTACTGTCATTTCTGTGTTTACACGCTTTTATTATTACAATCTGCTATAGTGTTGTGCTTTAAATTTATATCTTCGCCGGTTTTATATACCACTTCATGTTGAGTTGTTTTTTTTTTGTTCGTCATCTTTTATCTGTTTGAAGGGCAAAGTGTTTTGCGAGTTTTTCCACCAGTCATAAACTTTATTGTCTGCGAACCAACACCGCCTTCTGGAACTTAGTAAATAGCTGATTGAAGAAATTAGATTCGCCGAACTCATCTAATTTTATTGAATTTAATGACATCCTTTGTGTCTATTCGGTAGTCACCACTTGCTCAATCAATCCTATTTTTACATCAATGAATATACGAGTTCAAGATAAATCGAGCTACCTAATTGTAAACTATTATTGTCATAATATACTATTCGGACACGGTTGTGCAATAACTTGAAACGGACGATCGATTCTAGAAGAGGAATTATCGTTCCAAGAAGCAGTGAGTTTCGATTTCTGCTCGTGGACTATTTTGCTGCTATTTATTGCCGACTATACCGATAAACGTAACGTACTTACATTTCCCAAGTCAACTTGACCCACTTCCAGATTTATATGGCTTCTGGAGAAGTTTAAAAGCACTTAAAAGTCTGAAAGTGTAAATGGTTACTTCTAAATACATGTATATATAAACTTTTTGGCCCCTATAAGCTCGCTCTAACATTTTTCTGTACTTTACACTTTTACGTAATATAGTTTTAGAGAGGATATGTTTCTTTTACCACAACGTAATAGCTTGGAAAATCGAAAATTTACATAACTGTTGACGTATAGGGTAGAATTCAAAACCGAATAAATTTTTCGAACACATTATACAGCGTGTTCGAAAATTACGGTTATACTTTTAAATTCAAAAAGTGTCAAAACTTATTTTTTTTTTAAAATACAACTATATATTTTTCTCTTCATTATCAAACTGCCCTTATAAAAATACAAAAAAAAAGTCATATTCATTACGCATCTGCGATAGATACTTTTTTAAGATAATTAAATATGCACTGAAAAAAACCAATTTGTTCAGGACAAGAAAATAATTCAACAAAATCTTATCAAGAAACATTAGTTAACCCAACATAATATTTCGTCATTTCAAAATAAATAAAGAAAGGGTTAAATGATGGTTCAATTAACCAAATATTTATTTGCCCATATTTAACTCAATATTTAGTTAGCTTAAACAAAATTTGATATCATCGAGCAAATTGATTTTGAAGTGTGTATGTATGGTGTAAGAAAGTAGCTTATGCAGTTTTTTAAAATGTCATCCTGCTTTGGTATATCTAAGTTGACCTTTCGAGAAACAATCCAGTATTTATGAAATGTCACTTAGTTTTCATTTGCAAACAATGCCAGCAAGTTTAAATTATACCAACGAAGATAAATTTGTTTATTAGTTATGGCGAATGCAACAAAGTGACGTCAAGAACATGTGATTAGGTTTGCCGCTCGTTATTCTCAAAAGCAAAAGCCGTTATTTTAAGAACTTCGCATCATGCAATGCAAACTAGGAAATCGTTATTTTGGGATACTTCACAGCATATCCAATAATGTCTTTAAGACCAGCTGCAATGGAATCAGGTTAATGTAAGTACTCAATACACAGAATACTGCGCAAACATAAGTTTTCGCCCATACCTGATATTTTCCATGGTTCAACAACTCAAAGATAATGATGTCCCAAGGAGAATGAGATTTTGCGAGATTTATTTTAACATGAGGAAGGAGATGAAATTTATCGATCTAAGGTCAGCATTCGATACAGTAGATAGAAGAGAAGTGTGGAGAAGTTTGAAAGAAATGGATGTACCCTGTGGACTAGTTAAGGTGAGCAGAAGCGTATATGACATCGTAAGGGCTAGAGTACAAATAGCAGCACAAAAATCAGACCACTTCAAAATGAAAAATGGAATAAAAACTATGCGATAGACTAAATCCGCTATTATTTATATTGATTATGGAGAAAATCGTTAAGAAAATTAAAACACAGACTGAACAATTAAATTCCATAATTGGATACAGAAATTTAGAACCAGGAAAAATATGCAGCCTTCTATACGCAAACGATGTGGTTTCAATAGCCAATTCCAAAAATAAAATGCAAAAGCTGGTTAATATAGGTATGGACGAAAGAGATAGAAAACCTAAAAATGGAAGTTGACATCGATAAAACCAAAATAATGATCATAAATGAAAAGCAAGATAATAGATATAACAAGGACATTAAATGTAAAAGCAAAATACTGGAAAGGGCAACAGGATATGAGTATCTCGGGAGTACCTGTATAGTGGCGCACTGAGAAAAGAGATTGTATTAAATGAAAAGTTTTATAACTTTTGGTTTTTAATTGAAAGTAGGGTGCTATTTTGCCGGAAAACTATTTTCTTCTTAAGTACATGCTTTTCGACGAAAAGTAACCGTAATTAAATGGAATGCACCTTAGCTTTGATTAATATTTTATAATCTTTTTATAACTTCTATTTAAGTAAGACAATACACATTACATATTATATTATTCTAATTATTGCTGTAGATTAGCCCACCCACATTTTTTTAAGTGTATTTTTAAGTTGTATAGATTTGTCATGTTTACTCCGTTCAGCCTTTGTTAATGTTTCGAGAAATTTCCACAATTAATGTTCATTTTTGTATAATTTTAGTTAAAGAGTTAATTGTATAATTTTTTTAATTTAGTGTTAAGTGTTGTGCGGCTGCGTTTTACGTAGTCGAGAGTAGGATTTTTGTATGTATACGACTGTTCAACCTTGTTACTCAGTTCCTTGGTCGACTGTTACCGTGAGTGCATGTATTTTTTATTGTTTGCTGCAATTTTGTTTATACTTTTGATATCTTTTTGATTTGATTCGCATAATTTGAAATATTTTGTCCATTAAGGAATTCGGTTTATAATAATTGTTATTATATTGATGTGTGCACACTATAGATGTAAGATCATTTATTATTTTCGTGCAGAAAGATAGATTTTAGTTTTAATTCTCTCATTATATTTTAAAGTATTCATTTTTATCCGTTGAGCTAGCTAATTTAATTTTTCATTTTTTTAAATTCATTTTGCATTTTCAATTCTGTCAGTACACAGCATTATGTACATATGTACATAATGCTGTACACATGTTGTTAAATATTTAACAACATATTTTAGTTTCTTTTAAGCATTATTGAATTATAAACAGTATTTTAAATACAAAAGCCGGACGTTTCGGTTTACTTGCGTGGACACACATGTATACATTGATTTAAAACTTTTGCCTTTTAACGGAAAATGCAAGCACCTGTATTCAAATTCAGTGCTTTTTTACGCGGAAGTATTTTGGTTTTATTTATATTCCCACTTGCATAAGTCTCACATACAATAATTAACAAAAGTGAATATTTTTCGCGCGAGGTTAAAGAAATTTCAGGCTTGAATACAGGTGTTTGCATTTTCCGTTAAAAGGCAAAAGTTTTAAATCAATGTATACGTAGGTGTCCACGCAAATAAACCAGAACGTCCCGCTTTTTTTATTGAAAATACTGTTTATAATTCAATAATACTTAAAAAAAGAAACTAAAATAAGTTGTTAAATATGTACATAATAATATAGTTCATTTACTATAACAGACGAGGTACTACGTGAGTCAGTTTGCTATGACGTCACAAACGTCAAACGTGTGTTGCAAATTTTCTGTTCGTCAAAACGTAAACGAACAGTTAGGTTATTTAACTGTCAAATACTTCTGACAGATGAATAAACAAACTCTTAAAAATAACATTTACCGTTAATATTAGTGATGATTCTTTTTGAAAATCAGGAATTAAAGTATGTTAATCATGATAGCAGTGGAAAAAAATAACAAAAAAGCACAAGTGAGTACAATAAATTTAATCGGAACCATTATCGCTTAAAGTATTTACAGTAACGATTAGTATGCAAGTTTCTTCTCTATTCAAACCAGTCTCTCTGATTTACTACTTCTGAATTTCGTTTCCAATATATTGTACACCAAGTACGTCAAATTTCCAGACTAATTTAATTCAATCCGTTTTATACAATTGTATGCATCCTCCGATCTGTCATATTTCATCCATTGTTTCGTAACAAACTTCCTTTTCTTTGAGAACAACTAATATCTACCACAACAATGTATTTCAACCACAGAAATGTCTTTTTCTTTAAGAGCACTGTTCAAAATGTTTAATGTGTTATGTTAGTCTGAAAAATGTATGTGGAAGAACCAATTCTGTAAACAATATTTGTATATACTCACTGTTTTCGTACATGTCATAAATTGTGTTTCCAATAGCACATTGACAATGAGTAGAATAATCAATTTTTACAACATTTATTTCGTATGCATTTTCGTTTTGGGTTAGTGGATGTAATTCCTTGTTTACTCATGGATGTCCCGCTCTTAGATCACTCGTTACTCTCTAAAAACGAAATACTGTAAAGAATGTGACATTAAAAATATATGGATTTTATACTCCTCGAACGAAAGTTAACGGGAGTAATGGCCGGTTGTTCTCGCGTTCTGCGTCGAAATACACGATTAACGAAACTATTAACTACTTTGATTGTTTACACAATGGTTTCGATATGGTTTAGTTCTAATAACTACTTATTTTAAATAAATATATACCAAGTATAAACGCAAATTCCCACACTTTACTGCAAATGCAGAATATAACCCTTTGACAGTTGACAGCTATAACTAAATTGGTGGGAATACACTGGGAAGATGTGACAAGCATGCAATTTAAAAAGCAATAGGCACCAACATAGTATCTTTAATTGAACATGAATAAGTTATATGCTAGTTGGTTATTTTAATAATATGGTATTGCATGGCCCGAATTTGCAAGTAATGACGTACCTCGTCTGTTATAGTAAATGAAGTATAATAATATAATATGTAGTGTGTATTGCCTTACTTAGACAGAAGTTATACAGACATTATAAAATATTAATTAATTAAATTAAATATTAATCAAAATCAAAATGAATCAATTACGGTTACTTTTCGCCGAAAAGCATGTACTTAAGAAGAAAATAGTCTTCCGACAAAACAGCACGTTAGTTTCAATTAAAATAAACACTTTTCTGAGAAAAGGTATTCTTTTCGTTGAACATGATAAAAACCAAAACTTATAAAACTTCTCATTTACTGCAATCTCTTTCTTCAGTGTACTAACAAATAAAACAACAGAAAAACAAACGATAGTCTCTTCGCCACAATTACATGCATGCGTCGAAATCGAAAACAAGAACATTCCAAACTGGGTAACCTACATTCGTCTCAGCCAGCGTACGTAACAACACAAATATTTTCTTTGTCAGGGACAAACGTACATACAAACAGGCGTGCACCTCTTCTACAACACATGCCATCCATATCTCTCCGCCTTTATAATCCCGCATTTCAACGTTTTAAGCCACCGATAAGCACATTAATCTTAACAGATGCGGTAACGCCATTCCAAACACCCGGAGATGGAAAATTATTAGCCCCTGTCCGGCCGATTGAGATTAATACTTATTACAGCCCGTTAGGCCGTTACAGTTGACGTTTACGGAGACAAGCTGACGATAAAAAGTCCGTCCTTCATTAAGCTTTCGTTATGCGTGCGTTTGTTAGAAGTAGAAGTAGGGAATCAAATCAGAAGGTGATGTAAATTAGCTTCCCTATAGTGTTCAAAACGGCGAATCATTAGATAAATTGTATGCATATTCACACTATGGTTATCATGATGATTGTATATTGTTACTACATCTACTTTATGCCTAATATCTGCTTAATAACGAACTTATAGCAAGACATGGCTTCATTTATTATTAGCGCGCTATAGCAATTGAAAGTTTGATTAGTCATGGAATTAGTAAGCCGTTTAGTTGATGCCCGACTGTTCCAACACTGCTTGTTTGGGATATAGTTTAGATTAGACTAATTAGCGCGCAGGTAGATAAAGAACAGGGCACTGCTGACATGAAGTTGTAACGTAAACAAGCATATACGTTGTGGTAACTGCAAATTGTGCTGCCTGAAATTGTTATTAGAGCACATTTTCAGGTATTATTACAGAATGCGAAATGTGCTAAACAGTGCAAATGGGGTTAAAATTGCTTTTAGTGTTTGTTGAATTGGATGATCTTGTTTATGATATGCTGTTATTTATGATGCTCAAATCAGTATGCTGACGACCTGGTATTAATAACAAAAGAAAAAACATACATTTAACTTGGTCACTTGCGACCTTGACGACAAGTTAAATTATTTCAATTTAGAAATGTTGAATAGTCAAGAAACTTTTTTGTCATAAGGTAAAAATTTCTAGATAAATATCACAATAATATATTACAATAATATTGACAAAAAAGTTTTTTTTTATTATTCAACTTTCTAAATTAAAACTGCAACATTAATTCACAGTATTCAAATCAAACCTTTTATTGTAATCCAGATTCTGGGAAGGAAGTGCATGATGTGATAACTAAATTGCCGAATAAAAATTCTGTTAGTCTGGATGGGATACACGTTAGGGTGATTAAGGAGTGTTCTATGGAAATATCACCACATCTCGCTAACGTTATCAATCTATCAATATTTAGTGGTAAATTCCCCTCGTTTTTTAAATCGTCTGCTGTTACACCGATTCATAAGAAAAAAGATCCTAAAAACATAGAAAACTATAGACCGATTGCAGTTGCAAGTATTTTTTCGAAAATAATTGAGAAACTTGTAGCTGCCAGAGTGTATTCTTTTCTCACAAAATATAAATTAATTTCAAATTGTCAACATGGTTTCAGACCTGGTTTTTCCACAGAGACTGAAACTGTTGAATGTGTGCAATATATCCATCAGGTGATGGACAGGGGTAGGCTTGTTGTGGCAGTGTTATTTGATCTAACGCGAGCTTTTGATTCTGTTGATATATCACTTTTATCCAAAAAAAAATACGATATCGGCGTACGAGGTGTCATAAATGTAGTATCTTTTCTTGAAAATAGAAAAATCGTTGTCAGGATTTGTGAGGTAAGATCGGATGAATTCGGCATGGATATTGGCACCCTCCAGGGTAGCAGCCTTGGTCCGCTATTATTCTTATTATTTATAAATGATCTCCCAAATCATATATCGGTTGGAAACGTGTTCTTATGTGTAGAAGATTCTTGCATAGTAATATCCTGATTATAATAACGATAATCTTATTTATAAAGTCATAAAGGCTTATAAAGGAATTTAATACATGGTGTAGAACTAATAAACTTATGGTTATTAACGAAAAAATCGTTATTACTGAATTTTATAAAATATAGAAAATCTAGTCTAAAGGACATGTATTATAACAAACCGGTGATCCCTGTTGCCCGAGTGTGCAATCTTCTTGGTACCTACCTTGATTGCCACTTGACTTGGGAGACTCAAGTAGAAAGCCTTCCAAAAGGCTTACTATATGATGCATACCCTGAGAGAGGTTTTAAATACTGAGGCTTTTTTGAGCGCTTATTATGCATACGTTTACCCAATAATTTCCTATAACATAATTGCTTAGGGTCAGGCTAGAGACCTTCATCGGGTTTTTGTATTACAAAAACGTATTATAAGATTAATTTTTAACTTACAGCACAGGGCTTCTTGCAGGGATGCATTCATTGTTCATCATGTTCTTACCACGCCTTCTATTTTTCTATACAAATTATTAACATATATTTATTGTAACAAACATAAATTTTCAACTCATCCGGATAATCATAAATATGAAACTAGAAATAAACATAATATAACCTACATTAAACCTAATCATTCCTTTCATTTCAAATCTCCACTTGTTGTTGGCTTTAATCAATTTAATAATAGGCTTCCCAGAGAGATTGCCCAGTCCAGTTCAGTAAGCATCTTTAAAAATAAAGTAAAACACCTTTTAACGAATGGAGGATTCTACAGTATGGCGGAATTTGAAACCTGCTTGTGTGTTAACAATGTGTAATGTTGTATGTTATATGGGTATTTTAAGTTTTGTTTCTTATTCTTATGTTGACTTGCCCAATCTATATGTTTTGTATAGTAAAATAGGTTAATAAAGATATGATGATGATGATGAAAACAATTTCATTTATATTATTATATTCAAATTGTAAGTGTTATTGATATATTTTCATTATTATCGTTTCATATCTTGTTATAATGTAGTATAACGTAGATTACCCCCTGAAGAAGTGATTAATAAATGACCAAATTTTGAGATAATAAAAAAGTAGTTTTATTGAATAGGCCGCATTACTCATATAATTTTATACCCTATTATTATACATAGAACATTGAAGAATTAAAATTGCTTCCTACATTTTGGTGTTTATGTTCTGACTCTCTAACTTTAAGGATAAAGGGGCGCCTATACATTTGCAGGGGGCGCCAAGAGCGTTAGTGCCGCGCCTGAGTAGCATTTACTTATAACTTCGGGCGAATTTGTCAAACTCAAATTTCAATTTTAAATATTTATTTTACAGCGACCTTTGCTAAGACAGATGTTTGATCATAAAACTTTTATAATGTAATATCCACCTAAAACAAAAGTTATTTATCACTCAATAATTAGCAGGCGCTGAAAGTATCCTTTTCTGCATGTTACTTAACATTATTTCACGTAAATGCAAACATTTTTATTTCACCATTTCTGGGTCAAGGCTAAGACAATAAAGCACAACCATTGATTGCCTGCATTCGTAACGATTGCAATAAGAAGCTGGTGGCGAGAAATTTAATTGGATTAACACATACATCGGGTGCCACAAATGCTTTAAGATTGCCGTAATTGGCAAAATATCCAAGTTTTTATTATTTAGTATTTATACAGTGACCGGCATAAATATTGCAACATATGGGAAATTTTTTTATTGTTAAAATATACTCAAACTTTTTTGGGGGGATAGGTTGTGCATATCTAGAAACCCCAAAATTTATTTTGACACACGTCACGTGACCACTAGTATGGCGGTAAATTTAAAAAATATGCCGTGAATCTACAAAAAGTGAGGTTAGATAACATGATATCGAAAAAAGTTATTTGAAAAAGTTGCTTAGAATTCAACTTTGAGGTGGTATGCAAATTTTTGTAAACATGTTTTAAAAAAAATAAAAATCACAATTTTTCCAAATATTGTTTCATTGAATTACATATTTCCATTTTTTTCGCTCTTAGGAGCTCAACTGCAGTACTACTTCCAAATTTGGTTGATACTCAAACAGTTTTGTCAATTTTTGCATAATTAAGATAGCGAAAACTGAAAAGTACGTTTTCAGTGTGACAATTGTTGTTGCAAGGGACTGTATCTACTAGTAATAAATAAAATTTTACAAACATTTTCTCTCTAAACGACTTAGCAGACATTACTTTTAATGAAAATTATTATATTTCTTGTTTGTTTTCGGCATTAAAACGGAAACTTTTAGTCAAAAACTGATACTACTACATGCACGCACCGAAGGTTTTAAAGTAGATTTTGACATTGGAGAACAACGAATAATAAACAATAGGTAAAATAAATAATGGTAGTAAGTAATTGCTTATTTGCTAAAAAATTAAAATAGTTTACTTCATTATTTTGTTGTTTCTAATTTCAAAGCCTACCTTACTTATAAGAAACAGAAGGATATGTTTGTCTAACAAGTAGGTAGGCATTTTTAGAGTTTCATTTCTTAGTTGTTCATTACTATTAGTTATTGTTTAAATGTTTTTGCTTATTAAGTATTCCTATCATTAGCTAAAAATACTGATTATTTATTTCTACTGAGGTTTGTAATTTCGAAACCTACATAAATACCTTCGGTGCGTGCAATAACATTGTGAGGGCTTAGATGTTTAGTGTTATGAGTTTTGGACTACCGATTTCACTTTAACGCAGAAAACAAAAAAAAATATGATAATCTTCAATAAAAGTAATGTTTGCTAAGTGGTTTAGAGAGAAAATGTTTGTAAAATTTTATTTATTACTAGTAGATACAGTCCCTTGCAACAACAATTGTCACACCGAAATCGTACTTTTCAGTTTTCGCTATGTTAATTATGCAAAAATTGAGGAAACTGTTTGAGTATCAACCAAATTTGGAAATAGTACTGCAGTTGAGCTGCTAAGAGCGAAAAAAATGGAAATTTGTAATTCAATGAAACAATATTTGGAAAAATTGTGATTTTTATTTTTTTTTAAATATGTATTTGCATGCCGCCTCAGAATTGAATTCTAAGCAACTTTTTCAAATAACTTTTTTGGATATCATGTCTTCTAACCCCAGTTTTTGCAGATTCATGGCATATTTTTTAAATTTACCGCCATACTAGTGGTTACGTGACATGTGTCAAAATAAATTTTGGGGTTTCTAGACATGCACAACCTATTCCCCCAAAAAAGTTTTAGTATATTTTAATTATAAAATATTTCCCATATGTTGCAATATTTATGCCGGTCACTGTATAACCACATCCGCTTAGAACTTATTGTAACATGAACAATTATTAGAAGCTATAATTGTATTGGCAATTATTCGGGATTTTGCGAATAATAACCAATAACGAATAAAATCTGGGTCAAATAAGAACGAGACAAGTGAAATACCTTAAGTCTGACATTCCATCCAAGGTTGTCCCTCGGGCGACGCCAGCTGTGCTCTTGCAAAAACAAATAAACGAATCACAATTTGGTTTTTCCCAAAAAAAAAAAAAAATTATAACAATAACAACAAAACACGATCACGATAACAAGATCCGTTTTAACGATTATCAGATGTTATTCTTCCCGTCGATGAAGCGAAGCAAATGTTCGGGAAAGAAGATAAATTTTCAAAATTGCAATTTCCGCTTCGTCTTTAGCGAACGGCAAGGCACATCAGGCAGCAGCGGTATGTTCGCGAAAGCACGCGGCCGCGTTATGACAATGCTTATAAATCAAAATCGACCCAACATGTGCGCGAGAGCGCGCCGACTGACCGTGGAGCCGTGGAGAGCAAGAAGACGACCATGTGCACAACGACGACGACGGTCCAAATCCCCCACCTTCGCGAGCGCACCGCGGATTACCTGACCCCCTGGTGCGAAGCTGCAACTGCTTATGTAACCGAACTCCGGGCGTTTTAACCTGCTAATGACCCGGTGCTTTGGTGGGCGTATCGTTCGCGAGGTTTTAGCGACATTCATACGATACGTACAGATTGTCAAATAAGTATTCTCTTATTCTTGTCTCAGAATAGTTGAATACTAGTCGGTTGTCGCATTTTGAAAACTGACAAAGTAAAAATAATTGGTGTTGGATATGCAGTAATGAAAATTTTGTTAAATTTAAGAAATTTTATTGTTCCAAAAAGTCCACAAAAAAATGGTTAATGTAACAACTACCCAAAATTGTTACTCAAAGACTTTATACTTTGTCAAAGGGGAGCATTTTTTTTTTAATTGGAGTAGCAAAAATAATTTGCAAAGTTTCCCTATTGAACTTGTAAAATTCGATTCTTTTTTTGTCAAAATAATAAATTAAGACTTAGATTCGGCTAACATCTTTTCTGAAGTAGCTTTATACACCTGCTGTTTCAGGGAGATCGTTCGTTAGAAGTTGTGTAATTCTGATCATAATGAAAATTTCAAAATTCAGAATTATATACAGGGTGTTACGTAAACATGCGACAAAAATTCAAGAGGTTATTCCTTGGCCTATTCTAAGAATAGTTTGTCCTATGATGATTTAAGGGGTTTAAGTCTGGGGATCAAGCAGGTCATGCGTGTGGCCCAGTTCGACCAATCCAGCGATCTCCGTATATTACTGTTAAAAAATTACGAGCAACCAAACTGAAATTGTGTATGTGTACCATCGTTGCATAAACCACATTGCAATTCTTGTCGCTTATGGTACACTTCTCACAGGAAAAATCGGGACACCAGTAAGTCAGAATTTTAAAATTTCTTAATTGTAAATGCAACTTTCGGAGGACGTATTCACTTATCATAGCCATAAATCACTTAATTATATATATTACTGCGATCAAAGGTAAGGACTACAAATTTAAACAGAAAAATAAATATATGGAGAGAAAAAGGTTTATGTACAGAATAAACAAATCGGAGTTTCGGTGGCGGCGTTTCCTTTAAAAATACCAATGAAAAAAAAATACATAACAATAAAAAGAACTCTTGAATAGACGGCTTCATTTAGAAATATATATGTGTTTAACATGTTTGATGTTATGTAGAGATAATTCTTTTTTAAGAAAACATGTGGTGATGGGATTTTATTATTTAAAATTATGTTACTTGTTAGTGCTGCTTTGATATTAGTTACTTACTTGGATTTATGTTCGCGAGTATTAGTTTAGCAATAGATAATATGTGAGTCTGCCTTTTTGGCCCATTATCCCAGTTTTGGGATAATGCGATTTTCACATATTTATTGACTGCACTATTATTGATGTATTAATTACTATTGTTGTTTAATATTCTTAAATATTGTATTACTATAAAGTTTTCTTCTATCTATAAAAGTTACCAAAACCAGGTTTAAGATTATTTATAAAATTCTTAAATAAAGCAATTAAGTTCGCAAAGAAATTATGTATTTTATGAACCCTCCGTTTATTGTATTTTCTTGAAATATGGCCAACACTGGATCTCTTTACAAACTGTCTTTACGTAGCACAGGTTTATTAACAATTATTTAAATATTATTGGATTTATAATAATAACAACATTGTAAGAAAGCATATTGTTTCGTCAATCTCAGTTAGTGCTAAAATATTTTTGTTGAATTGATACATTTAATACTTTTTCATTGCTACTGCCCGAAGCTGTGTTACAGACCAAAAGTGTTAGCTATATTTCAATAAAATAGAATGACATTGGATTACACAGGCGATAGTTAAGATATATTTCTTGAAAATACAATAAACGGATGGTTAATAAAATAAATAATTTCTTTGCGAAATTAATTGCTTTAAACTGTTTCTGGTAATTTTTTAATACATAGAAAAATATTTTGTAGTAATACAATATTTAAGAATACTGAACAACAACAATAATTAATAGATCAATAATAGTGTAATTAATCAATGTGAAAATCACATTGTCCAAAAACTCAGGAGATTGGTTGACATATTGTCTATTGCTAAAGCAGTACTTACGGGCACAAATCAAACTAAGTAACTAATATCATAGTAATAGGTAATATAATTTTAAAATCCCATCACCCTATATTTTCTTAAAAAAAGAATTATCTCCACATAACATCAAACAAGTTAAATACATATATGTGTATTTCTAAATGGCTCCGTCTACTCAAGAGACCTTTATGTATTATTATATATTATTATGTATTTTTTTTGCATTAATATTTCCGTATTCGGTATTTCTAAGGAAACACCGCCACCGAAATTCCAATGTGTTTATTTAATGTATAAACCTTTTTCTCTATATATATTTATATTTCTGTTTAAATTTTTGGTCTTTACCTTTGATCGCAATAATACACACAAAAAAATAATTTATGGCTTTGATAAGTGCATATATCCTCTGAAAGCTGCATTTACACCCAAGAAATTTTAAAATTCACGATTGCTGGTGTCCCGATTTTTCCTGTGAGAAGTGTACCTCCTCCAGAAACTCAGGCAGTGTTGCTTCCAAAAAGTTGCGGTACACTACGCCAGTAAGTCTTCCTGGTAGAAATACCGGTCCAATTAGATAGTCACCCACCTTTCCAACCCAAACATTCAACGAGAACTGATGTTGAAAACGATCTTCAAATACCTTATGCAGATTTTCATCTGCCCACACATGGTTATTATGAAAATTCCTTATTGCATTTCTTGCAGGAATAGAGGGATGCCAACTAATGTTTGCGATATCCATTGACATAATGCAACACGTGGAGGAAAATCAGCAGGTAGTAGTGTCTGAACGCGTTGAATGTGGTATGGATACAACAAATTGTCCTTAAGAATTTTCCAAACTGTACAATGACTTACATTCAAAGTATTTGCAATTTTTCGTGTAGATCTACCAGGATCTTCCTCTATCATATCCAGCACATTCTGTTCCAATTGTACCGTTCTTGCAGTCATTGATCTTCCTGGCCCTCCACTTCGTTTCATTGAGCCTGTTTCACGAAGACGTCGATGAATGTTTTGGAAGATTTTTCGGTCGAGGACATACGGGCAGGAAATCGTTCAATGTACAATCGTCTAGCTTCTAATGAGTATGTACGGACTTGCCGATAGCAGGCAAGTCCGTACATGAAATGCATGTCAGTCATCTCGGCGTTCGTATACGTCATGATAGAGGATTTCACTAACTATTAAAGACACGTCAAACAGCCAAACGTCACTCAATCTAAACAAATGCGACCTATGAGACGCATTCAAATGAAATTCACTACTATGCACTACTAGATAAAACAGCCATTTCATGTGATCGAGATCGGAAAATAACAACGCATTGTAAACAATTTTTTGTACTTGATAAACTCATTGGCGTACACCGTACTTTTATTTACATTAATAACACTGCGTGACACGATTTTCGTACCTGAAAAACTGATTACTATTATGGTTATCAATTAGTTACAATATGTAAACAGTGGATGTTTTTTGTGTCTATCACGTCTTGTTTTTGAAGTATACACTGATGGCATTAGATTGGCTATGCCGATTCTGCCACAAAATCTAGGGATTTTCAATGGGGGTAGAGTTCGTATTTTATCCCCTCATAGATACAATATGCATATTTACATGTCACTTCGCCTACCTGATATACATATAGGGTGTCCAGCCTACGATGCAACGGTCTATAGCCGATTTATTATTGCTTTTTTGGAAAAATGTTTCAAATAAATGATGGCTCAAATCATATTCTACACATTTTAAAATTAGTTTCAGTAATGGCGGACTTTCGGGTGTACCGGAAGTAGATACTTTATTATTTTAAATGGAACACCCTGTATATTACTGTATTTTTGGATTCCTTGTTAAATTTAGATAACAATACGTTAGGCATACATTGGGGCTAAGTTGTACCGTTTCCGAATTACATGTCGTTTTTTCGAAAAAAATGACGTTTGCAATGTCTGCGGTGTTTGCAAATGTCACCGGAAATACGAAAGTTAGAAAGATGCGGTTTTCAGTTTTCGCTTAATTATGAAACAGCACACGTCTTTTATTTTAAAATTGTTGCGTTTACATTACAGAATCATTAAATAGGGCTCTGTAATTTTCGAACTCTAAAATCATGGATAACTTGATTTTTTTTTTAAATTGAACGGTATAGCAATTTTTACGTAAATGGATGTAAAATTTGATTTTGTTTCGATTTTATACGAGTGTCATTGTGTCTATCTCCAAAGGTTTTGGAGATATTCGCCATTTTTCAGTTTTTCATGATAGATACGTATTGCGAAGCGCCGGCCGCCTTCTCCTCGCATTTCACCAGGCTTACATTAATTAACAAAACAAAATAAGTTTCGTTGCTAGTTTTAATTTTTTGTCGTTAATTTAATCGAATTATTGATAATTAAATAAAGCAATGTGTATATTTTTTAAGTTTTTTACCAATAATTATTAGTTACCGTACCCAAAAAACAGTACGTGATAGAAAAAAGTACATAGGTGTTCTTATTAAGCGATTTGTATAAATAAATAAACAGGAAAAGTTGAAGTGGGTACTTAATTTTTTTTTTAATTTGTAACGTAGTGTAATTTCAACGAATATCGAATATAGTTGTTGCAAATTTTGTTCGCCCTGTATCTTCGAAACAAAGGGGTTTTTCAAAAATCATCATAGGACAAAACATTCTTAGAATAAGCCAAGGAATAATCACGGTTTAGGTGAAGAGAAACATTGTGCTTGTAATTAAATTTCAATTTTGTAAATTTACTTGTTTGGTCCACGTTTAAATTAATTTAGTTCGTTGAATTTTGAAACCACGTGGATTTTTTGTTGTAAAAAGGATTTTCTTCTAGAACAAATTTACCTTTTTGCTTTGTTAAAGGAGTTGCATTGCCCTTTTGTAATTGCCTAATGCACTTTTTGTTTTCGGCCAAAATCTTAAATTCATGGTTTTGTTTCTGCATAATTGTAACTAAATGTTTTTTTTTAAATACAATAAATTTTATAATTGATATTAACGTCATTCTAGATTCTGTTCTTTTATTTTTGAATCCACCATTTCAATTTTCGGAGTAAATGAAAGTCAAATTACTTTCACCCACATTTTTACTTTTCATGATTAGTTCAATTGTGAGAATAACCCTGAGGTTAAGTGTTCTTTTGCGCCCTTTATTTTTATCCGCTGAGCTAGTCAGTTTAATTTTTCATTTTTTTTTTAAATTCATTTTGCATTTATGCTGGTACCATCAGTACACAGCAATACGAATTTTACAGTACAATCTTTGAAAAATACATCAGCATTTGCATTTTACTAGATGGTAGAAATTTTACCTTATGAAGCAAATTTACCTGTAAAACTGTAGGCAAGTTTGTTACCAACGATTTTACTATTTAATTTACTAGATTTTTTTACAGTGTATGCGGACTATAAAATTTATACATATTTTAAAAGATTCTTTGACTTTTAAAAAATAAAAAAAAATATATTTGCCCACACCAATTGGACACCATCAGCATTACTTGAAATTTCGCTGCAAAATGAAGCAAAAGAATAACAGCTTAGCAAAAAGGTTTCACAATCCCAGCACATAAATAAGAAATTATCGAAATTCTTTCACAATGAATAACATCATAAACGCCATCGAAAAGCAATTACCTTTTTCAATTTAATACTCCGACGATGGCTCAACCTTCCTTGCATCGTCCGATTGAAACTCTCGAATCACGGGCACATAATTCAACTTGTCCCCTTTCTTAAACTTCGGCGGCTCTCTTCAAAATACCAATTAAATTACGGCTGCTTAACCAGAAAGCCGTGCGTAACACAAAGGGGCCCGAATAAGAAGGCGAAAAGATGAAAAAAAGAGACCAGCGACCAATCGAGTGAGTGGAGTAAAATTTTAAGGAGAACGATTAAACCAGCGCTGCAACATACGGTAATCCGCTTTGCTCGATAAATGTCCGTATAAATCTGGCTCGAGACCGCCACTATCTGTTACCGGTGTGGGACACCCACGTGTGTCCTTTGTGAGGAGTCCGAGAAACCGCTATAAGAAAGGTATTTAGTGGAAGAATGGTTACATTTACAATTAACGTGTGTTTATTGTGAAATCAAATAGTTCAACGTGAAAGTTGGTTTTATTAAGAGATTATGATAAAATTATGATAATAATAATAATAATAACAAAATAATATATCTTTATTTCAACTACGGCTACAAAAGCGTACAAAATAACGTCACAAACAAAATACGAGTTCAGTTTGCATGCTAAAACTTCAAATAATCGTTGAGAGAATAACATGAGATATCCAACAGATATCTCCTCACTCGGTTCCGAAAAATGCGGAAGCTGGCAATATACTTAATTTCCTCGGGTAACTTATTGTACAATTTGCATCCCAAATACGTGAGGTTATTTTGATAAATTGTTGTTTTGTGACGAGGAGGCAGTAAGTAATTGCACTTTCTCACATTATAGCTACTAGCATATGTAGAAGATTCAGATTTATGTTTAAACACAAAACACAAAACTTCGCAAACATAGGCATCATAAAAGGTTAGCAAACCCTCATCTCTGAATGTTTCTTTACACGATTCACGGTATTGCAGATTGTACATGATTCTAACTGCCCGTTTCTGCAGGAGGAATATGCGGTCTACATTTGATCCAGCACCCCAGTGTATAATACCAAATATCATTCTGGAGAAAAAATTTGAGAAATAATAAGTTTTTAACGTACATAAAGAACATGATTTCTTAAGGTTATAAATGACATAACAATTTTGATAATTCTTTAGAGAGGTACTCCACGTGATAATTCCACTTTAAATTCTCGTCCAGTAAGACGCCAAGTAGCTTAGCAGATTCAATTAACATTTCCCTTGAGATAAATGCTGATATCATATCTAGAACGATTACGGAAAAGTATGCATGGTTTACGATTATGCACAGATTATTAAAATACATCTATTGGCTTAACTTAGTGAAGTCTGCATTTACATTGTTAACTAAATCTTCAAAGTTGTTACTTTTAAACGCAATAGTGATGTCATCAGCAAACAGAGTAATATTAGTCATATTGCTAATCTGCAATGGTAAGTCGTTAATATATATTAAAAACATTTGTAGGCCCAGAATGGATCCTTGCGGACACCCTTTCTAAGCACAGACAATACGTAGTTACGGAGCTTAAATTGTTTGTTTGGTGTTATGTTTTAGCATTGCATTAATGCTGAAGAAACTATTTAATATTAAACCGTTAATTTGTTGGAAATATTGGCTCGATGAAATCATTCTAGTCAGATGTAAACAAACCTCTTTAAATTTTCAATTCGCGCACATAGTATTCTCTAGTAAATATTTGAATAGCGAATTTCAACCAAATTAGTCCTCAGATGCACTATTTTAAAAAAAATGTTTGCGTTTGAGCCAATATTTCCAAACAATCAACCATTTAAATAAAACACAAGATGGCTACAAATATGCAGAATGTAAAATTGAGATACTATTTAATGTCTTTGTACAAATTTCTATAACGTTTTTTTTTTATCTTTTCATATTCGTATTGTCTACTTAAATGAAAAATGCATATAAATGATAACTAAGAAAAGTAATTCATACCATTTCATTCTATTTAAATGTATTTAAGTAAAATGAGATGGAAATTCTTGGTTACCACATTCTAGCTTTTGTTTTTAATTCTTTTTTACGAAGTTGCGGTTTTGGTAAAATTAGGTAGTTCTCTTATCTTTTTTTGTAAATCTTCTCTTACCATTCCCCTACTAATAATTATTTTCTTCTAGATGACCCAAGTAATACACCATAGTACAAAAAAGATTTTTGTGAAAAATCTTTATTGAGAACGGAGTATCCCTATACTTTGTTGCTGTAAATAAGTAATTAAACATTATTATTCATTTTATTTTTGGTTATTGCTTACATCTGTAATCAGTTCATTGTCTACTTATTAGTATAATGTTGGTGCGGTTTGGAGATATCTTTCCTAAAATCACATAACTGCAAAATACTAGCAGCAGACTCTGGATTGTTTCGTCCAATGCATGTATTTATAAGTTATCATTAAGCCATTGCCTTACCACCACAATCAGCGGAAGAACTACGAGTTGCAATAAGTCAAGCATGTGTAGAATTCATAAGAAGAATGTAACTCTAAATTTTGTCACAGAATTATTAATATGAATTTTTTATAAAATTTAGCATATGCCCATTTGAGGTGGCACTTAATTCAGTGCCGTACTCATATCTTTTGTAAAAAAAAACCCTAATAATAATTTCTTGCGTTTTCATTCATACACAATTATAGAGGATGCCTTGATTTTCTAAGTACAGATTTTCATGCACTACAATTTAAAAGAAAAGGTGGTCAAAATTGGACCACAAGTACAAATTTTATGGGGGTGTCTCGCCTTCAAAATAGGTCACACTATATATAATACTACATTATTTATTATTATCTATTGTTACAAAATTCTTATATACTACAATGCTTCATTAACTACTAGGGCTCCTGGGGGTTGTGAGTACCTACCAGACGCGTCCCCGGGGTGGTGGATAGGGGAAAGGCCATCTTGTCAGGGTTCGCTCAAGACGAGATGGTTAGTGGCGGCTATAAGTTCGTCCTCTCTGTTTAAAACCGGAGCAAGGTGAATGAAGACCGTTGCCGTGAATCGCTCCCCCCTCGCACGAGCTGTCGTGTCGTGGCTAAGGGCTTGCACAGGGTTCAACAACGATGCTTGCAGTTGTTGCTTTCGGCTACCGAAAGCCCAACTGCACGGACCGAGAGGAGACAATCTCAACAAAAACCTAAATCCTAAGGTGGTAAACTAAGCTGATGGAGTGCGTGACTGAATAGAAGACTAGTCTACTAGTTCAACCTTGCAGCACTCGGCGCACTCCATTTTATTTAGCCTTACCTCTGCATGCGGGGCTCTGTGGAGGTGGACCTTTTCTTCCCTAGCTACTCGTGGCATCAACCATGGAGGAAGGACGTTTCCATGTCCATTAGCGGTGTCGTCCCGCTAATAAACAGGAATTGGAGCAGGACCTCCATAAGAAGCCTTCCACTTCCAAAGTGAGAGTACCTCACAAGGAAGGAACGAAGGGAGGAGGCAAAAACAACTGGGGTAGATTGGGAACAGGATGCTTTCTTTTTTTTGTGTATTTTTCTAGACGTTCACAATCATGTTTTTTGCGATTACAGCGCAATCTGTTACGAATCGAAAAAAAAAGTTTCAAATCCGAATCTGCATTACAAACTGGAGGTTCCCATTTAAAATTTTAAAGTTGTCCCCCCTCCCACTCTGGGGGGCGGTGAGGTGGGGGATCGAGTTCGGCATCATTCAGTGAGCCCCCTACATTATAACAAATCTTATTAAGATCTTTTTTTGATTTGATGCAGTGTTTTAGATATATTGCGTTATCTCAAGATAAAAAACTCACCCTGTATATAACTTCACATGTTACCTCAATCTTACTTGCTCAGCTATCATTTAAATTACCTTTTTTTTGTTCTGTATTAGGTGGTGACCTGTTGGGGCAATAAAGTTATATTATTATTATTATTAAAAAAAAGCCGCCCCTCAAATGGGGAAAATAATGATAACTTTGAATTGAGTGAACAGAATTAGCCTATGATTTTTACTTTTACATACTTTTATTGAACGTGATAGCTTAAGTTAATTTTTCCACCCTTTTGCTAATATATCGAATAGGCTGGCATCGATTGAGCTATTTACTATTTCCTATTTCAGTATGTGTAACAGTAGTACTCATTTGCCTTAATTTCAGTTCTACAGCTTCAGGGGTACTTTTTTATTCGTCTTTGTATTAAAGTTAATATTTTAAAACCAACTGATGAATAGCAAAAGATAAGGCCAGAACTGGGGCGCGACAGAAAATATGCAAAATAAAATAATTGTAGTGTACACTGCCCGACAAAATGAATGTCGTCACCTATAACGCAGTGATTATCAAAACTGCTGTATCGTTTAAACAGACTCGCGTTCTGCTGCCATCAGCTTATGCAGGTAGGAGGTTTCTGGGGCGCACCTACCTGTAAAAATACTTGACAATTAAAAAAATCGATAGGAGAACACGAAAATTCGTTGTGGGCAACGACATTAATTTTGTCGGGCAGTGTGCAATCCAATTAATTTAATTTTCACTTATAATTTCAATTACACATTTACATTTTCTTCAAAAATTGCAGATTCTTGTTTGTAATGCTCGTAGCTAGCCTAATAATGCCCTATTGAGAACGAAACCGGTTGCCTATGTTTATTAAAGAATCTGTGAGGAATTAGACCTTTTATTTCACATCTTCGTCTATTATATCTACTGACATACAGTCACAATTAAGAATATATACACTTGCGAAAACAAATACATAATTTGACAAACCTAATATTGATAGAACAAGTTGAACATCTTTTCGACAACTATAAAAGCAAACTTGAAATGCGTATTAGTATCAGACACAAACAGGCGAGGCTTGAAGTAAAATACTAGGAAAAGTGTATGGATGCACCCATCTAAGCTAATTATCGCTCGAAGTATGTTATCCCCACAAAAATAAGAGCCGCTCATCCGCGCAAGTAGAAGGTGTGAATAATTTCTGACGTAATAAGAGTGTTTATTCGTAATGGTGTCATGTTTCGTGTGGGAACAAGGTGTGCGAATATCTGGTTACGATAATATTGCCATATCAATTCCTGGCACGTAATATATTATAAAAATAAACATATACATACATAGTTAGCGCGAATTCAACTCTATTTAACTTTAAAATTACAACATTATTTTTTATTTCTTATAGGGCTATGTTACTTGCATTACATATTTAAAATTATCTTCTGATTTTTTTGATTAAACTTTATCACTAGATTTCCATATAAAATGAAAACTTTCGTGTTATGAGTAAGATTCAAAGACTCATCAAGAAAAGTGCACAGCAAACACAAAAAATCGTAGTAATAGTATTGTTATTCACAATATTGTCTTCACAATCATCCAATTGTTCCGAATCAGTCTCTTGATGGCTACGTTCACTAGCAGCGTCGCTTTCCAGATCTGAACGGCCTTCATTGTCCCCTAAATCTTCATGCTGTTGCTCCTGTGTTACTAGCTTTTGATACTGAAGTTTTTTTACCTCGATTCATGTCCACAAGAATTACGGTGACAGTAATAATTAACAATCATTTAATTAGAATAATAAAAACTTACAACAAAAAAAAAAATTCAAAATTGAAGACTCGCCTAATAAAAGAAATGCCCACAATATACTGTTGTGGCCTGGCACCCCCGTTTTCTTAATTTTTGTGTTCAATATTTTAGAAATCTGTTTTTGTCAATGTTTCGAGCAAATTCTCTCAGAAGTTATTGTTTTATTTTTAAATAAGATTTTGCTGATTGATTTGATTTGATTGTTTAGTTTGTTAATTTAAATGTTAAGTTATTTAATTTGTTTTCACCCTTTTAAATTGATAGTGTTTACTCATGTTAGCTGCATGTCCTTCTTAAATGTAGTTGTCTATGATCTTTGCATTTTATGCGCTGCTTAGCCACGCATCTATTTTATGTATATGCCGTGTTTAACCTTGCAAGGCAGTTACCAGATAGACGAGCGCGTAAGTACATGTTTTTAGTTTCATTGCTCCCATTTTTGCAATTTTTCCTTATGTAAAGTTTTGTTCGTACATTTTTTATAACTAAATCGTCCATCTAGCAATTCATTAATTGTGCGCATTTTTGGTGTAAGATCCGTTATTATAATATTTGTTTTAGAAGAGACTTTTTTTTAGTTAAAGAGTATCAATTTTTCCGTTTTTCAAATTAGGTTTGAGTAATTAATCACCTCGGATTAGGTGAAAAGAAGCTTTGAGCTTGTAATTAAATTTCAATTTAATTTTATTACTTGTTTTTCCACGTTTAAATTAATTTTTGTGTGTTGTAATATTAAGACCACGTGGATTTTTTGTGCGATTTGGATTTTCTTCTTCTGTCTTTTGTTTGTTAAAGGATTTGCATCGTCCTTTTTAATTGTAGATTCATGCAGGTTTTGTTTTCGGCCAGAATCTTATATTCATGGTTTTCATTTACCCTGCGAAGTTGTAATTAAATGTTTTTTTTTTTTTTAAATAAAATTAATGATTATTAACGTCACTCATAGTTTCTGTTCTTGCATTTTTAGATCAAACCTTTTCAATTTTTGCAGTTTTAAGAAAGTCAATTTTTCAAACGCCCACATTTTATTTTTCATGAATAGTTCAATTCTGAAAATAACCTTGAGGTTATTAGAGTTCTTTTGCGCCCTTTTATTTTTGTCCGCTGAGCTAGTGAATATTAATTTAATTAATTTTTTTTTTATTTTCAATTTCATTTTACATTTATGCTTGTACCATCAGTACACAGTACGCCTACGACAACCACTACAAATCTCATCACAATCCCGACTAAATATTGAACTAATATGAACCCAAGTTTCGTCCCCAGTAACAATTCGAGTCAATACTCCATCTTTATCTTCACCACAGAGATCCAAAAACGCGCGAGGACATTCCATACGCTGTTGTTTTTGAGGCGGAGTGAGCATTGTCGGCGCCCATCTTGCGCTGACTTTAATCATGCCAAGATGATCGTGAAGAATTTTAAAAATGGTTGTATCTGATACTCCTACCATCTCTGCGAGCTGTTTCTTCTTAAGTCGGGCACCTTCCAGTATTAATTTTTCGACTTTTTGAATGATTTCCGGAGTGGTCACCTCGATCGGCCGGCCTGGCCGTGGGTCGTCTTCAAGTGAGTCCCTACCTTGCTTAAAGAGGGCATGCCACTTGAAAACCATAGTTTTACCTGGGCTAGAGTCGCCGTAAACGGATAACATCTCTTCCAGTATGGTTTGAACTGATTTTCGTTGCTTGGTTTTTGTTCCCGATTGACTTGTTTGGTGGCAATAGTTCAAGGACTAATGACTTAATTACCATAAAACTTGGTATTTATACTAATAATGAGTTGCTTAATTCGTAATGACTCGAGTAAGTACCCTCAGTAATGACCTACCTACTCGTTCCGCGAACTAAAAAACGCACCTCGCAAGAACAAGCATTATCAATCTCCTGAACAGGGAAGGAGTAATATAGCTGTGTATCGTCAGAGTGAAAATGGCACTTACGATTATAACTATAACTAACAGCTTCTTTCGGGTTTCGCCGTGTGTCAAAACTTTCGCTCGACGTTTCGCTGTTCATACTGACAGCTTCTTCAGGATAACTGAACTGATTCTCCATGGTCCGACATTCTTCTTATATACGCCCCTGTGCATCCACCGTGTAAGTTTCCGCTCCATTGACCGTGACGGTTCGTAGTAGGCTCTTCCACGTGTTGCTAAGGTGGTACCCTTCTTCTCTGTTAACGGTTTATTCTTCTCTATTTCTATGGCTTCCCTGATGAGTCTTTTTCCGTAGTTCTTGGTGGTATTATTACTTTTACATTCTTGAAATCCATTTTGTGTCCGGTGTCGTGCATGTGTTCTGCCACCGCTGATTGATCGGTCCTTCTTAATCTTGCGTCCCTCTCATGTTCTTTTATTCTTATGTCGATGGCTCTTCCTGTTTGTCCGACGTAGCACTGTCCGCATTGGCATGTTATCTTGTAGATACCTTCTGTGCGCCCCTTGGGTATCTTATCTTTTGCGGTCGGTAGATACTGTTGGATCGACGTTGCAGTCCCGAAGCGTACTTGTACGTTACGTTTCTTCAAAATTCGGCCTACTCTTTCGGTGACTCCTGCTATGTAAGGTAAACACGCCATCCCTCTTCGTAGTTCTGTAGTTGTCTCCAGTGTCGTCTTCTTCTTAGTGGCTTTCCTTATGTCGATGTCAGTGTAACCATTCTTCTTTAGTGCTTTCTCCAAATGTATCTTTTCACTGGTAAGTATGTTGTTCGTCACTGTGGTTCGGCTCTGGAGTAGCAATGTTTGTATTAATGTCTTCTTCTGCATCGGATGATGGTGGAGATCTTGCATGCAGATATCTATCGGTGATAAAGGGCTTCCCATTGCTGTTCCGTTCTTCTGCTCGTAGTATTTTCCTTCATACAAAAGCCTTGGCTATTACTACACCAGTAATAGCCAACTTGTTTATGGAAGCATTTGAAGAAGAAGCCCTAAGTTCCAGCGATATGAAACCCAAGTGTTGGCTGCGATATGTCGACGATACTTTTGTAATAGGCAACACGGAGAAGAAAAACACAACAGTTCTTGGAACACATAAACTCGCAGCACCCAGCCTAAAGTTTACCATGGAGAAAGAACAAAATGGAAATCTCCCTTTCCTGGATGTTATGGTTAAGAAAACAAAAGAGGAATGCTACAAGCACGCAGTATTTAGAAAGAAGACGCACACCGATAGATATCTGCATGCAAGATCTCACCATCATCCGATGCAGAGAAGACATTAATACAAACATTGCTATCCAGAGCCGAAACCATCAGTGACGAACAACATCTTACCAGTGAAAAGATACATTTGAGAAGCACTAAAGAAGAATGGTTACACTGACATCGACATAAGGAAAGCCACTAAGAAGAAGACGACACTGGAGACAACTACAGAACTACGAAGAGGGATGGCGTGTTTACCTTACATAGCAGGAGTCACCGAAAGAGTAGGCCGAATTTTGAAGAAACGTAACGTACAAGTACGCTTCGGGACTGCAACGTCGATCCAACAGTATCTACCGACCGCAAAAGATAAGATACCCAAGGGGCGCACAGAAGGTATCTACAAGATAACATGCCAATGCGGACAGTGCTACGTCGGACAAACAGGAAGAGCCATCGACATAAGAATAAAAGAACATGAGAGGGACGCAAGATTAAGAAGGACCGATCAATCAGCGGTGGCAGAACACATGCACGACACCGGACACAAAATGGATTTCAAGAATTGTAAAAGTAATAACTACCACCAAGAACTACGGAAAAAGACTCATCAGGGAAGCCATAGAAATAGAGAGAAGAATAAAACCGTTAACAGAGAAGAAGGGTACCACCCTTAGCAACACGTGGAGAGCCTACTACGAACCGTCACGGTCAACTTCACGGTTGGATGCACCAGGGGCGTATATAAGAAGACTGTCGGACCATGGGAGAATCAGTTCAGTTATCCTGAAGAAGCTGTCAGTATGAACAGCGAAACGTCCGAGCGAAAGTTTTGACACACGGCGAAACGAAGGACGCTGTTAGTTTATAATTACACCGCGTGAAAGCCTACGCAGTGTTTGGCACTATCGATTGTTTATATGATACTTAGGAATTATAACAGTCAAAATTTGGCTACTACAATATTCCAACACTGCCGAATTTTAGCGCCCATTTAATTTTAAGTAAGAATTCGCTCAGCGATTCCAACCAAAGTCAAAACGAAAGACATCGAGTTCTATGGGTTGCGGGCTAAAGTATTTCATTCCATTTTACCTTTAATAAAATCCGAACACCTTAACAGATGTCGCCACAATTCACGTCAGACAAACCTCTTTCCCACCTTCATCATTCTGGCGAAACCTAAATCAAGGCAATAAATATTTCTTACTCCGCAACAGCAAAAAAAAAAAAGTATTAGTCCAACCCCAACACCACTTACCTTAACGTTGTGACCTGACCTATATAAGTGGAATCGCATAGCTTAGGTGAACTTTAAACGAAAATTAATCATTCTATAAAACCGCGAGTTTCATTAGAACAGTATGGTACAGGAAAGGACGCTGCAGTCGCTCACGACGCAGAGGTCAGACTCGAGTAGAGATGTAACGGTGACACGTGAACAGTGTTCTTAATTTAATGAATAGGTAGCCAAGGGAGAAAAAAACACAGAATACAGCGAGATTGCTCTCAAGGCGATGCTGATGTGACGAGAGAACTTTAATAAAGTTGCGCATTAATCATTAGACAAGGAAAGGAGTACTTTACTAGGTCAGCAAATTTTGGTGTCGGGAAAGGTTGACACGGGGCAAGGTTTCGCTAATAATATTATTTTTTAAAAGCCGTTAAATACCAAAGTGGCAATCGATAGAAAAAAACACTCCGAACGACCTTTATAAATATTCCTCGACCCATAAGTCCACATACCTCTCTCACCCAGTACCATCCATCTATGTTCTGGAATCGCGTGTGGATACAGTTGAGCATGCTGAATCCACATAATTGCCGCTGACCGAGCAGTTAGTGGGTCTCGCGGGCCGCGACATGCCTCCCAAGTGAACGATTCGTTTCCATGGCGATACAGTGGAAACCCCGTGCAATTATTTACCTTACAAACGAGAGGGCTTTTTATCTGCGTGTCGGGAATGGATTATTGCTTAATTGAAGGAAGTCGTTTCGGCAATTTTCAATGGTTAGGAGGATGAAAAAGTATCGTTATCAAAATAAATACAGCCATACAAATATATAAATTAATTGGAATGTAGACTAGGTGAAGAGATGTGCTGTTGCCAAAGGAGTTTATGGCTATATTTGAATGGCGTCTTCATCTAATTAATAATTCAATAAACTTATTGATCTAGAATTAGCTTAGAACCAAACAAGGCACTGTATTTATGGAAAGTTAAATAATTACAATTCATCCTAAATCCCGTGCAACATTAGGCTACCTATTCTAAGTACAGACTATATGGATTCCATAACAATTCAAATGTTCCTACTCTAACTAAATAATTTCCCTATGATTGTTTATAACAAAAATATAATGATAATAATAATAATAATAATAATAATAAAATAATAATAATAATAATAATAATAATAACATTTATTTCTAAAGCAAATACAAATCAATACAGAAAGCATATGCCAGAAATAAGTCAAAAAAAAAAAGGAAACTGGTAACTGAGACCTAAATCATGTATTCAAAAAATCATTTATGTTATAACAACTAATTCCTAATAAATAAAGCTTAAGATGCTTTTTAAAAAGATAAAAATTAGAGATATTTTTTAGACCACTAGGAAGGTTATTAAACAGTTTACAACCCATATAAAAAAGGGCTTCTTTGATAGATTGCTTTCCTATGGACAGGAGGAAGAAGGTAATGATTAATACGGGTGGAATAATCATGGGAGTAATTGTACAAATGAAAATTCCTCTTTGTGTTTAAAAACGTAACATAATGTTTCGTAAATATATAAATCATAAAAAGTGAAAAGCGAATTGCTCTTAAAAATATTTCTACACGAGTCTTTATAATTTATATTAAACATAATTCTAATAGCCCGTTTTTGCATTAAAAAAAAACTTTAATTGAATTAGGTGACATTCCCCAATATATTATGCCATAGCGCATGCACGCTATGAAATTGGAATAATAAAATGTTTTTAGTGTTTCTAAATTGCAACTTCGTTGCGATTGCTTTAAAATGAAACACGTTTTGGATAACGTCTTACATAAGCTTTCGATGTGAAGAGACCAATTTAAGTTGTCAGTTAAAACTATACGTAAAATTTTGATGGAAGAATTTATGGTATGTCGGTTATTATTAAGTTCAATTTCTTTAATTGGTTCTATCTTGCTGCGAAAGTATAGAAGTTTAGTTTTTTCGTCATTTATAACTAAATGATTATATGTCATCCACCTAATAATTTCATTATACGTTATTTCAGCCTTATTTAACATACTGGACATGTTCGTACTATTTATAATGATGTTAATATCATCAGCATACAAAATAGCTTGCTGAACCTGTGTTAAATTATGCGGTAAATCATTAATATATAAAAGAAACAAAGTGGGACCCAGGACAGAGCCTTGAGGTACTCCGATATGGACATCTATACAAACACTTTGTTTTCTACCGGTAAGATAAGACTGAAACCATTTTAAAGCAATTCCCTTCACTCCATATCTTTCAAGCTTGTGAAGGAGAATATTATGGTTTACTAAATCAAACGCCTTGGATGGGTCAATAAATATACCCAAGCAATATTCGCTATTGTCCAAACTTCTATAGATATCTTTAAAGAAACTGAAAAAAAAAACTGGATTTATTTGGGCAAAAACCATGTTGATGGTTGAATGGATGAAATGTAGTTGAAAAATAGCAAATATTTGATCAATTTTTGATTCATAGTCGATTCATAAATTTTAGCAAAAACTGGCAATAAGCTAATAGGTCGGTAGTTATACAGGTTATTTTGATCATCTTTTTTAAAAAATGGTTTAACAATTGATAATTTTAATTTAGATGGAAAAACACCTCTTTTCAAAAGAAAAATTTATAAGATAAGTTAAAATTTTAGCAATTAATGGTAATGAATATTTTATAATAAATGATGATATATGATCGTAACCCGTATAAAAAGTAGTGTTCATACAGTAGCCTCCCAATTATATGAATGCTACTGCATTCGCCAAGGATATTGGTTATATATAATGTACTTATATAAAATCAATGGCCAAGGAGTAAGGGAAAGCCATGGAAAAAAATCGTACTCTAGGAGGATCTGGAAAGAAGTCCCAGACCTTGTTACTGATAGCTGGCAAATTATTATTATCTTTCTGGGTGCTGAAGAAGCAGCCTCCACGTCCTTTCAATTCCGATAGCTGTGATGTCTCTTCGACTCCAGTCCCAGCGGAAAGATGAACCATCGTAGTAAATCGAAAGCAAATAAAACAACAGCAATACCTATTCTAATATTTGGCAATAAGTTAATCCTAATTACTCTAACCTATAGTAATTAAATTAAAAATTTATATTTTAAATATTTATTTTATACACCCCTGCTAAGCTAATAACTATAATTTAACATCAATTCAGGCCATTGAAGAGTACAAAATATTCGTTTATAAATACGTAGGTACTACTCTAATAACTATTTAAATATCATCTAATTTTTTAGCAACATTACCATTCGACTGACTCCACATCTCTAATATCTATTACGTGTCGTGACACCGCGTAGGCTTTCACGGCCGGTGTAACTATAACTAACAGCTTCTTGCGCGTTTCGCCGTGTGTCAAAACTTTCGCTCGACGTTTCGCTGTTCATACTGACAGCTTCTTCAGGATAACTGAACTGATTCTCCATGGTCCGACATTCTTCTTATATACGCCCTTGGTGCATCCAACCGTGTAGTTTCCGCTCCATTGACCGTGACGGTTCGTAGTAGGCTCTTCCACGTGTTGCTAAGGTGGTACCCTTCTTCTCTGTTAACGGTTTTATTCTTCTCTATTTCTATGGCTTCCCTGATGAGTCTTTTTCCCGTATTCTTGGTGGTAGTTATTACTTTTACATTCTTGAAATCCATTTTGTGTCCGGTGTCGTGCATGTGTTCTGCCACCGCTGATTGCTCGGTCCTTCTTAATCTTGCGTCCCTCTCGTGTTCTTTTATTCTTATGTCGATGCTCTCCTGTTTGTCCGACGTAGCACTGTCCGCATTGGCATGTTATCTTGTAGATACCTTCTGTGCGCCCCTTGGGTATCTTATCCTTTGCGGGTCGATATGCGACACGTTGCAGTCCCGAAGCGCTACTTGTACGTTAGTTTCTTCAAATTCGGCCTACTTTTTCGGTGACTCCTGCTATGTAAGGTAACCACGCCATCCCTCTTCGTGGTTCTGTAGTTGTCTCCAGAGGTCGTCTTCTTCTTAGTGGCTCTCCTTATGTCGATGTCAATGTAACCAATCTTCTTTAGTGCTTTCTCCAAAGTGTCTTTTCACTGGAAGATGTGTTCGTCACTGATGGTTTCGGCTCTGGATAGCAATGTTTGTATTAATGTCTTCTTCTGCATCGGATGATGGTGAGATCTTGCATGCAGATATCTATCGGTGTGGCGTCTTCCTTTCTAAATACTGCGTGCTGTTGCATTCCCTCTTTTGTTTTCTTAACCATAACATCCAGGAAAGGAGATTCCATTTTGTTCTTTCTCCATGGTAACTTGATGGGCTGGGTGCTGTAGAGTTTATGTGTTCCAAGAACTGTTGTAGTTTTTTCTTCTCCGTGTTTGCCATATTTACAAAAGTATCGTCGACATATCGCAGCCAACACTTGGGTTTCATATCGCTGGAACTTAGGGCTTCTTCTTCAATAGGCTTCCATAAACAAGTTGGCTATTACTGGTGATAAAGGGCTTCCCATTGCTGTTCCGTTCTTCTGCTCGTAGTATTTTCCTTCATACAAAAAGTATGTCGTGGATAAGCACAGTTTCACTAATTCAATGATGTCTTCTTGTAGTCCAAGTTCTGGAAGTAAGGCCAGTGCGTCCTCCTATTATGTGTCGTGGTCAATTTAACCCCTTAGCTCGTGCCCTAGCTTCTGCACGCGATGGACACTCATCGGTGAGTAGATATTCAAATAAAGTATGCGTAAAGATACAGCAGAGGGTTAACGATTCACAATACGAATCATTAACCCTACCAATTCTACAAAAATATGATTTAAAATTAGTTATACCGCCTGATATGACAAGATAGGGAGAGTGTCCAAGTAATGTAAATAATAATAATAAGGTATAACAAATTATGCGTGTCTAAGGTAATTTTATTGTTTTAAATTTTGAGTACGTCTTATAGTAATTTCCATGTCCTGGTTCCAAAAACGAAGGCAATGTAAAGTTGGCTTGCAGCTTATGGAAGTTCGGCATTAGATTGGGGAGAAATTATGGCATAGACATTGTGTGCGAACCACAAAGTTATGGGTGGTCTTACAATTGGTGACTTGATTTTCGAAATGGCAAAATTTATATTTTTGTTTATGCTAAATTATTCTTTCCATTCTGAGACTTATTTGACCACAACTAATTAAAACATCACGTCATCCTTAACAACCATCCCTCTGCTTACACTGACAATGAGAGGGTGCGCCAATCTGACACATCATCAGAATTAATCTCGCTGCAACATCGTTTCCCTTCGACTAACAATAAACACCTGGAATTTTAGAGCCATCGACGATATCTCTAAAAGGGCGCGCCCGGGGGAATACCGAAGACGCTTAATTTTATAATTAGTTGGCGTTCACGCTCGAAAGGCCAAATTAAGACAAACAAAATAACAAAGGCGCACGCTACCCTCTTCAATTGCCGTTTACGTCGTGCGAAATTAGATATTCACGTTTCACCGGATCCCTTGTTCGATTCGCCTCTCTGTATTCCGTTTTCGTTTTGCTAGGCGTGCAGGATACGCTTCGCGCGCCGAGCAGCTTGCGAATGTCTTTTCGTGCGTAGTTTGGAAAATCTCTTTGGAGAAGGGATGCGGTAAAATGAATTGGGGTTCAGCCTAATATTATCACAAGCAATGAGTAAATACCTATTACAGTAAGTAGATAATGGGTGGAATGCATGAAACGTGCTAGATGCTATTGCTTCACTAGAAAGTATCTACTTCGTAGCATTTGCTTTTACATTTACAAGTGTCTATTGCTGAATTGAAGTATTTATCCTCTTGCGGCATGCACGTCACATCTTACAACAAACCTGTTATTAAACTCTATTTATATTTTCCATATTTTACAATTACTTTACTAGAATCACTCGTTGATCACCGCAGGCGCACCTTCTCCGATGACTTTCACTTCTTACTGGGGAATCATCGGAGAAGGTTCGCCTGTGTTGACCCCACAACCCTTCTGCTTATGTGGTTTTGCGTTTTATTCATTGTTCTGACTATTACATAGTGCTGTGTACTGATGATACCAGCATAAATGCAAAATGAATTTAAAAAAAAAATGAAAAATTAAATTTACTAGCTCAGCGGATAAAAATAGAGGGCGGGTTATTCTCACAATTGAACTAATCATGAAAAATAATGTGCGCGTTTGAAAAATTGACTTTCTTTAAAACTGCAAAAATTGAAAAGGTTTGATCTAAAATAAAAGAACAGAAATTTCGAATGACGTTAATAATCATTAATTTTATTATTTAAAAGAAAAGAAAAAAAAACATTTAATTACAAATTACGCAGGAAAAATCAAACCTTGGACTGAGTCCTGGCCAAAATCAAAACCTGCTTGAATCTAATTTACTAAAGGACAATGCAAATCCTTCAACAAACAAAGGACAAATTTGTTCTAGAAGAAAATCCTTTTTTCACAAAAAACCGCGTGGTTTCAAAATTTAAAATAAACTAAATTAATTCAAACGTGGACAAAACAAGTGTGTTAATAAAATTGAAATTTAAACACAAGCACAATGCTTCTTTTCACCTACACAGTAGTGATTAACTAAAAAAAACTAATTTGAAAACTAAGAAACGGAAAAATTAAACTCTTACACTAAAAAAAAAACTTCTAGAACAATATAATAACGGAATCTTATACCTAATTTGTGTACCCAATAATATTAATGCCAAACTTATTAATAGTGAGTTCCCTGATTGATGAAATATTAACAAAATAAACGAAAACAATTTGAAAATCAATTGCAACATCAAAATGGAAGCAAATGAAAATAAATTTAAATGTACTTACACGCAATCTTCCAAGGAACTCAGGGCCTCCGGGTAAAACAACGCATATATATAAAATTTACAATTGCGTGCGCTTGCAACGCAGATTTCGTCTAAGAAAATTCATGAATATAAACTTACAAAAATACAATTTAAAATAAATTTACAATCAAAATCCAATTAACAAATCTTATCCAAAAATAAAACATTAATTTCTGAGAGAATTTGCCCGACACATTGATAAAGATTAATCTCTATAAATTAAATAACACTGAATTTACGAATCCTGGGGTGCCAAACCACAGCAATAGGTATATAACTTTATTATAATATTTTAAAAGAACATCGGCATAATCATTCGGAAAAGAATACTTCATCTGTCATAATACAACTAACCTAAAATTAAATACCCACCTGTTCTACTATGCTTAATTCTTTTATATTTTTACAATTACTAATAAAAGAAATTGTCACACAATTGACACATGCTTAAGAGACTAATAAATGCGCTTCGTTAATGTGGTACAAACTTCAGAAATGTTGTACATACTAGCAGCATTAGCATCTACTACGCTTTATGCATTCCCCCCATTGTTTAGCGGATTCTTCTAGTAGATAGTAAGCAATTATAGGGAACTATTGTCGTAACTTGTAGCTTATTATTATTTCTATCCTTGAGATAGAGTTGTCACTGTACAAGCGTAGAGCGTGCAGCAATGCTGTCATATACAGGGTGTATCAGATATAGAGGTAAATATAATAATATGTAGCAGCTGTAATCATATAACAATCAAAAGTCTTAATGCACAGAGGGTCTATCTGTAAGCATTAACGAGAAAAAAAATATTTTATAAATACCGTGGGCTAGAGCCGCACCTGTGTCCAACCTAAATGCTGTCCCGAGTATACCCCCACATACTACTATTATTCAGCCATTACCGCTGTTAGTTTTGTGTGGATCGTCGCTTGGAGTGCAAGCCACTTCGAACATTTTATTTAAATTCTTCCCGTCTCGAAAAAACGATCCTTTTCAGGACCATCATGATTCCATATAAAGAAAATCGAAGCTTGATGCATCGGCAAATGTATAGATTCATTTTCGATTCAATTCATTTTGCGTTATATGATTAAATAAATCCAAAAGAAATAACTCAGATTCATGTGGTACCGTTTATTAACAACTAACTCTCGATTCGACAAAGCAAAAGAAAAATATTTACGTTTTTTTGTAACTACTGAAGTCGCATATCCGGTGAAACTCGAACGTCTATCAGGATATTAAAAATAAATACTTTGTAGACTTACGTAGAATGCTCTTACAAAAAAGGAATGTTTATTTTATGAGAAAAGAAAATTTAAAATGCCTCAGTTCGCTATTTTACAAGAGCCTTTATTTATTCAGAATTGATGTTAAATGAACTTACGGCATACCATAAGAATAATACTAAATGAGTGCAATGTATTTATACATAATACCACGTTTAGCGGGTGCTTAACATGACGTTTCCTGGCATCAGGGCCGGACTAAACAATTTTTAGCTCTAAATTTTACCTTTTTTTTATTTTTTAAGAATGAAATCCAGTTTCGGCGGGTTTGTGCTTTATATGTCGTGTAGTTAACACCCAAGCAAAATTTACTTTTTAAATTGATACACCCTGTATGTATAAGTCCAGTGATGCCCTCCATCTAAAGGTACTACACGAGGCTATCTATTCTAAGTACTATATGGATCCCATAACAATTGAAATGTTACAAACTTAGTATGTGACAGCAACTTATTTTTATTAATTACTTTTTCGAATATTTTTTGCAAATACGGATGGCAAAGAGATCGGTCTATAGTTTCGGGGGTCTTATGCATCACTTTTCTTATGAACCGAAATAGCCTTACAATTTTTAATCTGCTGGAAAACTTACCTTCCGCTAAGCAGCGATTGATCAGATATACCAACGAATCCAGCAAGCAGAATGCGTTTGCGTTGGTAATATGATTTAACTTGATTTAATAAACTATTCATTTAAGAGTGGGATATTCCCTTCAATCTTAAAAATATCAAGTTACTCCGATTTATGCAAAGGGTGATTCAAATCGTCTTGAAAACTGCCGACCAACTAACATTTTATCAATTTTTTTCTAAATTTTACGAGTCATTAATGAAGAAATTGGTAATTCGTTTCGACAAGTTTTATCTTTTCTCACTAATTATCAGCTTGTTTTCTGCCAGATCACTCTGTAAATACTGCTTTGTTTTGGCTTTATAACTAATATCACTTAATTTAACAGCTACTTATCTAATCGGTCGCAAATATTAAAAATTACTGGACATTCATAAAAAATAAGTGAAGCAAGGGCGTGCCTCAGGGTTCAGTTTTATGACCAACTCTATTTCTATTTTATCAATAATCATAATCCTTTGAATATCAATATCCTGATCAATCCCAGGAGTTTCTCGCATTTATTTGAGACAGTATATACAGCTTCACAATTGGTTGTCTCGATAATTTTCAGATCTTTACCCATTCGTTTCAGTCGAATAAATATTCTTCCTTAAGGATGAATCCTTTTCTGTTTACAAATCATGTCGTATCACCAGGAATAATCGGATTAGACGTATCCATGCCGTAACTGGCGTTCCTCTGTGAATACTGTGACGTTTCTAACTTATTTGCTAGGCGCTAGTTATATCTCGAGCCGGCTCTTCGAGTATATTCTCTTAATACCTTCCGTGATTGCATTATCAAAGTTTCATCATACATGTTCACGCTCCCATTCAGCGTTTGAATATGTATCTATAAATCTACCCAATCTAAGTTGTAAGCTGTCACAACAACCCGTCGCATCGACGTTGAGAAATTAACATATGTATACTTGTGTACTTATAACTGAATGGATGCAAGGAGACCTATTCACAAGCTATCACATCTTATGCACATTATGTTATGTATCTACAGTAATTACCACACAATATTCTGGGGCAATTTTTAGCATTCTAATACAAAAGTTTTGTCTTCATTTTTTTTTATACTGAATAAATAAATCAGTAAATTGTCATGTTGACGTAATTAATATGAAACTGATTTTATAAAAAAAAGGTACAATTATAGTACCATTGTTTAAATATACCTAGTTAGTCAACGTAATGCATTGTCGGAAAAATAAAGTATTGCTCAGGGAAGTGGTGCGCTCTATCGGTGAATGTAAATAGATTTGTTAAATATAACAGGTATCTCGGTCAGAAAGAGAGACAGATTTCTGTGTTCTATCTATCTGCGGAAACGACGGAATCCCGTATCGGTGTGGTGTGTGATTCACTCGCATTGGCGAGTTGTGTGGCCCGGGGAAAAGGGGGGTGGATACACGATGACGCTGTGATGACGCATCTCGCGGTAATTCTCGTGTTTGTTTACATTAGAAGGTTAGTATTCTGGGGTATTCTGTTATAATATAAAGAAATTGAAAGTATATGGCAAGGCACGTTCTTGTTGACAAAACATTAATTGAGCAATTTTCTAAATTGAGGTTTTTTTTTAAAGAATAAAATATTTAAACTTAAAACAAGAAAAATATTACTGAAAAGAGAAAAGTTAAATCTAATGGGACGAAAAAAAACATTACATAAAACTACTTCTCAATTTTTAGTTTTCTTAATTTTTAAATTAATAAGGTGTTTTGTTAACTTTATTTACTTATGTTTATAATTATATAATAATCAGAAAATGTTTGTTTTATTAAGAAGAATAAGTATTTAGTTTGATAATATATAATCTGTAGTTCGATAGCCTTTTTATATTTAAAATTTTGATAAAACGCGGGTTTTTCGTTCGAACGTATATACGAGAAACTTCTTCTCCCCTTCTCTCCTATAGCGAAGATAGCATCTTCGCTTCTCCCGTGTATAGCGGTGCTGTCGCTAACTTCAACTGGTGTAAAGGCGGGAAATTTGAAATTTAAAATGTAGCCTACTATAAATCGTTATGTTTTTTTACATGTATGTTCCATTTTACTTTACTTCTTGACTTTTTCTTAGTTCTAATTTAATGTATACTCTATGTATATAGTTTTTTTTTATATTTACAAAACATTTTTTACTTGATTTACTTATGTTTACTATTACATAATAATAGAAATTCGTTTTTTATTATAATGAATAAATATGTAGTCTGGGAATACAAATCTCCATTTATTTTTACATATATGCACTACTTTACTTGTTAAAAACACCATACATGATGACGCGTTCGCGCTCTTTCTCGAGCCTGAAGTACGAGGTACTTGGGCAACAGTATTAACAAGGTTACCTCGTAACTTTTCAGCCAATCAAGAGAAAGAGCGCGAACGCGTCATCATGTATGCTGTTTTTAATAAGTAACGTGGTGCATATATGTGCCGCCATCTACCGCTTTTGTCCAAAATGTTCAAAAATCCGTTAACTATTTTATCCATAAGGTTGTCTAACTAGTATGTATATAAACAATGATAGTACTAACATGGTCCTAATCTTATTATTTAATTGTCTACAAGAACAGTTAAATTTTATTAAAAGCACTTCTTATCAATATTTCTTCATAATTCCACTTATGTATCCAATTACTTTATTATAAACAAGCGTCATAAGTGACAAGTCGAAGATGGCGGTCCTGCACCTCATTTGTTTTTCTTTGCCTCCAGCAGTTTCCTCTTCCTGATCCCCTGCTACCAGCCATAGACTATGCGGTTTATGTGATTCTGCATACACAAAAAAGATAAGCTTCGATTCACCTATTCAGCAGGGTGTAACCAGCGCCATCTATGAGCAACGGTAAAAGTGATGAAAAGTTCCTAGTCATCATGCTGATAAACGTAGTAATACCAATTTTCACGTTGATTCTATGAAAACTTATGAAAATTATTGGGAAATTTACTTGAACATTCTGTATGTCTTAAGCGAGCAGCATTTGTATAAGGCATGTTGCGTTCAATCCTCAATTATTCCCAGTTCCGGATTTCCCATTTTTAACGACTCACACTGTATATAAAAAAATAACGTAGCATCAAACCTAAACACCATTTTTTTTTACCTCCTACTGTACGAAATCCAAAACTATTCGTTACCGGTTTCAACTACACGCCATTGACCCATGACCATACCTAGCTATAGTGTTAGAACGCGGTTCTACCTTCCTTCAGTTGTCGCGTGACCTTTGTAACGAATACGTTGTCTTTCTTTTGGATAGAGGAGCGTGGACAGCGCCGTGGAGCCACATCGTTGGCTGCAGGTCCTCCGTCTACATCTGCGGCCGCTAGTGTAGGTACGGTGGCGGCTTCTGCGACCTCCTCTGTTAGATCGACGACTGCGGAAAGTCAACAGCACCGTTGGATCATCGACGAACCGGCTAGGCAGGGCACGACACGGCTCAGTCCTGCTAAAGATACGGAGATGGCAACTACTAGGTGAGTATCTGTGCCGAACTCGAGGGATTTTAACAGTGCTAGAGGATTTCAGTTGAGTGTGTAAGAGTGTCTGGTAGAATCGTGAAGAGTTAAAAGCATTTTCTTCGTGTGTTGACGGTTGTTAAGGTGGAATTACCAAAATTGGTCAAAAATTTGTGTATACATACTTCCAATGTTTTTTCTTTTTTAACATTTTGTCATCTGATGGTGAATATGGCTTTAATTTAGAAATTCCAGATGTAATCACTCATACATATAAACATTTTGGCATTAAAGAATTCTTTTTATGAAAACTAAATCATAAAAATCCCACAGTTTAAAGAAGACCAGGAGCAAAATTAATTTTGAATGTCAATAGTATCCAGATTTAATTTCCAAAATTGATGCTAGACCACATCGGCCATAAATACAATCATGTAACTTTAGATAATCAATCCTGCTTAATCAAAAATAATTTTTCTTTCGTATGACTGGTGTCAATTAACTAAATCTATAAATCAACTTTTACGAACAAGAACATATTAAAAATGTAATAACTGTTTCGAGCTTTGTCAGACCATTTTGAAGCCATTCTACAGTATTTATGTCAAATTTAACCATAGGTGATGTAACATTTTGTCACCTGATGGTGAATATGGCTTTAATTTAAAAATTCCAGATGTTATCACTCATATAAACATTTTGGCATTAAAGAATTCTTTTTATGAAAACTAAATCATAAAAATCCCACAGTTTAAAGAAGACCAGGAGCCAAAATTAATTTTGAATGTCAATATTATCCAGATTTAATTTCCAAAATCGATGCTAGACCACATCGGCCATAAATACAATCATGTAACTTTAGATAATCAATCCTGCTTAATCAAAAACAATTTTTCTTTCGTATGACTGGTGTCAATTAACTAAATCTATAAATCAACTTTTACGAACAAGAACATATTAAAAATGTAATAACTGTTTCGAGCTTTGTCAGATCATTTTGAAGCCATTCTACAGTACTTATGTCAAATTTAACCATAGATGATGTAACATTTTGTCACCTGATGGTGAATATGGCTTTAATTTAGAAATTGCAGATGTAATCACTCATATAAACATTTTGGCATTAAAGAATTCTTTTTATGAAAACTAAATCATAAAAATCCCACAGTTTAAAGAAGACCAGGAGCCAAAATTAATTTTGAATGTCAATATTATCCAGATTTAATTTCCAAATCATGCTAACCACAATCGGCCATTAAATACATCATGTAACCTTAGATTAAATCAATCCTGCTTAATCAAAAATAATTTTTCTTTCGTATGACTAGTGTCAATCAACTAAATCTATAAATCAACTTTTACGAACAAGAACATATTAAAAATGTAATAACTGTTTCGAGCTTTGTCAGACCATTTTGAAGCCATTCTACAGTACTTATATCAAATTTAGTTAATCATAGATGATGTAACATTTTTTACAAGCAACAAAACCCTTCTTTCCGTCTAATCTTTATATTTCTGCAAACTTCTCCTAAACCCCTCACCACAAACTGCACTAAACTGGACGTACGTTTCGATAGCAAAGCTATCATCATCAGTGTTTCTGCTGATGATGATAGCTTTCCTATCGAAACGTACGTCCCGTTTAGTGCAGTTTGTGGTGAGGGGTTTAGGAGAAGTTTATAGCATTACCAGTACCACAGTTTGGAGTATTTTTGTTATCTTTGTATTTGTTTGTATTAGGGATAATAATCTAAACCAACTTCTTCCAATAGACTGACGTCAATTAGACGAATGCTGGTTGATAACTTTATCCAAAAGTTCCCATAAGAGACATGACATTTAAATAAGTCAGAAAGGCTCCAAAACAATATGACAGTTTCTTTCTGTGTTTCCTTATTTTCCGATTAAGCAAATATTATACCAGTTTACATATGATCAAAAAAGAAATGTTCCACTGGCGCACTATAGATGACACCACCAGCATTTTCTATTGTTGTGCATTTAGTACTAGTGGTAATACATTTCCATAAGAGAATACTTGTGGTGCCATCTATAGTACGCCAGTGGAACATTTCTTTGACCATATGTATACTGGTATAATATTTGGATTAAGTGAAATTAGAGAATTTGTGCAAAATTTTTGTTTTTCCAAAAAGAATCTCATACGTATCTCAACGATTTCTTGAGTGGTTAATCAAGTCGTGAAAAACAGATTTTTGCAAAATATGTATCCTGGATGAATCCTCTCATAATTGAAGAATTGTATTAAACCTGACGTATTTGTGAGTTTACGCAAAAAGCCATATTTAAGGAGTAAAATCTAGAAAAACAAAAAAACAGTATTTTGTTTTTCTGAACGTGTTTGCAAACTTTTTGTTTAAAGTTTTCTAAATCTAGAAAATAATTTCGTACGCATAAGAATTTACTTTGTCGTTTTGTTCGCATGCGATAACAATTTGGAATAATTTTAACGCGAATGCCAATACACAAACAAAATATTTTTTGAAGACCAAAAGAACTACAGACATATCTTAAGTATCGGAATGTTTATCATTTGTTAAAATAGTCATTAATTTTTTTTTCGGGATTCGTTATTTTGCTTTATTTTCAAAAAAATTGAAATATAATACATTAATTTTATATTCGTGAGAAAAATTGATATCATTTTTTATTCCACTTTTAATATAAATTCTATACACTGTAATTAATGAAACTTAGATATGGTAAAAATAAATAATAACAAGAAAGACATATTTATGTATACTCACCAAACGACTTCTGCCTTCAGATTAATAAAACATCTTAATGTTTAATAAATACTCTATGAAATATTTAATACATAAAATTCAACAAAATTGCGAATATTATAAAAATGATTAAGTTTCAGTATAGAGAACTCTAAATATACTTCATTTACCATAACAGACGAGGTACGTCATTACTTGCAAATTCGGACCATGCAATACCATATTATTAAAATAACCAACTAACATATAACTTATTTATATTCAATTAAAGATACTATGTTGGTGCCTTACTGCTTTTTAAATTGATGCTTGTCACATCTTCCAATGTATTCCCACCAATTTTAGTTATTGCTGTCAACTGTCAAAGCGTTATATTCTGCATTTGCAGTAAAGTGTGGGAATTTGCGTTTATACTTGGTATATATTTATTTAAAATAAGTAGTTATTACAACTAAACCATATCGAAACCATTGTGTAAACAATCGAAGGAGTTAATAGTTTCGTTAATCGTGTATTTCAACGCAGAACGCGAGAACAACGGGCCATTACTCCTGTTAACTTTCGGGCGAGGAGTATAAAATCCATATATTTTGAATGTCACATTCCTTACACTATTTCGTTTTTAGAGAGTAACGAGTGCTCTAAACATTCATGTTGCAAACATAAGCAAAATTTCATCCATGAGTAAACAAGGAATTACATCCACTAATCCAAAACGAAAATGCGTACGAAATAAATGTTGTAAAAATTGATTATTCTACTCATTGTCAATGTGCTATTGGAAACACAATTTATGACATGTACGAAACCAGTGAGTATATACAAATATTGTTTACAGAAGTGGTTCTTTCACATACATTTTCAGACTAATATAACACATTAAACATTTTGAACAGTGCTCTTAAAGAAAAGGATATTTCTATGGTTGAAACACATTGTTGTGGTAGATATTATTTGTTCTCAAAGAAAAGGGAGTTTGTTACGAAACGATGGATGAAATATGGCAGATCGGAGGATGCATACAATAGTATAAAGCGGATTGAATTAAATTAGTCTGGAAATTTGACGTACTTGGTGTACAACATATTGGAAACGAAATTCAGAAGTAGTAAATCAGAGAGATTGGTTTGGATAGAGAAGAAACTTGCATACTAATCATTACTGTGAATACTTTAAGCGATAATGGTCCCGATTAAATTTATTATACTCTCTTATGCTTTTTTGTTGTTTTTTTCCACTGCTATCATGATCAACATACTTTAAATTCTGATTTTCAAAAAGAATCATCACTAATATTAACAGTAAATGTTATTTCTAAGAGTTTGTTTATTCACCTATCAAAAGTGTTTGACAGTTCAATAACCTAACGGTTTGTTTACGTTTTGACGAACAGAAAAGTTGCAACACGGTCGTGACATCATAGCAAACTGACTCACGTAGTACCTCGTCTGTTATAGTAAATGAACTATATCTAATATCGTTAGCGACTTTCAATCCATGATAACCGCAAAAAGTTATGATAATCATCACGGTAGATAATTAATGAAACTTATATATTGTAAAAATAAATAATAACAAGAAAGAAATATAAAAAAAAGATGTATTTATGTATACTCTCACCAATTGCAAATATTTAAAAAATGATTGAGTTTGAATTAATACAAACTAGCAACAAATTCCATCAAAATTATATTCGTTCCATTTAAAATCAATCGTAACATTCATTTCAACCACATACCAAACTGCAAATTTTTACGGCCCTTTTGGTCGGCACTGTACCCAACCAAGCAACGCCGACGTGGGTCCTTAGATTTGCAGCAAGTTACCTTATAAAGTGGATGATTGCCAGGTATGGTTAAGCACCATTTACGGGAACCCTGTTCGATCTCTATTGCCTGACGATCTAACTTCTTCACTTCAAAGCGTTTCGCGTTTGATTAGGTATTGGATCTAATACAAGCAAGCTAGGTATTTACCTATGTAGTGTTATTCGTTTACAGATTTATCGTATTGAAAGACTGTCACACAGAGCGTGTAGGTTTTCCGTGAAGAATAATTAATAATGCTTGTTCGTTAATCATGAATAAATTATCAAAACGATGATTAGGGAACATGTGGAATTTACCAAACTAAAAAAGAAAAAAAAGTCGGTATATGACAGGTATTCCACGTAACTGGTTCATTAAAAGTTTATGATGTTCTATTATTTACTTATATTTGAGATGTTGGCACCAGTATCTGTTCGATTGAAACTATAAATTGCAAAAATACCTTAAACCAAAATATCACTTCCGGTTGACCGGAAATGGATGTCAACTTTGTTATTTTAAAGAGAGTGATATAATTTTTTATTCATTTTTGGATTCTACAATTACAAATACGTCAGTTTTTATTAACTATTCCTATAGCTACATGTTGCCGTTTTTGAGTTATTTAAGTTTTTCTTTTTTTTTAGTCATAATCATTGCATCATTAAGAAATTAATATCTCGGTTAATACTGCAAGTAGAGACTCCTAATTTACTACGTTATGAATGTAGATATTACTGTAAGAAACGGTAAGCACACCTAGTATGTTAGAATGTACTAACATACAGGGTGTTCAAAACTGAGAAACAAAGTGACATATTTTCAAATGCAGAAAACTCATTTTTTTAAATAGAACATCCTGTATTTTAATTCGTTATTAGGAAGTAAATATCATCCCCTACCGCTTTATATCAGCATTCCCTATACCTATCTTTAATAGATTTTGAAATATGGGCGACTTTTTGTTAAACAGACTAAGTATTCTTTTTTTTTTAATAGAACACCCTGTATTTTAATTCGGAATTAGGAAGTAAATATCATTCCCTATCGCTTTATATGAGCATTCCCTATACCTATATTGTATAGATTTTGAGATATGAGCGACTTTTTGTTAAACAGACTAAGTATTCTTTTTTTTTTAATAGAACTGTATTTTAATTCGGAATTAAGAAGTAAATATCATCCCCTATCACTTTATATCAGTATTCCCTATACCTATCTTTAATAGATTTTGAGATATGAACGACTTTTTGTTAAACAGACTAAGTAACCCTATCTTTGCGTGTTTGTAGCTGGCTCTGAATGGGATTAATGTCAAATTCATTGATTAACCAAAAATGTTTATGTATATCATTGTAATTACACTTTCGTACAACGCAATATTAATAGAAATGACTATTCGAACAGACATTCTTGTATGGTTATTCAAAAATAATACATGAATTTGATGTGAATCCATTGCAGAGCCAGCTACAAACATTTAAAGATAGGGCTACTTAGTCTGTTTAACAAAAAGTCGCTCATATCTCAAAATCTATTAAGGATAGGTATAGGGAATGCTCATATGAAGTGGTAGGGGATGATATTTACTTCCTAATTCCGAATTAAAATACAGGATGTTCTATTTAAAAAAAATGAGTTTTCTGCATTTGAAAATATGCCACTTTATTCCTCAGCTTTGAACACCCTGTATGTTAGAATGTAAAGTGTGCTTACCGTTTCTTAGAGTTATATCTACATTCATAACATAGCAAATTTCGAGTCTCTACTTGCAGGATTAACAGAGATATTAATTTCTCAATGATGCAATGATTATGACTAAAAAAAAAAGAAAAACTTAAATAACTCAAAAACGGCAACATGTAGCTATAGGAATAGCTAATGAAAACTGACGTATTTATAGTTGTAGAATCCAAAAATGAATAAAAAATTATATAATTCTATTTAAAATAAGAAAGTTGACATCCATTTCCGGCCAACCGGAAGTGATATTTTGGTTAAGGTATTTTACATTTATAGTTCCAATCGAACAGATACTGGTGCCAAAATCTCAAATATAAGTAAATAATAGAACATCATAAACTTTTAATGAACCAGTTACGTGGAATATCCTGTATAGATATTATTAGATGCAATATTTTAACCGTTACATATACACAGACTAAATTTGGTAACTTGTTTCTTTTAGATTGTCACGCATGTAAACGCGGTGGTGAAAATTGGAAAAGGCGCATATTTATAAACTGAGTTTTAGTTCGATGGTGGCATCAATCACGTCTAAAAAAAAAAAACTTCAAAATAGCACGCAAAAGAATCGACATTTTTTTTTCCGACAACTTCTCGCATGACACATGCTGAATTTCAGTTAGTCGACACCTGGTTACGTTCCACGAACTTATCCTATTTAATACTTTCTCGAGTGTACGCTTCTTAACTTTGCTTTCCGGAGAACTAAAGTAGCTTCAAGCGAACGGATTTAAATGGTATATATATTCTCAAAGTATGGTGGTTGACATGTATTTAAGTAGATAGACCTTTGGGAACTCGACATATGTTTCGAGTGGGCGTGTGTTGTATGTATACAAATATATGCGTGAGTCTTTTCGAAAGAATTGAATCGCATAGCGGACATACAGATTAATATACACTTTATTTATGAAAACTAAATTACTACAAATCATCCTAACCCCGTGCTCCACCTGAAAAGGTACTACACGAGGCTACCTATTCTAAGTACTAAATGGGTTCCATAACAATTGAAATGATCCTACTCTAACTAAATAACTTCCCCATGATTTTTAATAACAAAAATATAATACAGTAGCCTCGCGACCATATGAATACTACTTTTGACAAAATATGTGAAATGTGATTAGTTCACATAATCGCGAGTCTACTGTAAATCAGTCAGCTATCAGTTATTATTAAATGCACCCATGGAACGACTTTCGTTATCTCCCAGCATTCGCCAAGGACACTGATTATATATAATATACTTATATAAAATCAATGACACGGAGTAAGGGAAAACCACGACAAAAAAAAAAGATTAATATACAGGGTGTCGCACAGATAATGTCACATACACAAAATTACAAGCAATTACACGTTACATTTTAAAGTCATCCACATGATGGTAGCACTCTCCCAGCAAATGGCCCTCAAAAGACATTTAAACTTTGAAAAACTATTTACCAGAAAAAATTGAAAATTTTAGTGTAGATAAATATGAATTTGGCCTAATCCAGCAAACACGCACCAGCACCTTCGATTATACAGGGTGTAGTTAAGACGCGCTGGCATTTTGGTTTGCACAATATTGACAGTTTTACTGCAATTGTTTTTGCGTCATCTCGGGCATGGCTAACTTGCCACATTTTCTGACTTTTTTGCATTTTTCGGAACTAATGTTTTAACAACGTTTATGCACGCCCTGTATGAGATACAATAATTTTTATACGCCATCTTGATGGATTTACCTTCTGTCCATAAGTATTCCAAATGGACTGAAGAAAACTGGAAGCACATATGAGATATTAACGTTTTTGTAAGGGGTTGCAAATGTCACTTTTCTGCATAGAATCGAAATATCTCGAAAACAAATGAATTTAGGTATAGGGATCTCTACATTCAGACATATCAGATTTTATCTAGAATTTTAAGGGCAATTCAAAAAAATTAAAATATATAGGGTGTGGCAATTAAAATAAGAAAATTAATGTCACACCCTGTATAACCGAAAGTGCTAAAGACTTGTGCATATTTTGCTCGATTAGGCCAATATCCATATTTGTCTACACTATAATTTTAAATTTTTTCTGGTAAATAGTTTTTCATACTGTAACGGAAGCGGGTTTTCTTATCTGGAAACTTTTGGGGATGGCCAGCCCAAATTCAATCAAGTTAAAGTCAAATACCGTCTCACAGATAACCCCATCTGCTCTTTGGAGCGACTAGCCACTGCTGGAAAGCAATCTTTTTGTTCGGTAGCGATTGGTTTTAGAAGTTTTAGCCAAAGATGCCCTCCAACAGTGTTTTCCTCGGTCAGTTTACTATGGGTACAAATTCAACTTCTTTTTTTTAATTAGGTATGGCGAAATAATAGAGTGACTTTTATTTTTTACAATTATATATTGAATAATTTGAGACAATGGAGTTAAACTAACAAGCTACACAATTAAATAAAAATAACAAGTGAACAAAAAAAACAAAACGCAATTATTTGGATGATTATTTTTAAATTTGAAAAGTTATTTAACATAAGCATTAGTATTTTTTACTACAAAAATTATTTATTAAGGGAGAGAGAGAGAGCGAACGAGTTACGGTTTTTACGTATTTGCAATGGTTAGTTTTAAGCAGTAATTTTGAACATCTTACCAATCGATGTGGGTAATTAATTCTTCCCGTAATCCAAATTATAAGGCACAAAAACTTTACACAACACTCACAAAAATTTGAAAAAAAGGGGGGTTTTCGAACAGTTTAGCACAAAAAACAAACACTTCTCGAGGGAAAGCTTTTTGCTTCCTGTTTCTCGAATTTTAAGCTTATTTTGATTGCAAAATTTTAGAAGTTTTAGTTTTAAGATATGGAAACGCCCGACAACCAAAGGGGTATCGCGTGCTTTACTGTAGCTAAATCGAGATCCACAAATTAATTGAATTAAAACAGCAATGAAAAGAATTTTTATAAACTTTGGTTGTGACGTTATTTCGCACCGATAACTAGTTACGCTTCTCTTTACAGGAGGGCGTAAGAATGATCCAAGGCGTTATTTTTCTGAACTTCAAACGCCCTTCTGGAGAGTAACGTGGAATTCGCTGTTCAGCATTTGTAACATACAATAAACAAAGAAGCAGATTATATACAGAATAATACCATATTATCTTAATTACGCGAGACTTTTAACAAAATAGACTATTATTTCCTGTGAAGTAGTAGACGCTGCTTCAGCGAATGCCACATTACTTATCATCTAGGTCTTAATAAAATGATTTTAAATACTTTGTATTATACAGGATGGAATTTCGAATTCCTACAATACATAGATCGCTGACGTTCGACGTGCGACACCCTGTATATATTTAATTATTCGTTAAAAATTTTTTTCCCAAAATTAATAGATAAAAATCAGTCGTTCATATAGTAAAAATTACATTTATTTAACTTCGTTTAGAGATCTATTTCATCTCTCTACGCACTCAGACAAAAATCCCGATGCGTGGTCCCTAGACGCCTAACCTACCTGTGCAGTCTAATATGGTAACTGCCTACATGCATTTTTATGTTCTTCGAGTCGTACAATTCTCGTTTAAACAAAGTTCATTGTCCACGTCAACTGACATCTCGTTTAAAAGCGTGGGTCGAATATACCGGGTGTCCACACTTAAGTGTGCACTATTGATAACTTTATCATCTTTGTAGGTACAGAATCGTCAAATGGACAAAGTAGTACTATTTTTATGGCCGGGTTACAATTGTGAAGACAGAAAATTGGAGTCGGTCGCGTTTCTAGATATTGTTGCAAATTATTTTTTTTTTAATGGAAGGCCTGTCTATTTTTTGCAATTTAAAAGAGAATCGCAATCTGAACAAGAAAGTCTTAGTACACTATTATAAAAAAAATGTCAAATAAAGTAGTTACTGAGAAATCTTTATCTTTGTTTTCTTTGCATGAAATCGATATACCCATGGAAAATTAAAGCGTCACATTCATTAGAGCGTTTTCATTTAATAAACAAATAAAAATAAAATACAAAAATAATCAATAGAAATTACTTCAAATTAAATGTTCAAAAGACACCTCCTTCCCATTTCAATACATTTTATCAATCCTCTGTGAAACTTACGAGTAGCTCCTAAAATTGTCCTACCTTCGATGTCGTCAATGATGTTGGAAATTCTTTTCTGAAGCTCATCCACTGTTGGTATATCTATGTTTGGTACCACTTGATTTTTTCCTGCTTCGCCACAAGAAGAAATCTAATGGCGTCATGTTAGGTGAACGCGCGGGCTACTAATAGGACGATTTGTGCCAATCCATTCATTTCCAATAATCTTTCTAATAACTCACTTATGTCACGGTGATTATGTGCGGGCGCTACATCTTGTTGAAAGTATAAATCTGTCTGTCTTACCAAATTTAATTCATCCAGAAAATTTTCTAAAATTCTGTCAATAATGCCACATATCTTTCTCCTGTTGAAGAATCCCGATAGAAAAATGGACCAACAATTCGGGATCCGATTATACCACACCAAACATTTAAATTGAATCGGTGTTGGAGATTACAAGAATATGGATGGGTTTTCACGACTCCAGTAATGATTACTTCTTTTATTGAACATCCCGCGATTAGAAAAGTTGGATTCATCACTCCATAAAATGTGTCTAAAGGAATTGTGATTTTCTTCAAAAGCATTGATAAACCATTAACCGTAAAAGTTAATCGTCTTTAATAGTCATCTAAAAGTAGAGTTTGAACAGGCTGATATTTAAAGGGAACATATTTATTTTTTTTTCAAAAGTTTATGGATCGTATTACGAGAAATACCTGAGTCTCTAGACAAATCTCTTAAAGACTTACTTGGATGTACCTGAAAATATGCCAATACATTTATTTCTGTTTCTTGTGATAATATAAAATCATTTCCTATCCTCTTCTTTATAAAAACTGTTTTGTTGCTTCTTAATCTTCGATAAAGTTTTAAAAAGTTCCTGAATGTAACGTTCGAGCGCTATATCCGAATTTTGGTTAAACAGCAAGTACAACTCCAACATATTACACTTTTCCAAATGACTCAATGCCATTGTTACGGTTGAAAAAAATTGTAAAAGCCGTACTTTTTCCGCACATTAACTTTAACAACAAAAAATATAAATAATTTGACAGCTACTAAACAATGTGACGCTTTAATTTTCCATGGGTATATCGATTTCATGCAAACAAAACAGAAAAATATATCTCAGTAACTACTTTATCTGACATTTTTTTTATGATAGTGTACTATGTATGTATGTATGTATGTAGATGAAGGGTTGGTGTTACACTGGCGACCTAAGGATCTATTTGTGTCCCCCATCTTGGCTGCTTTACAGTTGGCCTTCAATCTATTACTTTTAGAAAGTGTAGATGTCAGAGGACCCCAGTCTTGGTAAGTCTCCTCTTTCGATTTCACATGCTCTATTCCAAGTACAATGCCTCGGTTGCACAGTGCTACGCAGTTTGAAGAGGAGGTGGATGGGTGTTTCATCTGTTCCCCATAAATCTGCATTCAGGATCTTTTTCCAATCCAAGCTTACTCAGGTGTCTTTCAGTCTACAATGGCCTGAAAGTATTCCTGTTACATATGCGAACATTGTTCTTACTCAGGTTGATGCTTCTGTAAACCTCTTTCTGGTTATAAGTTCCCGAAGAATTTTACTCTGGCGTCATTCCCTGGAGATTTTCCCAGTAACTGGATTTTCTCTGCTCCATTTCTATTTTTAGTTTCTTCAGTATTGTACTGGCTACTTAACCCGCAAAAGGGTTCAGGCCCTACGAAAGGCATTCCAGCCCTTTTTTTCGCGAGGTTATCCGTTATTTCGTTTCGTTCCTCTCCTGTGTGACCCGGAACCCACAGGAGGGTTACTTTATTTCTTTTGCCTAGCTCATTTAGTTTCCTAGGCATTCCCAGACCATCTTGAGCTGATTTCATATGAGCTCAGCGCCTTGATGGCTGCTTGACTATCAGATATGATGATAATCTCTGTTTTCGATAGTTTCCTATCCATATTGAACTGAACACATCTTCCAATAGCGTCCTATTTCGCCTGAAATTACTTGGGTATTTTTCCCAAGCTTTCGAAATATGTAGTTCTAGGCCGTATATTCCTATTCCAGTTCCTTCTGCCGTTTTGGGCCATCAGTGTACCATTTGATGGCATTTTCTATTAAAATTCAAGATGGTGGTTATGATCCCACTCGCTCCTGTTACTCTAGCTTTGTGGTGAATTCCTTCACAAAGCTAAATTTCTTTAACATGTCATCCGGGGCATATCCCAGGTTTGATCAACCGTCAGGAGATTGAGGCCTATGCCTAATCATTCCTTCCTTGACCATTCTTAGTGCGGTTCTTTTCGCCACGCCTCCACTACATGTGGAGGGGGGCAAGATCTTCAATAGCTGCTGTTGGCAGGTTCTCATAGCCCGTTATGCATACACATGCTAATCTTTGCACTTTCGAGAGGTTAATTCTCGCGGTGGCCAGATTAGTTCTTTTGCTCCATGCTACTGAATGCATAGGTGATGATCGGTCTCACTATCGCTGTATACATCCAAGCAATATTTTTGGGTTGCATCCCCATTTTTCCTGCAAAGTTTCTGCCCACCATCAGAGCTCTTTTGGCCTTGTTGGTTACCTCAAGCTCATGTTTGTTCCATAGAAGTTTGTTGTCTAGGGTGAGGCCTAGATATTTAACTTCCGCTCTCCAGTCTATATTTTGCCCATCCAGTTTTATGGTTCTAAGATTGGATTTTCTTTTCCTGGTAAATGCTACTAGGGTTGTCTTAGTGGGGTTGACATTGAGTCCCATCGATTGACACCATCTTCTCGTAAAGTTCAATCCTCTTTGAACTACGTCACAGAGGGTATTCTCAAATTTGCCTCTTGCGTATATGACAATATCATCAGCATACCCTTGACAGGATATGCCTAGATCCGTCAATCCGCATAAGAGTTCGTCTACTATTAGGCTCCACATAAGTGGAGATGTAACTCCCCCCTGTGGGCATCCTCTGGTCGTGCTAACCGAGATGGTCTTATGTCCCACCTCCGCTTCCACCGACCTGGTAGACAGTAGTTGCGATATCCATCTAGAAGTCACGCCGTCTACCCCCCTATTAATTAATGCTTTTTTGACAAACTCGTGGGGAGTGTTGTCAAAAGCACCCTCTATGTCTAGAAAGGCGCACATGATAGACTTTTTTGTTCAGTTAGGGATTCTCTTTTAAAATGCGAAAAATATACAGGGCGTTCCATTAAAAAAAAACATTTGAGGCTGTAATATCTAGAGAAGCGACGGCTCAAATTGTTTTTTCTGTTTTCACAATTGTAAACGCCGTAAAAAATAGTACTATTTTGTCCATTTGACCGATTCTGTACCTCCAAAGATAACAAAGTTATCAATAGTGCACACTTAAGTGTGGACACCCGGTATATCTACATCTCTTCGATTGTTGTAGCGCAAAATCGTTTTTACAACCCGTTATTGATATAATTTTAATTCTTCCACAGGGGTCCCAAAGTCTCGGTCCTACACTTACGCAGCACATCAGATCCGTGGGACACCAGTCCGGTATTCACCACATCGACAGCCACTTCCAGATCCTACTCGACCACCCGCACACCAGTCAAGCACATCATCAACCCCAATTGACTAAGCATCAGTCTCTGGGGAGCTACACCCAACCACCTTACGTCAAATACAATAACCAGAGCTTCCACGCCGGTGGGGAAATCAACACTGCGGACATCTTCTTGAATACTGCGTGCAATAGGGAGTTGTCACCGGTGAGGTGGTGTGATAAAGAGGTGGACGGTGTTTATTTGGGACGGTCTGGATGGGTGCAAGTCCAGCAGAGATCCTTAGATGAGAATAGGAGGAATACTTACGTGTCTACGGAATCGTTACAACCTTCGAAGAGGATCGGGATTAAGTTGGCCGACTACCATTGCAAAAGTGAGCCATCGAAGTATGCTGATTTGCGCAGCAGTTTAGAGGCACAAAGGCCTATATATTTACCCTTGAGGTCTAGAGATTTCGAAGTGCCAACCAAATCCCCATCACCGCAAAACGTTCCAGAAAACTTCTCCCCGCCTTCAGTGACTCCAATTATATCCCCACCACCAGCGTTTCAAGATAAGAATACCAGTAGTGTAGCAGTAAGACTACGAAGAGTAGGACCTTTTTCGGGAAAGCGCCGTTCCTACCCAGATCAAACGCTATAGTGGTGGACGATATAAGCCCACCTACGTCCCCGAAGAAAATCACATGGAACTCAGTGCCGATTCGCAGAGTTAAAGCCCCACCACCCAACGCGGAACAACTGAGGTCCTACCCGCGCATTCCCCAAACTAAATCCTTAGAGGATACCACAGCGAATCGCCGCACGCAATTCCTGCAGAAATACGGCGAATCTTCCTCGTCTAGTTCAAGTAGCATGGGGTTTAGGAGCTTAGATAGCTACGTACCACGAGTGGCAATGCCGAGATTATCCGAAAATACCGACTCATCCATCGATGTATACGAAGACGCTGATGACGAGGACAATAACAGCTCCTCCATCAATATAAGCATGATCCCCGAAGGAAAAGACTTCACCATCGGGCAGGACTACCCGTCTACCCTATAGGGTGCCGATCAGGAAATCCCCGGCAAGCTCTGATAGCAACAAACAAGTCAGTTGTCCCTCACCAACGAGTTCGACCAGCTCCAGCGGAAATGAGTTCCCATCCAGGTCGCCTTCAGGTACGCTGCAACAGATACGAAGGTCTGCACCAGCTAGACCCTACCAGATACAGGAAGATCCATCGTTGCGAGTGCGAAGGTCCAGAAGTCTCCAATTGCCCGATAGGAAACCGCCAGCTAACTTCGGTAGAAGCCCAACTAATCAGAAAGTATCACCGCAGCATCCGGAAGCTCACAGGATGGTCGTGAAGGTGGGGAACGATGGTAGAGCGGGTGCCAAGAGGGTGGCCAGTAAAGATAACGAAGTCAGCGAGGAGATGCTGCGAGAAGCCGAAGTTGTCACCAGCTATTTATATGGGAACCGCGCCAGGGCTGTCCAGCAAGCTTTGATGATTCATCGCTATAATAATGCGGAAAAGTTGAAGAATGAGCAGAGCAAAGCGGGAGGTGGTAATGCTTATAATGTGTATGTAGTTGGGGGTGGTAAAGAGCGTGGTAAAGTTTTGCAACGTGGCTCAACAGCTCCCAGTTTAACCAACATCAAAAAAGAGGTCAAAAACCCTTGCAATTCCGATACATGCGATTTCTGGCCACATTGCGCTCATCGTGAAACTTTAAGTAACCAAGTAGCGCAATCTATGATGCGATTATCTCATAGTTACCCCAGCCATCAGCGCTCCATAGACAAAGTTAGCCCAGAAACGCCCAGACCGAGTTTGGAACGCACCAAGAGGCTATCCAGAGCCGATACTGACGTAAGATCTTACGCTAATCTCCGGAAACCGCCTCCAGGCGGATTTTCCTTGGACAGCGGGGCGCCTAAACGTCTCAGCCCCAATAGGAACGTCGAACGCAAGACCTCTCCCGTGAGTGTATCGAGTGCTCGGTCACCTGTATCGAGAAACGCGAGCAGTTCCTCCAGCAGTGACATCTACGTGACCACGTCGGATCGTACCTCGACTAAGAGTCCTAAGAACGCGAAAAGTTCCGGCGGTTCAACGCCCATGGACGAGATAGCGCCCTCTGTCGTGCCGATAGTCAAAGAGGAGGCGGTGCGCGAGATAGTGTTGACGAGGCCGGGTAGTGCGCCAAGTGAAGGGAATAAAACCGGAACGACTGCGGTCGTGGACAATCAGCAACGGTCGATGTCCTTGCCGAAGTCGTTTCTCTCGGCTAGTTATCAACCGGCAGAGTAAGTGTGTCTATTTCTTATTGTTTTCCTCGTACTTATAGAGGTACGACGGCACTTAGCGTTGCTGTTTCCTATTTAGGAGTACGCGAGGAATCTCGAAGAGTCGTTGTGCTATTTTTATGTAGGAAATGTTGTTAACATGTGACGATTTTTTTTTGACGGGGAAGGGGATAGGTTTTGCATGCCTAAGCAAAATTTATTTCGATACAAGTCACGTGAGAAATCCGCACACAATGATGTAACACAAGTAAACAAATACAGGGTGTATCAGATATAGAGGTAAATATAATACTATGTAGCAGCTGTAATCATATACAATCAAAAAGTCGTAATGCACAGGGGGTCTATCTGTAAGCATTAACGAGAAAAAAAATATTTTATAAATGCCGTGGGCTAGAGCCGCACCTGTGCCCAACCTAAATGCTGTCCCGAGTATACCCCCACATACCACTATCATTCAGCCATTACCGCTGTTAGTTTTGTGTGGATCGCCGCTTGGAGTGCAAGCCACTTCGAACATTTTATTTAAATTCTTCCCGTCTCGAAAAAACGATCCTTTTCAGGACCATCATGATTTCATATAAGGAAAATCGAAGCTTGATGCATCGGCAAAAGCGCGGCAATGTATAGATTCGTTTTCGCGCGACATCATAGATAAAAAGGCCGTGTTTGCAAATTTTCTGTATCTACATTTAATTTCTGTGTAATTCGATTAATTCATTTTGCGTTATATGATTAAATAAATCCAAAAGAAATAACTCAGATTCATGTGGTACCGTTTATTAACAACTAACTCTCGATTCGACAAAGCAAAAGAAAAATATTTACGTTTTTTGTAACTACTGAAGTCGCATATCCGGTGAAACTCGCACGTCTTATCAGGATATTAAAAATAATACTTTGTAGACTTACGTAGAATGCTCTTAACACAAAAGGAATGTTTATTTTATAAAAAGAAGAAATTTAAAATGCCTCAGTTTTACTACTTTTACAAGGGCCTTTATTTATTCAGAATGACGTTAAATCAACTTACGGCATACCATTAAGAATAATACTAAATGAGTGCAATGTATTTATACATAATACTACGTTTAGCGGGTGCTTAACATGACGTTTCCTTGCATCAGGCCCGGACTAAAAAATTTTTGGCTCTAAATTTTACTTTTTTTTATTCTTTAATGATGAAATCCGGTTTCGGTGGGTTTGTGCTTTATATGTCGTGTAGTTAACACCCAAGCAAAATTACTTTTTTATTTGATACACCTGTATTAGTGCCGTGTAGTTTTTACAAAAAGTCGCTCATATCTCAAAATCTATTAAAAGATAGGTTATAGGGAATGCTCATATAAAGCGATAGGGATGATATTTAATTCCTAATTCCGAATTAAAATACAGGGTGTTTGTATTTAAAAAAATTGAGTTTTCTGCATTTGAAAATATGTCACTTTGTTCCTCAGTTTTGAACACCCTGTATGTTAGAATGTAAAGTGTGCTTACCGTTTCTTAGAGTTATATCTACATTCATAACATAGCAAATTTGGAGTTTCTACTTGCAGTATTAACCAAGATATTAATTTCTCAATGATGCAATGATTATGACTAAAAAAAAGAAAAACTTAAATAACTCAAAAACGGCAACATGTAGCTTATAGGAATAGCTAATGAAAACTGACGTATTTATAGTTGTAGAATCCAAAAATGAATAAAAAATTATATCATTTCTATTTAAAATAACAAAGTTGACATCCATTCCGGTCAACCGGAAGTGATATTTTGGTTAAGGTATTTTGCATTTATAGTTCCAATCGAACAGATACTGGTGCCAAACTATCAAATATAAGTAAATAATACATCATAAAATTTTAATGAACCAGTTACGTGGAATAGCCTGTATATTAACAATTATTACTTAATGAATTCCTTGATGGACTAAGTTTTTCAATTTACACGAAATATAGAATATCAAAATGAATTAGAAAAAGGCATCAATAATATACAAAAATACGTCTACTCACGTTAACAGTCGATCAAGGAACTGCCTGACAAAACTCTATAACTGTTTTTCTTACAAAAACGTACAACGCAAACGCACAATTCACCGACAAAATCTAGTAGAATAGGCGTTAAATAACATGAACAAACAATCAGACATCTAAAACAATTGAATTAAATTAAAAAAAAAACTTAACACTTAAATAAATTAAATCAAATAATAAACTCTTTACCTAAATTTATACAAAAATAAAATTTAAAATTTGCGAAAATTCTCTCGGTAAAATGATTCAGCAGAACGGAAAAAATAAACAAAATATGCTTAACTTAAAATACACTCAGCGGTGTAATGGATAGCCTAAACTACAGCAATAGTTTGACCTATTCACTAGCACTCGAATTTCAGAAAAGAAACCTTTACTCAATCTTTCGAGCACAGGTGGTTCACAGGGACGTATTCACAAAGATTATTATACTGTAAGTCGATTATTTTAATTTAATCTTTTCGGAAAAAGTGACAACAAAAACTTGACTTTTTAAAAATATATATCAAACAACTTTTTTTTCTTCTGAAAACACAGTCAAAATCTCTAAGGAAATACGGACGCTCACAGCTTAGCTTCTCCTGACAGAGTATTGTCTTAATGCTTTCGTCTTCAACCAACCGTCCTTCTTCTATATGTTCTATATGAAGATTCTCTCGGTCCTTCCTATAATCTTCTACCTTCAATTGCTCTTCGAGTATCTCCTCTAATTCAGAGAATGGGGTGATATTCAATTCAAATCCAAACATGATTTCAGCTGGACTGTATTTCGTCGACTTCTGAATACATGTTGTATTCAATCCTAATTGAACCTTAGGCAGTACAAAAATGCAAAGTTTTGGTTGTTCTGTCATCTTTAGTAACGCTGACATAACAGTTTTATTATAACGTGTTCGACCTGTTCATTTGATCTCCTCGTTTGAACGGCAATATATGCCAATTTAATATGTCTTTCTTCACAGAAATGCTTCACTGGAAAATAAACAGCCCCACGATCTGAAATTGACAACTTAAGCTTGGGCTTCGCGTGTAATGGATTGAATGTTTCTTTTGGCTCACTCAGTAGGTTAAGAAGTTTTTCAATATCCGCTTTTGCTTCATGTGGTAAGGCATTGTTAACGACAATGTTGGCTGCACTATAATCGGCCGAAATTGACATTGATCGACATATTTTGGTAAAAAAATCATTTTGTTTTAATAATAAAATCAATAATACACAGAGATTCAAAATGATTGTCAATTCCGCTCCTATAGATAGTAACAGGGTATAGGTATTTGCCGTGTCTTTGTAATGAAGGTTTGAACTAAGTCAGTGTTGGAACATAAGAAAGTAAACGGATCTGTCATAAATAAGGAAAACGTAATCTATATTTGAACTCGCATTATATAAACGACTATGGATTGGTGTTTCTGCTTGTAAAAATGAAATGTAATTAATTTAACTTTACTAAATTATGATTTATAAATTCAGTACTAACTGGTCTTTAACTAAATTTATTTATTACTTTAAATTATAACATACAATTAGTATAATTATTGAGTGACAAAACTGCATCGCTCAGTTCTTCTATGGTATGCATGCGGTTTCTATAGATCCTATTTTTTAGATAGCCGAACATGGAGTAATCTAATGGGGTTAGATCAGGCGATCTTGGTAGCCATTTTTGTGCTCTAACGAACCTTCAGCAAAAAACTGTTGAAGATATTGGCAGGTTTGTCGAGCAGTATGTGCTGGAGCATTATCGTGCTGAAAATAACCTGCTTCAAGCTCATTTTCTTGTAACTCTGCAATAAACAATTCCAACATCTGTTGGTAACGTGGGCTGTTACAGTTTCTCGAAGAAAATTGGCCCTATTATTCGTTGCCTGGACATAGCTAACCAAACTCCAACTTTTCGGGATGCAATTGCGTTTCTCGAAATTCGTGTGGATTTTCTGCAGACCAGATACAATAGTTTTATAAATTGATATAGTCTGTTAGATAAAACCAGGCTTCATCCGAGAAAAATGATTTGTTTAGCAAGTCATCGTCCCTTAAATTGTTATTAAACCAATGACAATATTCCAATCGCCTATCGCGATCTAATGGTAATAATTCCTGTACCGTAGAAACTTTATAGAGATGAAAATGTAACTTTCTGTTGTCAGCTCATTGCGCTGAAGTGTATAATAAGCCTATAAAATTATAAAATGTAATAAACTATTTCACTTAATGTTAATATTGATTTTTTTACCTGTTTGTTGAGCTATTACCACAGATAAATTCCTTTATATATTTTCTTACAGTATTCAGAAATACAATTGTTGGTGATATTAGATGTAGATATAAACGATTTGAAAAAAATTATAAGATAAATAATCGAAAGATACTACAACACGCACGCCAATGTCGCTAAATGTCAAGAAAATTCATTTAATGTATGAAATTTGTATGTAGCTAACTTCGCTCATTAAATTGGTAATAAGTATAGATAATTTTTTTCCGGAAAACAGTTTTTTTCTTACGACAATCATTTTGAATCACATGGTATATTGGAAGGAACATTGGGCGTGCAGGTTTAAGGTCAATTATCACTAAATCATCCACCATAACATTATTTCATGTCCTTAGATGCCGGGAATCTCACATCCGAATTGGCAATGTATTTACATAAGTTACCACCCCATCCTATTACAAAGGGGAAACTTTGTACACCCTCTCTACATCAGATATAATTGATTATCTTCAGTGAGGAATATAGCAGACCTCTTAATTAGCATATTCATAGTCGCGAATCCAATTCAGTCCTCAAGTCTTAATCGATCGAGAAAGTGGGTCCACGATGAAGTCTTATATGTAGTCGGTCTCTAATCCAAATAGAAGAGAATAAGATTGCTTCAATTGTAATCAATTTGAAAGATTTGTGTGTCTGTCGGATAAATGTTTAGAAGGGCTGTCATGAGTAGTTATGTAGTAGGTATATTTTACTTTTTTGGGAAATAAAATTATGGAGGAAAAATGTACTGGGTAAATCAATAAAATGCACCTCAAAAGTAATTATATTTTCATCTATTACTTTAAATAAAATGTTTATAAAGAAAGCTCTTTGCAATTTAACCTCAGCAATTAAAAAAAAAATACTATTGAGTAAGTGATGCATAAAAATTGTAATATTATACATAGTATATAATATTACAATTTTTTAAATGATTAAGTTATATTTTTAGCCACTCTGTGGAGGAAACGAATTATTTTTTTAATTATTAAATAATTTTTTGCAACGCCACTGGTGAGAATAATTATTTTTTTTTTATATGACTAAGAAGGGTAGAATTTAGAATTGCTTAATTATTATTTTTTTACTAGTAGGGGGCACCTATAATCGTTAATTAGTTTCACCTCTTAGCCCCCTCTTACTGTTGTAAAATAATAATAAAAATTAATTTATTATTTTAGCCCCCTCTTCTTGTTGTAAAATAATAAATTATTTTTTATTATTATTTTACAACAGTAAGAGGGGGCTATTGGGTAAGGGTGTTGTAAAATAATAATAATACATTATTTTTTATTATTATTTTATAACACAAAGAGGGGGCGGGCCTAAGAGGGAAGATTGGTTAACGGGTACAGTTTTTTAATTAATGATGAAATATTTTCGTGACAATAAGAGCGCGGAGAGGAGGGTGAGAGATTTACAGATATTTACAGAAATATTTTTTTTAAGGATTAAATTATTTTTTAACGAACCACATTTTATTTTTATAATCATTGCTTTCAAAATTATCCTTCTCAGAGTTGCAATTTCGTCAATTTTACAAACTTTGCCCCCTCCCCCTTCCTCCTCCTTCCTTGGCATTATCGACACGAATATACAAAAACAAAAATAAATAATTGCAGTTTATTTTTAAATTACAAGACAATTTTAAAGAATACAAAAATCTAGAATACAGATGATATACGAAGATAATCGTCTAGCTGTCAATAATTAAAAGCTAGAGGATTAATAGATTTTTTTTATTATAAAATTACAACTTTCACAACAATTTACAACTTATTGTGTTATTGCCCAAATCGTTTACGAAATACTCAATTCCTTTCATCATTTGAAAATATTCCCATAAATATTTAGCTTTTCCACACGAATTTCATCTAAATTTCCATAATTCATAAACGCACCGGATCGGCCTTCGGACAATTCGAATCAAAGACACGAGATCCAAGGTCATCACAGTCGACGAAGACACCCACGTGCGCAGGTGAACGTAGTGTATTGCAAACGAAGTCCAAGACTCTAAACAACAAGTCAGGCGTACTCGCAAGATAGTGGCGGGAGATAACAGAGCAAACGGCCTCTGCTTTGGGTGTCTTGTCGTTCTCTGTTGGCTTTTCATTAGCACTTACGACATAGAATAAAAGAATAGAAGCATGCCCACGATATATGTATATGTAGTTAATAGTACGTGGTTAGAACAACGAACATGTAAGTATCTACTGTTACAAACAGTTGTGGGACGTTTAGATCTGATACATCAGCTTTTATATTTACTGATTGTGAGTCTGGTTTTTATGGAATCACTGAGTTGATATGCAGATAACATGGTCTACTATAATTCGCCATACAGCTGCTTTTGTTTTTCAAATTGTTGAATCAATAGAAATAGTCCCCTATTAACTGTAACTGATACATATTATATACCTAAATATGTATTTAGAATTTGTAATGTAGGATGGAATTTATCGTTCCGAAAACCCGCATTCAATCCGCGCTCCATGCATGCATAATAGAGAGTAGATTTAAATTTATAATTGTTGGAAAGTAGAAACTGCTACCACAACTAATATTAATCCATAAGCGCAATTCCTAAACAAGTGGATTTAACATATTTATGTATATTATGTAAATTTGTGCATATCTAGATAAATATACAGGGTGTTAAGGCAAACATGCGGCAAAAATTCAAGGGGTTATTCCTTGACCTATTCTAAGAATATTTTGTCCTATGATGATTTTTGAAAAAACCCCTTTGTTTCGAAGATACAGGGCGAACAAGATTTGCGACAGTAACAACATTGTATTATCAAAAAGTACATGTAAAGTTGCTCAATCTACAATAAATGTTCGAAATGGCTTCCTCCAGCCTGGATACAAGCATTCAATCTTCTCGTCATTGACTGTCGAACTCTTTCAAACACATCATCAGGGTCGTTTCTAATTGAGTTACACCCAGCAATTATCCGATTTCGCAAATCGTTCAAATTCTCCACTGGAGTAGCGTAAACTATCGACTTCAGAGATCCTCAGAAGAAATAATCTAGGGGGTTTAAGTCTGGAGATCGGGCAGGCCATGCGTGTGGCCCACCTCGACCAATCCAGCGATCTCCGTATGTTGCTGTTAAAAAATTACGAGCAACGAAACTGAAATGTGGTGGTGCACCATCGTGCATCAACCACATTGCAATTCTTGTCGCGTATGGTACATCCTCCAGAAACTCAGGCAACGTTGCGTCCAGAAAATTGCGATACACCACGCCAGTAAGTCTTCCTGGTTGAAATACCGGTCCAATTATACTATAGTCACCCACAATTCCAACTCAAACATTCAATGAGAACTGATGTTGAAAACGATCTTCAAAAACCTCATGCGGATTTACATCTGCCCACACATGGTTATTATGAAAATTCCTTATTGCATTTCTTGAGAAACTGGCTTCATCGGTAAAAAGAATCTGTGTCAGGAATAGAGGGATGCGAAGTAATGTTTGTAATATCCATCGACATAATGCAATACGTGGAGGTAAATCAGCAGGTTGTAGTGCCTGAACGCGTTGAATGTCGTATGGATACAACAAATTGTCCTTAAGAATTTTCCAAACTGTCCAATGACTTACATTCAAAGTATTTGCAATTTTTCGCGTAGAACTACCAGGATCTTTATCATCTTTATCATCTCCAGCGTATTCTGTTCCAATTGTACCGTTCTTGCAGTCATTGATCTTCCTGGCCCACCACTTCGTTTCATTGAGCCTGTTTCACGAAGACGTCGATGAATGTTTCAAAGATCTTCACATTATGGGCAGGAAATCGTTCAATGTACAATCGTCTAGCTTCTAATGAGTTTTCATCAGCAAGTCCATACATGAAATGCATGTCAGTCATCTCGGCGTTCGTAATACATCATGATAGAGGATTTCACTAACTATTAAAGACACGTCAAACAGCCAAACGTCACTCAATCTAAACAAATGCGACCGATGAGACGTATTCAAATGAAATCCACTACTAGATAAAACAGCCGTTTCATGTGTTGGAGATCGAAAAAATAACAACGCATTGTAAACAATTTTTTGTACTTGATAAACTCATTGGCGCGTACACTATACTTTTATTTACATTAATAATTTCAACAAATATCGAATATGGTTGTCGCAAATTTTGTTCGCCCTGTATCTTCGAAACAATGGTTTTGTGAAAAAATATAATGAAAATGAATCACCTCTTATAGTCATTAGGCATCAAATGGTTTAATGATGTCCAGAACGCAAGAAGGAAACTGATAGGAATATATGGGCCTAAACCACATATCCGAAAGCTTGGGAAAATACCCAAGTATATTTCAGGCGGAAATACACGCTATTGGAAGATGTGTTCAGTTCAATATGGATAGACTATCGGAAGCAGAGATTATCATGTCTGATAGTCAAGCAGCCATCAAGGCGCTGAACTCATATGAAATCAGCTCCAAGTTGTCTGGGAATGCCTAGGGAAACTAAATGAGCTGGGCAAAAGAAATAAGTTAACCCTCCTGTGGGTTCCGGGTCACACAGGAGTGGAAGGAAACGAAATAACGGATAACCTCGCAAAAAAAGGGGCTGAAATGCCTTTTGTAGGGCCTGAACCCTTTTGCGGGTTAAGTAGCAGTACAATACTGAAGAAACTAAAAATAGAAATGGAGCAGAGAAAATCCAGTTACTGGGAAAATCTCCAGGGAATGAGGCAAAGTAAAATTCTTCTGGGAACTTATAACCAGAAGAGGTTTACAGAATGCGTCAACCTGAGTAGGAACAATGTTCGCATATTAACAGGAATACTTTCAGGCCATTGTAGACTGAAAGGACACTTGAGTAAGCTTGGATTGGAAAAAGATCCTGAATGCATTTGTGGGGAACAGGATGAAACACCCATCCACCTCCTCTCAAACTGCGTAGCACGGTGCAACTCGAGGGCATTGCACCTGGGAGCATGTGAAATCGAAGAGGGAGACTTACTTAGACTGGGGCCCTCTGACATCCTACACTTTCTAAAAGGAATAGGATTGGAAGGCCAGCTGTAAAGCAACAAGAATAGGGGACACAATAGATCTTTTAGGTCGCAGTGTAACACCACCCTTCTATTTACATACATACATACATATAGTCATTGTGAGTATATTATAATCGGGGATTTAAATCGTTTACTTTAAAAATTACATTGCATAATCATAGTGGCGCTCTTGAGGTTTAAAATTTAATCGTGAAATATTATCTGCGTTATCGATTCGAGGATATAACTTCAATTATAATGGATTATGTACTTCCCTATACATATATCCAATCCTCTATCACGTTTTTGAGCGAAAACGCGGATTTATTTAAAAGATTTTGAAATTTGAGGAAACACGTTATGCATATTTTACTGTTTGAGTTTGGCATTAAGGCATTAATCATCCGAACAGAGAGTATTTGTACATAATTTACCGTCGCGTATTCACGTCGTAATTTCTCGCGACTAATTATCCTCACGTCGGCTTAGAATTGGTTAATCCACCCCCATATATGTACACAGAAAGGGCAGGTTCAGTTACTACCGATATAATCAGACACGTAACAAATGCGTCTCCCTTGTGATATTTGTATAACTTCGTTTATCTGCCAGAGTATCGGATAAATCCGTTCTGCATATAATAACAATAATAATAAGAATAATAACGACCTTTTGGAAGGTGCGGCCGTATCCAGTCGTCCAGTCATAGCACGTGATTAGAATTTGAAATTCTGGGATATGGGAAGGCGGTATATACCGTTTTTATTTGCCTTAAGGAAATATTCGTATACAGGGTGTATCAGAATATAGAGGTAAATACAATAATATGTAGCAGCTGTAATCATATACAATCAAAAAGTCTTAATGCACAGGGGGTCTATCTGTAAGCATTAACGAGAAAAAATTTTTTTTTATAAATGCCGTGGGCTAGAGCCGCACCTGTGCCCAACCTAAATGCTGTCTCGAGTATACCCTCACATACCACTATCATTCAGCCATTACCGCTGTTAGTTTTGTGTGGATCGCCGCTTGGAGTGCAAGCCACTTCGAACATTTTATTTGAAGTCTCGAAAAAACGATCCTTTTCAAGACCATCATGATTCCATATAAAGAAAATCGAAGCTTGAAGTATCGGCAAAAGCGCGGGAATGTATAGATAGATAGTAAAAAGACGTGTTTGCAAATTTTCTGTATCTACATTTATTTCTGTGTAATTCGGTTCAATTCATTTTGCGTTATATGATCAAAATAAATAACTCTCATGTAACGTTTTTACAACTAATTCTCGATTCGACAAAGCAAAAAGAAAAATATTTACGTTTTTTTGTAACTACTGAAGTCGCATATCCGGTTGAACTCGAACTCCTAATCAGGATATTAAAAATAATACTTTGTAGACTTACGTAGAATGCTCTTAACAAAAAAAGGAAAATGTTTATTTTAGTAAAAGAAGAAAATTTAAATGCCTCAGTTTTGCTATGTTTACAAGGGCCTTTATTTATTCAGATACGTTAAATGAACTTACCATACCATTAAGAATAATACTAAATGAGCGCAATGTATTTATACATAATACCACGTTTAGGGGTGCTTACATGACGTTTTTCTTGCATCAGGCCCGGACTAAAGAATTTTTTGGCTCTAAATTTTTTACTTTTTTTTTATTGTTTAATGATGAAATCCGGTTTGCGTGGGTTTGTGCTTTTTGTCGTGTAGTTAACACCCAAGCAAAATTTACTTTTTTATTTGATACACCTTGTATATGATCAAGAATTCTGGGAGATAGGTTCTTGACCTTTGACATAATTGACAATTGACCGTAGAATAGAATTTTGCGAAAAGTTGAGAGAGATTTGCAGTAATGATCAATATTTGACATACAATTTGCTAGCAAGAAGCAGTTATATGCATCACTGCTGACAATGAGTATAATTTTTTTTTGTAATTGCTGAGGTTAAATTGCAAACAGCTTTCTTTATAAACAATTTATTTAAAGTAATAGATAAAAATATAATCTCTATTGAGGTGCGTTTTATTGATTTACTAATACCCAGTACATTTTTCCTGGACAATTTAATTTTCCGAAAAAGCAAAATATACCTACTATATAACTACTCATGACGGTCCTTCTAAATATTTATCCGACAGACATACAAATTTTTCAAATTGATTAATATAATTATAAATATCGTATAACTGGTATTGCAAAAAATATTATTTATTAATGTTATTTAAAAAAAAACGATCCCCTTGCTTTTCGTAGTAAAAAAAAAAAATAAACACTTTAAAAATGTTAATTCTTCGCACACTTGCAGAATTGTAAAAGATCATATTTCAAAATTCCTTTCTCAGTGCTATAAAAACAAAAATTAAAAAATACAATATTAATCACTAGCCCCCCATCCGTAATGCAAAAAAATCGTTTAAAAAAATTAATGTAAAAATGCTGAAAAATGAATATGTAATTTAATAATTTAAAAAAAATAATAATAACTCGTCCTTCTTCCTTGATGTCCCAAATAAAAATTATTTAATTAATCTAAAACAATTTTTCTCTTTGCTATCATGTTTAAAAAAAAACAAACTGAAAAAAATTAATTTGCAAATTACTTCTCACCTTCTCAACTTATTAGGTTTCCTAAAAAAAATAATTCAAAATCACGTAATAAAAAATAATTATTCGCCCCCTCAAATATTTAAAAAAAAAAAATTAAAAAAAATATTTCTGAGATCATATAAGCAAGAGAAATTTTATTATCACTCTGTAAATACATACAATTTTTATAATGCTTTTACCTCATTCCCTGTCAAAAAAGAAACAGTTGTCCGATGATACCAATGTTTAAAAAAAATATTCTCCTGCATTAAGTATATACAGAGTTTTTTAAAAAATATGGATTAAAAAAACAATATTTTTTTTTTGTAGTCGAACAAATTGTTGTTTTTATTTTCACTTCATTTAATAAATCGTAAAAATCGTTAACAAAAGATTACACAACACCCAGAAATAATAATTCATTAGTTTTGACCGACATCAAACGCAAATTAACATCTGAAGTAATCGCGTGTTTTAATGAAAATTGAAACAAATCAATTTTCCAGTTAGTAAAGAAACAAATAAAAGCATATGGCATTTCATGTCACCCTGTATATTTTTTGCCGCATTTGAGGTCTTAATTTTTTTAAAATCAAATATTTATACTTATCACAAATTTAATGCGAAGAATACATGTCAAAAAAAATATATTTCATCTCAAAAAAATCCTTATTTTCTGCTATTACTTGAGAAGACTGCAATATTTTGTTAACTGATTGTATAAATACTTTTGTTGTATTTAAAACAATTTTGATCAGAATATTATTGGTTACATACAGGAAATTTTGAAAAGTAACAATAAACACTCTAGCGACATCTGCATACACACTTATAAGGAATTAGTTTTGACGTATGTCAAAGTAAAACTGACATTTGAAAGAATGATGTTCACGACTATCATCATGAACGAATCTGTCATTTGCGATCATCACACAGGTTTCAAAGAAAAACAATTTAAGGAAAAAAAAAGAAAATCCTTAAAAAAAAAACTATTTAACAATTGCTTCGCCCTGTATACAGAAACTTATTTATTTCAGTTTTAAAAGCAGTAGAAACGGTAGGAAAAATATTGCCAACTCAAGTTGATAGACTATTCAGGGAAATGTTACATAAACAGAATGAAAAATGAGGGCTTTATATAAACCTTCTTTACATAAAAATGCTCAACTTGAATACAGGTGATCACGTGACTTTACGCTCGGAGCAAAAGCCCGAGATAATATAAAAAAAAAGAGTCAAGACCTATTTGTGAATAGTACTGAAATGACCAGAATATTTTTTGTAACACTAAAATACCGCCATTCTATCTTTAAAATTGTCAAACACTATTTCTATGATATAGTAAATTCACATAGTTATTATAACTACAATTTGAATAATTTTGGACATTATGCAGTTAACAAATTTACAAACAAGGTTATAAATTATGAAGCATACTTTAAATGTGTAAAAATTGACTTACAATCAATAGTGTAGTGTTCTAGTTCGTTGTTGATTGTTCAATTAGAAACACGTTATGTTATTACTTATTAATATCTAATTATTAACACTCAAAACATACAATAAACTTATAACGTACACAGAGATTCAAAATGATTGTCAATTCCGCTCCTTTAGATAGTAACAGGGTGTAGGTATATATATGCCGCGTGTTTCTAATGAAGGTTTGAACTAAGTCAGTGTTGGAACACAAGACAGTAAACGGATCTGTCATAAATAAGGAAAACGTAACCTATATTTGAACTCGCATTATATAAACGACTATGGATTGGTGTTTCTGCTTGTAAAAATGAAATGTAATTAATTTAACTTTACTAAATTATGATTTTACAATTCATTACTAACTGGTGTTTAACTAAATTTATTTATTACTTTAAATTATAACATACAATTAGTATAATTATTAAGTGACAAAACTGCATCTCTCAGTTCTTTATGGTATGCATGCGGTTTTTATAGATCCTATTTTTTAGATAGCCAAACATGAAGTATCTAATGGGGTTAGATCAGCGATCTTGTGGCCATCTTTGTGTTCTAACGAACCTATCAGCAAAAAACTGCTGAACATATTGGCAGGTTGTCGAGCAGTATGTTGCTGGAGCATTATCGTGCTGAAATAACCTGCTTCAAGCTCATTTTCTTGTACTCTGCAATAAACAATTCCAACATCTGTTGGTAACGTTGGGCTGTTACAGTTTCCTCGAAGAAATTGGCCCTTATTATTCGTTGCCTGGACATAGCTAACCAAACTCCAACTTTTACGGGATGCAATTGCGTTTCTCGAATTCGTGTGGATTTTCTGCAGACCGATACAATAGTTTTGTAAATTGATATAGTCTGTTAGATAAAACCAGGCTTTCATCCGAGAAAAATGATTTGGTTTAGCAAGTCATCGTCCTTAAATTGTTATTAACCAATGACAAATATTCCAATCGCCTATCGTGATCTAATGGTAATAATTCCTGTACCGTAGAAACTTATAGGGATGAAATTGTACTTTCTTTTGACAGCTCATTGCGCTGAAGTGTATGATAAGCCTATAAATTATAAAATGTATAAACTATTTACTTAATGTTAATCTTGATTTTTTACCTGTTTGTTGAGCTATTTACCACAGATAAATTCCTTATTTTCTTACAGTATTCAGAAATACATTGTTGGTGATATTAGATGTAAATATAAACAATTGAAAAAATTATAAGATAAATAATCGAAAGATACTACAAACACGCACGCCAATGTCGCTAAATGTCAAGAAAATTCATTTAATGTATGAAATTTGTATGTAGCTAACTTCGCTCATTAAATTGGTAATAATAATAATAATAATAATAATAGTAACTCAGCACTACAGGCCTTGAAGGCCCTTGGCTAGAGTGCCGGAACACACCGAGCCCTGAAAGCGTTGTCCGAATGGTGACCCAACCAACAACCGGTAACCGCATATTGCTGCTTGAACTTTCAAGATTAGCAATGATGCACCTTCCTTTCTCAGCCGTACTGCCGGCAAATTGGTTAAAAGTTGATAATTTTTTTCCGGAAAACAGTTTTTTTCTTACGACAATCATTTTGAATCACATGGTATATCAACTGACAGTTAGAGCCGTTACTAACCTTAAGTCTTTTTTGGCGACAAATACAAAATCTGAACCAACAGACATTACAAATAAATAGTTGTATGCTTTTTTGTGAATAGCAACTGTGCATTTATCCGTTAAAATTTCGCCTGCAATTGACGCAACAATTCAAACACGCGTGTTTAGAAATAATCGACTTTAACGGGGACTACGAAGTTTAAATAACTGCCGTGTTTTTTGCTGTTAAATCCGCACAGAACTGGTACAACATACTAGATATAGCGGAAGCAATATTGTGACACTTTCATGCGGCATTGTTTTCGCGATTTTCCGAAATTAAATCTAACAGCACCGGGCAACTGTGTTATGTTCGGTTTACGTCCAACGGATAATCGCCTCTGAATTATGTTACGAACGATACCGGCCGCTGAGGCGTAATCGTCTGTTTGCGTGAGTTAATACGATTTTGGCTAATCGAGATTTGAACCGTTGTTAGAGAGCTGTGCGGCCGGTTGCAAAATGGAAAATTTATTTCGGGAAAATATGCGCAAAAAAAGGTTGAAATAATCTTTTATTTACGTGTATAAGGTTTTTGTTGTTTTTTTTTTTTGTGTGGGGTGAAATGAAATGTGTACCGGTCCCACCCGTTCTGGAATATTAGAATTTTTCGTTTTGAAAATCGTAGAGTAGTCATGATCGACTAGGACCTATATAAAAGAAATATTTAAAACATTTTATACACTTCAGGTAGCTCCTCCCTTCCTCAGACATCATGAATTTGAAGTTGAAACGGGATAAAATAAGGATATAAAAGCAACCCAAGCAACAGCAGTACCTGTTCTAACCAATAGTAATTAAATTAAAGATTTATATTTTAAATGTTTATTTATATACCCCAACTGTACTAAAAACTATAATTTAACATTGATTCAGCCCGCAAAAAGCATAAAATATTCATTCATAAATACGTACTACCCTACTCATTGGCATAATAACAAATCTTCGGGCCTCCCACAGAATTTTGTATGGGCCCTATATTACCTACTGCTGTATATTTGTAAAATATTGCTAACAAATAATATCCGAGGGCCCCTTAGATGGCTGGGACCCCCTCCATGTGGGGATGTATTTTACGCCACTGATCCTAAATATCATGCCGTAATCTAGTTCGTTAACAGCATTACTAAAAAATCCCCACCATTCGACCGACTCGTTATCTCTCCCCACCATATTCGCAATACGAATCATTAACCCTCCTAATTCTACATAAATATGATTTTTAAATACACTTCATTATTTGCGTGTTTTGAAAGGTTTTCTATGCTTTAAATATTAGCGTAGTCAGTTCCTTAGCACATTTCCTAAAAAATCCACCATTTCGACCCGACTCGTATCTCTATAATTTCTGTTACGTCGTGGCTATTAACCCCAGCTATTGCCTAACCTCCGTACGCGACGCCATCATCATGATGGACATTAAAAACATTCCCCGCTGTATTTACCCCACCATATTCCCAATGCGAATCATTAACCCTCCAAATTCTACATAAATATGATTTTTATATACATTTCATTATTTGCGCTGTTTGCAATAGACTTTTCTATGCCTAAATATCATGCCGTAGTCTAGCTTCTTAGCAGCATTACTAAAAAATCCCCACCATTCGACCGACTCGTGATCTCTAATATCTGTTTCACATCGCGGCCAATTTAATCCCTTAGCTAATGCCCTAACCTCCGTACGCGACCGCCACTGATCAGTGAGTGCACATTAAAAAAAACATCACGCACGGTATTTACCCCACCACATTCGCAATGCGAATCATTAACCCTTCCAATTCTACATAAATATGATTTTTATATAAGTACACTTCATTATTTGCGCTGTGTGCAATAACACTTCCCTATGACTAAATTCAACTATTTTGATATTTAGATTTAAGTAAATAATAATGAAATGTTTTAATTTAATTAATTAATTTTAATCATTGACAACACTTTGCTTTATTGTTGTTCACCGACGTTTAAGAAGCTGAAGATGGTCAGGTTGGGTCGAAACACGTAATTTTTAAAAATAATCATAATATTAAACCTGAGATCGCACATTTGATTTGTTATTTACTTACATCTAAATAATCATCCATTCCAAGTAGAAAACATCAGTACTTTGACGTTTGCATGCACTTTTTCGAATAAAACCAAATATTTGACACGATATTTTAGGGTATTAGACAAATGCCGATGTTATATTATTGCTATAACACTGAATCGTCGCTGAATCACATACAGGGTGTGCAAAAACGTATCTCATTTTCTTGCAAATGGTATTTTTTATTATGGCATTGAATGTAACGTCATTCTGCTTAAATCGATTAATATAAAGGTTTCGTCGTATACATTCTTGATAGTTCTTGAAATATTAGCATTTCTTGCATATACAGATGATTAGAAATGAAACTCAAGTAACTTGTTTTATGTATGCAACTTATTTAGCAGTATAGTAACACATACTACCCAGTAAACCAAATTCAAATTTTCCGCAATTATTTTTAGTAACACTGCACTTCGACAATTATTGATTCGATGACTACCATGTGATTCAAAATGATTGTCGTAAGAAAAAAACTGTTTTCCGGAAAAGTTTATCTATACTTATTACCAAGTTAATGAGCGAAGTTAACTACATACAAATTTCATACATTAAATGAATTTTCTTGACATTTAGCGACATTGGCCTGCGTGTTGTAGTATCTTTCGATTATTTATCTTATAATTTTTTTCAAATCGTTTATATTTACATCTTAGATCACCAACAATAGTATTTCTGAATACTGTGAGAAAATAAGGGAGTTTATCTGTGGTAATAGCTCAACAAACAGGTAAAAAATCAATATTACCATTAAGTGAAATAGTTTATCACATTTTATAATTTTATAGGCTTATCATACACTTCTTCAGCGCAATGAGTTGTCAAAAGAAAGTCACATTTTCATCCCTATAAAGTTTTTTACGGTACAGAATTATTACCATTAGATCACAATAGGCGATTGGAATATTGTCATTGTTTAATAACATTTAGGGACGATGACTTGCTAAACAAATCATTTTTCTCGGATGAAGCCTGGTTTTATCTAACAGACTATATCAATTTACAAAACTATTGTATCTGTCTGCAGAAAATCCACACGAATTTCGGAGAAACGCATTGCATCCTGTAAAAGTTGGAGTTTGGTTAGCTATGTCCAGGCAACGAATAATAGGGCAATTTTCTTCGAGGAAACTGTAACAGCCAACGTTACCAGCAGATGTCGGAATTGTTTATTGCAGAGTTACAAGAAAATGAGCTTGAAGCAGGTTATTTTCAGCAACGATAATGCTCCAGCACATACTGCTCGACAAACCTGCCAATATCTTCAACAGTTTTTGCTGACAGGTTCGTTAGAGCACAAAGATGGCCACCAAGATCGCCTGATCTAATCCCATTAGATTACTTCATGTTCGGCTATCTAAAAAATAGGATCTATAGAAACCGCATGCATACCATAGAAGAACTGAGAGATGCAGGTTTGTCACTTAATAATTATACTAATTGTATGTTATAATTTAAAGTAATAAATAAATTTAGTTAAACACCAGTTAGTACTGAATTGTAAAATCATAATTTAGTAAAGTTAAATTAATTACATTCATTTTACAAGCAGAAACATCAATCCATAGTCGTTTATATAATGCGAGTTCAAATATAGGTTACGTTTTCCTTATTTATGACAGATCCGTTTACTTTCTTATGTTCCAACACTGACTTAGTTCAAACCTTCATTACAAACACGCGGCATATACCTACACCCTGTTACTATCTATAGGAGCGGAATTGACAATCATTTTGAATCTCTGTGTATTAAATCAACATTCGCAGTAATTTCCACATTCAACGACACTGTATTCCAACGAAAAGTGATATTTTATACCCGTCAAATTCGCAAAAGAGTATCTGCAGATTACGCCGCATAACTTTAACTTCCGTACCGTAACTTGCCGATACTTTTTATCCTTGTAGTGGTGGCCTGTGCGCCATATTTGCATATCATTGCGCGGTCATTAATCAAAACCGGGGTGCGACCGTAATCTCCCGTCTGCCGTTTATTATTTCATTTATTATCGCCCAGGGTCTTCCAGATTTAGAGTTCTCCTGGTGGAGGCGCTACCGCTCACCAAGCTCGAAAAAACTTATACGAACGCATATACGGGACACGATACGGTGCATACGTATTCGGACGCGATGGATCTGTCATTAGCTGGAGGCGCCATCTTGCGGCAGCGTCATTAATGTGAAGTTCTGATGTGCGCCACATATGCAAATTTAAATTAAATGCGATGCCAGTGTGCATGTTAATGAATGCATAATGTATGAGATTAACGATTTTAGACCATGCAGAACTTTTTATGAGGATATTTTTTGCCAAAAAACAAAGAATTTCGATAAAAATAATTATGTATTAGGCGTCACTAAATAATATTTCTACCTATAATTTTTTATCGAAATTATTAGAATATGGTCGAATAAATTAAAAAGACATTATTTGAATAACACTCATTCGCTCCTTGACGCTGAAAAAAAAACCCCTCCTTTAAATGTTGCTAAGATAAATAATTTAAATAAGTCAGTAGTGTGAGCTGATGTTAATTCCTATTTTACTACACTGAAAAACCCATTTGGTCGACTCAACCAAATTTTAGTTGTATTGACTAAAATTTTTGTTTAAATATATTGTTGGGCAAACCAAAAAATATTTTAATAAAATTTGTTTTTTTTAACAATATCTATCTTTAATAGAATTAAACAAATAACATATTTTGTTCAAATAAAAAGTTTTATTGGGTCAAATGTATGTAATATTATCTTTACAACAATGGCTGCATCACATATACCTTTTGAACGCAACTATATGGGTATAGAAAACTTCGCTATAATAATGCTTCTCTAACAGCCAGAAATATTACATAGATATTTTTAAAAATATATTTTATAAATATTTTTCGTGAGAGGTTTTTGAATATATTTTTCATATTTTTTTCTAAATATAGATAAAATATTCAATTAAAATATTTATTCCATATTTTAAAATTAATATAAGCGCTATATTTTTTCTAAAATATTTGAAAAATATTTATATGAAAATTGAGATTTTTTATGCAATCTATTTAATTTGTCAAAATGAACTAAAATTGTTCTTGGTTATTTAGAATGTATAACGTCGATAACGAAAAGTTGAAACATACATAGAGTTGTCTAAAGGGCAAGAATTTGTTTTTTCACACTCACCATACAAGTTAATAATCAATAATTCTGGTATCTTTTAAGGCATACTGAAGGTTTATCAAATTAATCACTATTTTTTAATTGAAGTGTTCTAAATAAAAAACAAACGTATTTATTATCATTTTATTTGAATAAGCCAATAAAATGAAAAATACTCATTTTTAAGTCTAGCCTTGGCTGGTGCCAGGTACAACCCTATGGGTTTTTATATCTTCGGTAGTGGCGCTCTCATGGCGTTCCTTGTGGCCTCTAAACAATGCCAATTGTATTAGATCATACCATGAATAAAACATCGTACAACATTATCAACACCTACTAATACATTTGGAGCATTTACAATAATTGGAGTGGTAGCTACATTTCTAATACTTACGATACTTATTTTACTTTATTTCATAATATTTGAAAACATTCTACGTACAAACAATAAAGCAAAACAACGTATTCTAACCTCTATTGAGGTTTTGACGCTTATATACGAGATGAACTCTCTAAGCAAATCAAACTAGCAATTTTTCTGGTAGATGCAGTACATATATGATGCATAAAATTCTACAGTTATATTATTAAACGATTTCTGTACATAGCGATATTGAGCATTCCAATTATGTTATAAATGCCATGACATGTTCAAAGTTTTGCTTACCTCGTAGTCACCACAAAAACTAAAACACCCCGCAACAATTAATTACACAGTTAACCCTAATCTCTGCCCTAATCGTATACTATTATAAACTATAACATGTACGGACAAACGAATGAAAACGTTGATGATACGCACGTGCGCGTATGCATTCTATGTACCTAATCCATAGACGCATAAACAATACTAAAGCATATAACACCGCACCGTAATGAATAGAGGTGTTGTGTTGACGTTCGCAACTTACAATATTACAAATAATATAATACAAAAACGCAGATATATTAATAGAAAGTTACAGCGCTCAACTTAGATACTAATTAAATCATATTAGATATATATTATCTAATTTAATCTTTAAACTATCATTTTAAATAGGTACATACCTACTTAATATGTATGCATATTTTACCCATTTTATACTATTCGTCCTACGCACCAAATGTACAAAAGCAAAAATTCAATCTTTTTTTTTATATGAAATAAATATTTACAGAAATACAAAGCAAAATATTCTTGCAGAGTTATGAAAAATATATTGAGAAAATATTTGCAATAAAATATTATTAATGCTACATAACATATATATTTTTTAAATGTTTTCCTAATATATTTCTATAATATATTTTATGCATATTATATTAATATAACTAATATTCAAGAAAGATTTAATATTTTTTAAATATTTATAAAATATGAAATAAATATAGTTGGTCACTGGGGTTAGATCACAGAACCTGTTTACAAAAGTGTAGGCTAGGTTTGGAAAAAAAAGTAATTTCAACATAATAATTACATTCAATTAACTACAATTTTGGTTAGCGTGATCCTTATTTCTTAATAATATTCACTTTGTTAATTGAAGAGTACTTGTTAAATTAATAAACTAGAACTAACAAAATAATATGATCGCTTTTTATACCAATTATTTCTTAATTTTCGCAATATCTCTAAAATAAACGAGATTTTATTAGTTCGAGGGTTCGTTTGTTGATTTATTACGACACTATGTAAATTTCGCGGGATGTTGGCAGTTGGTGGATATAATTATTACTGCTATGTCGACAGGCCGATGTCCGTCTTAACATTAGCTTTTTTACTTCAGAAACAGCAATTCGTATATTTTGAGATATGTATATATTGACGCCTTCTTAAATATCATCGATTTATCGCTCGAATCTATATGCTCCTCTCTGGTTTAATTGGTAGAGCGTTCGTCCGGTAAGCGAGAGTATGTAGGTTCGAATCCTGCGTGAGGAAAATTTTTTTCTTGGGAAAATTCCTCTTAGTTATTACAGTTATTAGCATAAAGACATTAGTTTGTTAATTTCTTACTGTAAAAAGCTTGCAATCTTTGCAAATTTGTTTAAAAACGTCCAAAAACAAAGTACCGATGTTGTCTCAACAATATGAAAGTAATTGAATCAATAACATTTTTACAAAGTTGAACTATATTGTTGTGTTAAGACCATACTGAACTAAATAATTTGTTTGAATATATTAAACTTTCTAACCAAATATTTTGTTTCAGTCAATACTGTACATTTTTTGCATATATTTGAAACAACGAAGGGCATACTTGTTTCAAAGAAAATATGCTTATTAACAAAATATATTTGGTTGGTTTAAATATATCGGTTTTTCAGTGTATATTATCATTATAATTCCACCATTCCCGATAATGAAAATAAAAGAGGATTTATTTTTATTAATTATTCCGAATAAAATTCATCCAAACCTGCTATCCAGGTACAGGCATTGTTTACAAAAGATTTAGCCTCGACCTCTATAATATATTTCATATTTCTTATCGAAATTTGTATCGCCTTATTGAATCCAACAAGCAGACACTTTCAATCTCCCAATCCGAGGTAACATCTGCAGCACATCTTCCACGCAGATATCAATCAACCCTTCCAAACCACTGCATCAGCTTCGAATCTCTAGAAATTCCTCTAAGGTAGCAGAGGGGATTTTTTTTTATTGCTTACCCTATGTGCTGCACTAGCGCGGTGTATCAAATCTCCATACGTCAGTGCAATTCGAAAACGTGCCAGTGGGTACGAATATGCGCTGTATTCCTGAACATTCGAAATACCAAACAATATTTCCTGTATATACAGGACGGCCATCAATCAAGAAATTTGTGTTTGAATTCACTGATTTATTTTAAGCTAAAATGATTCTATATCGGGTGTCCCATTGATTTTCTTTTTTGATTGTATCCACTTTGAAGATGAGTTTTTGAACTTCTTGTATGCGATTGAGTGATTATTGCTATAACACCTTATACCTACGTCTTTATACTTACATCGCCATTAGTAGAACATGATGTACGTCTCGCAACAGCAATTTTCTATTACGATATTTGCATTCGAAAGTCTCCATGCAGTTATGCGTCATATTAACAGAATTTTTGATCTTTAAATTACGAAGTTCATACTTGATTAGTAGAGCAATAACATACACATTTTTGAAAAAAAAGGGGGTGGAAAAAATGTCTTATAAAATCGACTTTCCAAAAAGGTAGCAAGCAGTGGCGACTCGTGGTCGGAAACGTAAGGTTCAAGAACATGCAACATGCAAATTTTTAATAAAATCCAATCATTTTTTTTCGTACATGTCCTTCTTAAATTTTCTTGTAAAGTCTCTAAATTTGCCCTTTGTAGTTTGCGTCAAATTAATTTCTGGTTTTGGTCTGCCCATACTTTTAACTTGAATTTTTTGTTCATAACTAAACGAATTAAAATTGTTTTTCAAACATTGCACAGTAAAACTGTTCGCATCCATAGTTCTTATTATTTATACATTGTTTAGTGTTTACTTACAATACTATTTTGTTTGTTTTGTGTGCATTTCATTATCTTTTTTACGTACTGTATATTTCATTTCATTACTTTTTTACGTACTATATATATTCTTTTTTGTTTGTCGACTGCACCAAAGCGCATTAGTGGCGGCTTTGCTTTGTCGGCTTTTTGCAGAGGGATTTAACGATGCGGTGTAGTTTTTAACTGCGGCTGCGCTGTTGCCAATTTATTTTTGTTTTTCTAAAAAAAAATCAATTATTATTTGTATCTTTGAGGGAAATGTACGTTTTTTGGGAACAGTTAAAGATTTACGAGTTTAAGTTTGTGATTTTATGTGCGCGGGTTTAATAAACGTATTGCTGTAGATGAAGTACCTCAAACGAAAATTTAAATCAGTGTTTTAAATAAAATAGATGGTTTTTTTTAACAAATATATTGTCTAATTTCCTTTTTTTACAAAGTTAAATTTAAGATATTTATAAATTAACACTAAGTATTTAAATTGTTACAACCATGATTATTGTGTTAATTATATCAACTTTATCATCTACAATCTTTGAAAATCTCTTATACCTAAAACTAAAATATAAAATTAAATTTAATACGACCTGTATTAATTACTCATTTAAACTGCGCGAGTGTGATTAAACATTGAGCACTGGCTTAATATCAGCAACAAATTAATAGACTAATATATTAAATTTTTTAAATTCCAAGCAAAAGAAAACAACACATGTGAGCCACCCGATATCTATATCACACTGGCTCTCTCGCTCGCACGTACGAAGCAGAGAGCCAGAAAACAAACAAAAAACCTGAAAACAAATCCGTCCAATACGGAAAAATATAGCAATAGTGAAATAAATAATATAATGTTATATATAGTCACGAAAATTCTGTTAAAACTTAAAGTATAAAGAAATACACCGTTATCCTAAAATATCAAAACAACTTTCAAATGGAAAATAACATTAAATTAAGAAATTTATTCAGATAATTATTTTTTTTTTAATAAAAAACTACAACAGTATGTTATTTAATAAATTAAAATAATTACGCACCCTTGGTTTCATTATAAACTGTCACAAACAAACAGTATTAGTTCTTATGGTAGTTACGACCTGTGAACGGTGAGTCATTCATAAACAAAACATATATAATATAGTTTATCCGTAAAACACGATATCTGATGGTTGATGTCGATCGATTTGTTAACGTGACCCGAGAACGCAACGAAAGCGAGCACAGGAGCACACTCAATTTGTGCACCGCTCATACGGAATCTGCCGTATCCCTCCCCACCACCGCTACGTCCTTTATGCGGCTAGGCATTGGATAAAATCAACGTAGTCCCGCCTACTCGGCGCACGTGCTCCGTCGTCGGTCGCTTGCTCGCGATGTACAACATACACATGTATAGAAAGGAACGTTGCGTCGTTTATTCATTTCGCTGCGTTATATTTCACGAATATATTAAGATCGAGTAATAGATTTTATTAGTTTGTAATCGACGATTTGTTAGGGGGTTCACGTGCTCATGTGCTCCTATACAGAAACCGCCACTGGTGTAAATAGCACCCTCTATGAGCAACGGTAAAAGTGATGACAGATTCCTATTCATCATGCTGAAAGACGTAGTAATGCCAATTTTTACGTTAACTCTATGAAAACTCGTTGAATTATTGTAGTTTGATGACCTTTTTATGTTTAAAATGGTAAATAAAACGCGGGCTTTTCTTCGAACGTTTATTTTCCAGAACCTTCTTCACCGATCACTCTCCCCTATCTTCTCCCGTGTATGGCGGCACTGCCACTAACTTCACCTCGTGTAAAGGCGGGAAAATTTGAAATTTAAAAATGCAGCCTACTATATTATTGGGAAATTTAGAAATAAAATTATTAACTCGAACATCCTGTATGTCTTAAGCGAGCAACATTTGTATAAGGCATGTTGCGCTCAATCCTCATGTTTTAGGCTCTACTAGTCTACTCTGAGTTTCGGGATTTCCCATTACTAACCACTCACACTGTATCGTTAAAAAATAAAGCTATAATAAAGCGCCATCTGTTGTATATTGCCTCATACCGATCCTAAATTTAACACATCGTAATTTATGCGAAGTACCTACTTAGAATTCACTTCGCAACCGCTATTATTATATAATAGGGCCACGAAAAACTGACGCGTGCCCATCTAGCGTGGCAATTTCCGTCGTAAAATTTAAAAAGATAACCTAATCCTCACAAAATATTTTTCCCAAGTTATACAACACCTATCTCGCGGCCCATCTGCTCGTACTTTTTTTTCTCTCCTTAAAATCCGCCACCCCACATCCTCCCTACTGATAGAACGACCATAGGGAAACGTGTTGCGCGTCGTCTACCCTGCAGACCGAAAAAGAAAAAAAAAATCCGATAACCAACCTTCCCACGTCACCCGTCCTTTTATTACGCCATTTTTCGAGGTTAGTGAATTAAATTGGCGCATTTTCCCCTGTGAAATAGTGCGATTTACCTAACTAGGACATCTATTACGTCATTCCGAAAAGATACGCCTTAATCCGTGCCTGCACGCACAACCGCACGGCTCTCCTACCCTATCCTAAACATGCTTGTTTTTATTTTACGTTCGCTGCCACACTTCACTCACTCGCCGTGGAAAACAAAAACGAGATAGGAACAGTGTGAGAAGGATGCGAGTTCAAAATCTGACGGGCTTTGTCTCCAATTAGGCCGTAACAGCTGTTTCCGGAGCTGAGCAGATGCCGTCTAATTTATGCCGGAGGTATTATAATCTAATGAATATCGAATCTTTCAAATCATAGATTTTACTACAGACGAGAGAAAAAATTATGTTGTGGTAATTAAATTTTGAAGTTATTATCCCTTTTCAATCGTTTTTAGAAGGAGAAGTTGAATGTCATTTTCTTTCTGACATATACATTGTATTTATAAGAAATTAATTGTTTTTATATGTATAGTGGAGGCAGGTATTATTACTTTTTTTTACATAAATACTAAATTTTCTTAATAATTCGACCTATTTCTATCATTTGCTTCATAATAAACACGTTATAGTTCATTTATAGGATGACAGATGACTTACCTCATTAACTAAGTCAGGACGCTATGACGTCATGACCATGTTGCAAATTTTCACTTTGTCAAAACGTAAACAAAAAACAAACCATTAGTAGGTAATATTTATTAAAAAAAAACACAAAATCCTTCTGCACAAATACATTATTAATTTATATATAGCTATATAAAACATTTTGTTTTTTTCAAATGAAATAACCTAATACTTATTTACTCGAAGATATATTTGACATATTTATTTATGATAAAATCTAAACATATTTAACGTTACAAAATGGGGATTTGGAGTTTGCCCACAAATTCTGCGATCGCCTGTTGCCATTTTTGTTTATTCTGTGGTCACTTGCATCGATATTTATCACGACTCGATAATAGTAATCATTCACATATTTTTAATACACGTTTAAAATTCAACGATTTTTAAACTAAATGGGCATTTAGATGGACACTATAAAACGTTCACATTGCAGTTCTGTTTAGGGTTTAGGACCTAGAATCCATTGTATTTCATATAATATCTTACTACACACTGTACAGAAACAGTTACTTATAAGCTATATATACGATATTTATCGTCAACACTTTTCAGTTAAAATTGAATAACCCAGAGATAGGTACATGCGTAAGAACTGTAGCACTGTAGTGTGTATCAAAATATAGTAATAATAAGGTGACCAACTATACTCATTTACTGAGTTTTGTACTCTTTTTTCGCAAACCGTACTCTTTTCAAATCCTGTACTCTGAAAGTACTCATTTGTATAATTTTATACTCATTTGTATTTCTAAAACATTTTTTTAGATTATTTTATTTCAATTTTATTAATTAAATATTTAAAATTATTTTGACAGTGATTTGAATTTCACGCGCGCATATTGCTTGCCGTTTCCGGCACGTCAGAGGACAGGGCATACACCAGACACGAGTTTGACAGTGATTTGAATTTCGCGCGCACATATGGCTGCCGTTTCCGGCACAATTGAGAGGCCGTATTATGTACCTGGAGAGATAGATATATACTACAGACCTCTTTTTCTAACAACGTCAAATACTTGCAAAGTGTACTCTTTTTGAACAAAAAATAGTTGGTCACCTTAGTAATAACCATGTAATAACAATAACGTTTATAGGTTATATTCACGATATACAAATTGATTATACCTACATAACCTAATTCATTTGAACATAGTTTTCACTACCTACTTATAGAATAGACATTTCTAAACCTCCTCAAAGAACTACATAACAATTTTTATTGTCGAAAGGTCACTTTTTCAATAATTTTCAACCATTTTTAAGATCGATCTTAAACTAGTTTTAAAAATTTATTTGAATAAACTGGGAAAAAAAATTGGCATAGATTATTTTGAGGCAAAAACCAAGACGATGATATTATTATTATTATTAATATAAATTAATAAAGTATTGAACAATTACAAATATTTTACCTACTGGCTATAATGATTTCATTGGAAAGAACTATGAAGAAGAATACAGTCATTTGCACATAAATTACAAAGTAATAATTTATTACTTATGTAGTTATTTATGCCCAACTTTAAATCTGCCAACAGTTTCTTTTTTTATATATTGCAAGTTCTACCGCTTTATATAGGAAATTTTAACATTACTACGAATACCATTTGATAATAAGAAACCACGAAACAACCAAAATGTAATGCTTCAACGATTTTATAAAATCTAAATTTATAGTTGAAAGCTTGAAACCGAGTATTAAAAATTTTGCACTAAGTATATGGAATATAAGCAAATTGCATAGGTGACTTACCTTTTTTTATTTCTTAATAACTATATTTAAACTTCAATACTTAATCACTTCACTGTACACTTGTAACATTATGTGGTATTAAGCTTATTTCGGTCACATTTGATGGATTGATGATGGTTAATTTATTATAGACAGATAAATGATGTGAATTGTGAATACAGAATACGTCAAAGCGTGGTAAAAGCAAAGCAAATTTTATCAACCAATCAGAATTTAGTGCGGTAATTTGGAAGGGGTAGCCGGTCGTTTGAATTGCTTTGAATAAATTTCATTTGATTTATTTATATATATAAATATATATAAACGTAAATAATAGATGAAGTTTAGGTTTCATAATGTTAATTTGAAGGATTTGAAATTTGTACGCTGATCATTAATAAATAGACGACACTTTTAATATTAATAACAAATATATATTGGACATTAACTTGTTCACATGTTCTCTACACTTATAACCACTCTCTACTCTGTCATTGTACCAACTATTAACTATGAAAAATGATAAAAACATTAGAGTACAAAATTTTCTAAATTCATGTTATTTATCAATAATCTGAAAAGACGGAAAAGACATGTTTTAATTTAATATTCCTGCATTCGCTATTGTTTTAGAATGCGACTGCTCTCGGGTGCTTTCGTAAATGATTAAATGCTAATTTTTACGCAGGTGCGCTCTTGAAAAAAAACTCCTACTAAAAAAAAAACATTCCGGCTTTACCTGCGATAATATTTTGTATCCATTAATCATCGGTGTTATTATTCGTAATTTAAAACGTCCGCGAATGCACTCAAAACAGTTCGGAACCCATCGACGCCGGAAAACGCCGAACGCATCCGATCTCTGTATACGTGCATCTGCCTTGCCCCCCATCTTGTAAAGCGCACCTATTTACCTCTCGCGATGGCGGCCGAGATTCGCCCTAAAATACGGTTGACGTTGTGAACGGTGTCCGAGGCCGACCTGTGTGCTCTGTTGTTTGGTGTTAAAACCCGCAATGCACGGGTGAGAGGTAGTATACAGAGACAGAGAGGCATAACGAACACGCGATCTTCCGGCGTTCGAATTTCCAACGGCAGTTAGTGCACGCGCACCGTTTCGCCTGGTAGTCTCGCGTCGCTATGTCAGTGTTTTTGCGCCCCCCGTAAAACATGTGTTCGCTGAAGGAAACGCAGAGACACAGCTGGCATTTCTCGAGTGTCGACTGTCCTCTTCACGAGGATCTGTTCGCCCACCAAATCGTGGGACACTCCTCTGGACCACTTGAACGTCGAGAAACCCTTACGGCGAGCAACCGTGTAAGTCCACCGAATAATCCACCCCCATTATTTTACCCTCTACGTCTCCCCTCTATTTGCGCCAATTTACCCGAACTAAAAATATCCGTAAATAAACGCGTGAAGGTGAAAGCAATTTACCATAATAATAATTTAAACGTTTTACGTCATTATATTCGCTCCTAGTGTTTTTGTAATATGCACGTTTGGAAAAGCAACAGACGGAACAAAGCCTCGTATTTATGGGAGGTACTGAATTATTAAAACGTGAAAGAAGAGTCGCGTTTGACCTTTAGCGTCTGAGAAACTAAGGGCGGTATCGATTTTGGGGGCTGTTTTTAGCCCGTAGAAACGTGCTCGGAACAGCTGGCTTTTTTTAGAGGTTAGGTCGGTGTGCGCCTGTGGCTCGTGAAAAGGGTTTTATTGTCTCATTGTGGACGCGTAAATAAAGATTACTCGGATAGAACGGCGGGTAATTAGTTATGGATGCGTAAAATTAAGCGTTCTTTGAGTGTAATTGTGTAGGGAAAAGGAAAATGATTATAATAATATAACGGCCATGTTTGTTAATTTTTTAGTGTCAATGTCAAATCAGTGTTGCCAGTTCAATATTTTATATTTCCAGTATATCTGCATTTTTAAAATTTAGTACAAATTAATAGAACGATAATAAATGAAATAAATTCTGTAGGTATACACGAATATTATATAAATATGTATACATATATAAAAATATTTTTCTTTTTAGTTAACTGTTGCTACTACCAATATTGTTGAACTGTATTTTGCAAAGAAAAAAAAAAACATGCTGTAGCTATCGTATTAATAGTATATACAAGTATTTAGTTATTAATTAAATTCGGTATAGATTACTAAGGAAAGATCTAATACTTTATCAATTGGGACTTTTTTATAATTAATTAGGGTTTAAGCGATAGAGATTTTTCAGTAGATTCATGGCACATTTCACTAGATAATACCTATATTGAAGTAATACATCTACTGAAAAATTAGTAGACGTGGCAATACTGTGTCAAATACCGATTTGTTCTCTTTCGTCTGTTATGTCAAACTATGAAATAAATAAAATCCTATATATATGTGCTTTAAGTACACTTCTCACAGGAAAAATCAGGACACACATTAAATTTTAAAATCTTGGTGTAAAGCAGCTTTCGGGGATATATGCTCTTTATCAAACCGTATCACTTTTTGTGCTATTATGCGATCAAAGTAAAGATAAAATTTACACAAAATTAAATATGTAAAAGACAAAAGGTTTATACATAAATATATACGCATTGGAATTTCGGTGCGGGTTTCTAGAAATACCGAATACGGAAATATTTGCAAAAAAAATCATAACTAAACGGCCTTTGAGGGACGCACCATTAGAAATAAATGTATGTTAACTGGTTGATTTATGTAGAATAACTTTTTTTAAGAAAACCTATGCGATGGGATTTTAAACTTATATTACTTACTATATATTAGTTACCTTAGTTGATTTCTACCGCCAATATTTTTAGCAATAGACTAATATGTCAATCACCTCCTGAGTTTTTGAACAATGTGATTTTCACATTATTAATGCACTATTTTATTATTTCATATTGTGTTTTAGTATTCTTAATTGTTTTTACTACAACAATATTTTTCTATGTATTAAAAATTACCAAAAACAATTTAAATTATTTACAAAATTTTAAAGCAATTAATTCGCAAAGAAAGTTTTATTTATTTACCCTCCGTTATTGTATTTTAAGAAATATTTAACTTCGCCTGTGGTTATCATATTTTATTGAAATATAGCTAACACTTTTGGTCTGTAACAGCTTCGGGCAGTAGAACGAAAAGTATTAAATGTACAAATTCAACAATAAATATTTTAGCACATGAGATTGACGAACAATAGCTTTCTTCAAGTTGTTTATGTATTAGAAATCCAAAATATTTAAATAATGTTAATAAACCTTGCTACGACAGACAGTTGTAAGAGACCATGTTGGCCATTATTTTCAAAAAATAGAACCGCGACGTCAATTAACGCGATAGCTAGATATATTTCTGAAAATATAATAATCGTGAGGTTCAAAATTAAATAATTTCTTTTCGAACTTCATTGCTTTATTTAAGAATTTTTTAAAATAATCTTTAACCTGGTTTGGTAATTTTTTATAGATAGAAGAAAGCTTTATATATACATTATTGAGAATATTAAACAACAATAGTATAATACTATTAACATGTAGTCTATAATTATTGTTGAAATCGCGCATATCCTAAAACTGAAGGCCGACTGCACATTATATCTATGCAAACTCATACTCGCGAGCATAAATCCAAATGAACAATTATTCTCAAGCCAGCACAACAGTAACTATTTTAATAAAAAATCCCATCACCACATGTTTCTTAAAAAAAGAATTATCTCTACATAACATCAAGAAAGTTAAATAATTATATTTTATGAAGCCCTATCAAGATTCTTTGTGTTATGTATTTTTTTTTTTGATTGGGTATTTTAAAGTAAGCGGCACCGAAACTCCATTTGTTTATTTATACATTAAACCTTTTCTCTCCTATACTTATTTTTTGTTTAATTCTAGTCGTTTCCTTCTCGCAGTAATATACATAATTATGTATTTATTGCTTTGATATTGTACTAGTCCTTCGGAAGTTGAATTTTAAACTCAAGAAATTTTAAAATTCGAATGCTGGTTCCTGATTGTTCCTCGTGAGAAGTTACATCGCCAAGAGTTTATGATTTACTTTATTTTATTATTTCCTTCCCAGGAATGATGTGAAATTGCGATATATTTCCACAGTAAAATTCACGAATTGACAGAATATATTATCTAAAAGAAATCTTTCTCGATCTAAAAAGGTATTTCAGACCAAAATCTGGGGAAAGTCAGTTACTTGTTGCGGAAACTGAAAGTGTATTGTTATTCTTTCAAATAAACGATTCCTACAAACTATTCAAGTTTATTTAAAAACCTATTTACCTACAACGACGATAACCAAAACTTGTTTTTTTTTTAGTTTACCACCAACGTATGCGATATATTACGATAAATATTCCCCAGATAAAAATAAAATGCTCAAGACAACTAGTACAGGTATTAATTTTTCACAATCTTGTTGCCAAATTTTCTCATATCTACTGACTGCACAAATTTTTTTTTTTTTTTGTTAATTTCAATTGAATTTAATTGTTTGGTACGCTTTCTTCACCTTCCGCAATCGGCCACGTTGTGTTACGTGATTCAATTAATAATTTGTAATAGCAATTAGTGTTTTTTAATGCTTAAAATGTTGTCACGCCTGCTTGCTTGGAATTAAACAGGATATGTATGCATTAATAATACCCCTGGCGTTGCGCTTTATAATTAGGAGTTGTTGGATACGATCAATGAACACGCATACGTCTGGAATATGGAATAAATAGTATGAAAATTAGTTAGTTAAATTTAAATAGGTGTTGATAAATAGAATTAGGGTGAATTTAATTCTTGTAATTGTAAATATGCATACTTTTTTGTTGAATTAGTGTATGCATGTAGCTATTTTAAAGGATTTTTTTTTTTCACATATTACCAAGAAAATCAGAACAAATGAAATAAAAGTGACACTGAAAATTAGACAAGATAATAAAACTAGCTTTTTCTTATCACTATACAAACAGGCTGTTGTATGAAAAAGATTTTAAATATTTAAAATATCTTAAATAAATAATATTAAATATTTACACATATTTGAAAGTGTGTCAAACGCCTTATTAACTTTATCGCATTAGTACATAATATTTAAACAAAGAGGTAACATTGACAAAGTGTTAATTATTTCCTTGTACAAAATAAATAAAAGCATATTTTTACTGTATAAATAAATAAAATTGAATGTGTATGCTAGAATTGTTGTTGGTAAAATTTTTATTACATATTATGCGATGTAATAAATATCTTTCCATTAATTTTTTTTTTATAAACAAAAAATCATATTTCGAATTAAAATCGTATTGTAAACTGCATTGCACAAACATTCAATTGTTTACTATTTTCAGTATGTAGAGCTTATAATACCAGTATAAAATTCCGCAAATAACTTCAGAAATGAAACTATAACATCTACTCTCTCTGTGTTGCCTTGTGTGCTATAGTATCCTCAGACAACTCATAAATCTGTTCCCAGAAACCACATTTTCTTGTCTACACAATGTTGTATTATTAAATTTATTGCCCGAGTCATAAAATAATGGTTACATTCAATACATAGAATGCTACTATAATTTATAACGGTAAATTGTGCAGTAATGATGTAACCAGCATATATACAGTGTGTCCCCATTTCGACACATGAATAAATAAAAAAAAAAATCTGAAATCTTGTGAGTTGAAATTTCATCTTCTTAGGTTGAGCCCTGCTTGGATAGTGAGTAATGTGTGCCATACATTTTGTTTGAAAAATTAAGCATGCCTTGGAATTTTACAAAAAGGTTTTTAAGACGATACGACAAATGTTATACGAAAGTGATAAGATTAATATGCAGTATGCAAGTTTTAAACCAAGTCAAGGTGTTTTGGATATTCACAGAACGACTTACCTTCTCATATAAGTGTCTTTTTGTAGGAGATACGACGAAATGTTATTGTTTGTGTAAAAATATACAGTGTGTTTTATTAAAAATATTGTCAAGATTATAATTTGAACACTCTGATATCGCTACACATGAATTTGTCTGAGTTCACTATCCTTCGATGAATGACTTCCCAATTATTTGGTCTTTGGCTTTCACATTTGCGGCATTACTGGTTTTGTACTATGTAGATATCGATTTTTTATCAAAAAATATTTATTTTTTCCACTACAAGTGCATCAAATAAAAAAAAAACAAAATGGTATGCACATAGCCTATAATCACTACACTGCTAAAAATGTAAAAAAAAATACAAGCTGTTCCATTTAAGGAAATGATACGTGATTATGTTTTTAATACACCCAGTATAATAGTTAAAAAATAAGTTTGCAGATAATGTGTAGTATCGTCAAATGAGCAATCGAAGATGGGAGTTGACCTGAAACACCCTGTATAGTGTAGAATTATGGATTTATTTTCATTGACAAATATTGAGTTACGCAGTAATTTATAAGAGAACCTATAAGTTTTCTAATACGGTCGTTTTGCTATGTTGTATTTATGACTGCAAACGGTTTTTAAGAATTTTATAGCCTTATAGATTTTACACCTAATAAATGAAAGAGTTTTAGGTAAATTAATGTATTACAAGGACAAATAAAGAAAGTAATTCAATTATAGTATCCACCCACTTTCCTTACTATCGACTTTCTTTTGTTATAATAACACAATAACAAAAGGTTGAAATCGCGAGATATAAAATAACTCCGTGAAATATCAAAGAGATCCAGTATGCCATGCCCCTATGTAAATCTTATTATCACGGAATTTACTAGTGATGGGTTGCTATACGAAGCAAACTGCTACTTTGTAGCAACTATTCAATATCAAAAGAAGCTGCTATTTTTGTAGCAGTTTCCTGATATACACAGAGATTCAAAATGATTGTCAATTCCGCTCCTATAGATAGTAACAGGGTGTAGGTATATGCCGCGTGTTTGTAATGAAGGTTTGAACTAAGTCAGTGTTGGAACATAAGAAAGTAAACGGATCTGTCATAAATAAAGAAAACGTAACTATATTTGAACTTCGCATTATATAAAGACTATGGATTGCTGTTTCTGATTGTAAAAATTGAAATGTAATAATTTAACTTTAACTAAGTTTATGATTTACATTCAGTACTAACTGGATGTTTAACTAAATTTATGTATTACTTTAATTATAACATACAATAGTTATATAATTATTAAGTGAAAAAACTGCATCTCTCAGTTCTTCTATGGTATGATGCGATTTCTATAGATCTTATTTTTTAGATAGCCGAACAGAAGTAATCTAATGGGTTAGATCAGGGCGATCTGGTGGCCATCTTTGTGCTCTAACGAACCTGCAGCAAAAAAACTGTTGAAGATATTGGCAGATTTGTCGAAGCAGTATTGTCTGTCGCATTATCGTGCTGAAAATAACCTGCTTCAAGGCTTATTTTCTTGTAACTCTGCAATAAACAATTCCAACATCTGTTGGTAACGTTGGGTCTGTTACAGTTTCCTCGAAGAAAATGGCCCTATTATTCGTTGCTGGACCATAGCTAACCAAACTCCAACTTTTACAGGATGCAATTGCGTTTCTCGAAATTCGTGTTGGATTTTCTGCACACCAGATACGATAGTTTTGTAAATTGATATATTCTGTTAGATAAAACCAGGCTTCATCCAAAAAAAATGATTGTTTAGCCAAGTCATCGTCCCTTTAAATTGTTATTTAACCAATGACAATATTCCATCGCCTATCGTGATCTAATGGTATAATTCCTGTACCGTAGAAACTTTATAGGGATGAAAATGTAACTTTCTTTTGACAGCTCATTGCGCTGAAAGTGTATGTGCTATAAAATTATAAAATGTAATAAAACTATTTCACTTAATGTTAATATATTGATTTTTTTTACCTGTTTGTTGAGCTATTACCACAGATAAATTTTCCCTTTATTTTCTTACAGTATTCAGAAATACTATTGTTGGTGATATTAGATGTACAATATATAACGATTTGAAAATATATTATAGATAAATAATCGAAAGATACTACAACACGCACGCCAATGTCGCTAAATGTCAAGAAAATTCATTTAATGTATGAAATTTGTATGTAGCTAACTTCGCTCATTAAAATGGTAATAAGTATACATAAATTTTTCCGGAAAACAGTTTTTTTCTTACGACAATCATTTTGAATCACATGGTATGTTGGTTGTATTTTATTCTAGTAGTAAACTTTGGTGGTAACTTGTAACTGAAAGACTAACAATAATTTGTCTATGGTGTTGTTATTTATATGAATTGGAAAAAGGAACAAAGATAAATACATAAAGGCTATATTTCTTTGATATTATAAATTCAGGAAGCATTTTATTGTAAGCACAGCTTCATGTTTATTTTGTGGCACCATCTATATGTATCATAGTTTTTTTTACCGTAAAAAAAATATAAAATAAACTAACAAACATGATAAAGAAGATATATCTATATAATACTATATTTTAGTGGGTGTTAAATAAATGACAAGCGTACGCGGTAAAAAAAATGTAAATAACTGATATACGAACATCGCATCCGCTTAATAAATAGGGAATAAAAATAAACAGAATTCTCTGACAACTACTACATAGAAATATTGCTTTTGTCAAGTCCAGGTGGAGACAATTTTATTCCAAGTAATAATAGTTATTTCGTGTAACAACCCCACACAATGTAAGTTTCGCTGATTAGTTTTCCTGGTTTTTATATCGATTTTGGTTAATAATAATAATAATAATAATAATAATGTAAATATATTTGCAATTATACCATTACAGACTTTATCAAAACTTTGATCGCTTGCATGTTATAAAATACAATAGTCAAAGAATAATCTATAACAACAAAACACATAAATAAATAAATATACTAAGGAGACAAAATGAACATGCTACTGTATATGTACATAAAGCAAGTATAAATAAAACATATAAATAAATAAGTAACGTGAGGATAAAGATGTGTATAGATAAAACTTGTATAAATAAAAAATATGTGTTTTAAAAGAAAGTTAGGTTTGCAGAAACTCCTTAGGAAAAGTTAAGGTTAAGAAATACGTAAGCAAAAACACTTAATACATATCATTATAGAAACTCGATCATTATGAAATGTAACCCCTCAGAACCTATTACTAGTTATTATTATTATTATTACTTGATACAATCACCGTTTTATAATTGATAGAAAATACCAATTTATACTTTTCCGTTCAAGAAACGTATACATTTTCATTTTGTTAGTCAATTTATTAGTGTTAGTAGACATTTTATTTATTCGAAATGTCATTTCTGTTTTTTTTGTGCGTATTTCAATTGAAAACAGAAACGAAAATAAACACGTCGGAATACATAACAATTGTTTTTACCTCGCCATCTATAATGAAATAAACGTAATAACAGTTCCCCTGTATTTATGGAGTAATTCAACAAGGCGACCTTGACCTTCAAGGTCACGCGGCTATAGTTCCCCGAAATAACTGCCAGTTCAGCTGTTATTGTGTATATCCACAGCCTTCTATGCACTGCATTTTTTTTTTTTATAGTATCTATCTATACGTATTGCTAATGTTATGCGCTATTTTAAAAATAAACTCAAGCCATCCGTGATTTTAAGCGGTGTTTGGATAAAAATAGAACATGGATGCCGTTAATAATTTTTTTTTTTGTCTCTCTCTCTCTATTTAAAATACCGTTATTACTGTTTTGTTAAACGTTGAGAGTTTTTGGTTGACTAATTCTCTGTTGTTATTTGTGATAAAAAAAATGTATTTAGGCGGGTATTACACCATAAAAGTTCTATCAGAATTTTTTTTTTTGGTAAAAGATCTTTGATAAAGCATGTTTATCTTTTACAAAAATTAACCCAATACACTATAAAAACTCTTTGTCAGATATCTTTTATCAAAGATCCTTGTCAAAGAACTTTTTTAAATGTAATATCCGCCATAAAAGCAGGCATATTTCTTAGTGGAGTATTCAATTTAAGTAACCCAGGGAACCGACCAGTGTACTGGCCGAGGTTAAAGACCTACAAGCGACTGGTGAAGGTTCTCATTTTGCCGAACATTCTTAAAATAACCCCTTATTTTAGTCTGATGCAATGCAAATTTAAATTTATTTTTTTCTTATGGAATAATCTCACAATTTCATTTTTAATATTTATAATATCATTTATTAAAATTTGAGTACCGTTAATTTTTGTTAAATTATATATGGGATATATATACTCAGCATGAACTAAACTAAATTATCCGGAAAATTCAACAGTTACCTTCTGAATGACGTGACCTGTCAACTTGTCTAAATTTTGATTGATTCATTACTGTGTTTATACGGTCAATAAATATGCGCAGCCCTATCTGCAGATAAAATTGGTCTTATAGGTCAGTGTTAGTGTTATCTGTGGGTTTGCCTTGGAGGTTGTGACGAAAAAATATTGCCGTTATGATTGATGGATTTTATTCGGATCTAAAACGCTCTCTTATCTCTATATTAAATTAGATGCTTTAACTGTACTTTAGTTAGATTTTCTCTTTTTAAATAAAGAAACTAAACGAATCTTTTAAGGAGTAATTTATATTTAAATAAAACAATCGAGGTAAGAAGAGGATGAAAATTTTTCTTTGAAAAATCTTTTTTTTTATTATTACAGAGAATGTGAAGAATTAAAAATGTTTTAAGTGTTTAATAAAAAGTTGTTTTTTTTAACGGAGGTTTTTACAATATTGGGTATTAGGGTGATTTAATTTTTTTTTTTCAAATTATGACATCGAAATTTATTTTTTAATAAAATTTGAAAAAAAAAAATATTGAATGAGAAGTGAAGAATATGAAATTCGGAAAAAAAAATATAATCAAAGAAATTAGAGAAAATTGAAACAATAAAATTATTTTTTTAATTAAAAAAAATCCTTTTTATGAAACTAGTTTTTTACAGCACCGGAAAGGTATAGAAATTATAAAATAAAAATTAAAGAAATAAAAATATTTATGAAATTCGAAAAAAAAATAAATAAAAAAATTTAAAAAATGGAAATAAAATTATATTTTTAATGAAAAAAAATCTTTTTATGAAATTATTTTTTTTACAATACCACAAAAATCTGTTTAATGAAACTAGTTTTTTTTACAATACTGGGCAGGTATAGAGATCATTAAAATTAAATTAAAGAAATAAAACAAAAAATCTTCAGATTCTCTCCCCCTCGGCGCCGTACGAAAATAATTTTATTAAAAAAAAATATCTTTAACAATGTTTAAATTAAACAAAATTAAACAAACAATTACCTGCTATATTCTATTTTTCAAATTTTTCTTGAATAAAATAATTTCATTATTCAGAGCACTTTTCATTCTCCTTACCTCCCCAATGTTTTTAATTAAAAAAAAAAAATAAGGTTCTCTTGCCCCTCTTTCTGGTATAGTAAAAAATAATTTTATTGAAAAAATTCTTAATTTTTGGGTGTTTTTTTTAATGTTTTTCTTGTAAATATATTTATTTATATTTTCAATTATTTTTATTCTCTTGTTTTTTAATTTTTGTTAAAAAATAATGTTATTGAAAAAGGTTTTATTCTTCAAATTGTGTCTATATTGGAGAAGTAATTTTTATCTTTTAAAACAATTTTAATTCTTTTCCCCTCTTACTCTTTAATTTTAAAAAAGACTAATAAGTAAAAAAAAACCAACTTTTATACAACAAGTGAAAAACGCGCTTTTAAATATACATATTTCTTTTTTTATTTTTTGTTTTTTTCTGATGTTTTTAAGTTTTCTCAAAAAAATAAAGTTTTATCCATCTCCTTCTCTTCAATGTAATTTAAAAAAATATTAAAAAAATCTTTTCATTTTTTTAATGTCTTTTTAGTGTTTCTTTTAATATATTTTTCATGATTTTTTTAATTTTGAGAAAAAAAAAGTTAAAAAATACTTGTTTTTACCTTTTAAAATATTTTTAATTAAAGTGAAAAATGCCCTTTTAGATATATTTCTTTCTTATTTTTTGTTCTTTCTGTTGTTTTTAAATTTCCTCAAAAAAATTAAGTTTTAGCCATCTCCTTCTCTTCAATGTAATTAAAAAAATATTAAAAAAATCTTTTCAATTTTTTAATGTCTTTTTAGTGTTTCTTTGAATATATTTTTCTTCGTTTTTTTTAATTTTGAAAAAAAAAATTAAAAGAAAAACTTGATTTTACCTTTTAAAACATTATTAATTAAAGTGAAAAATGCCCTTTTAAATATATTTCTTTTTTTATTTTTTTTTGTTCTTTCTAATGTTTTTAAATTTTATTAAAAAAATAAAGTTTTAGTTCTCTCTCTCTGTTTAATGTAATCTAAAAAAAATATTAAAAAAGTCTTTTCATTTTTTTTGTCTTTTTAGTTTCTTTTAATATATTTTTCTTGTTTTTTTAATTTTGAAAAAAAAAAACCAAGAAAAACTGAATTTTATCTTTTAAAACATTTTTAATTTTTCCCAGTTTCCATTCTGGTTTTTTTAAAAAAAATAATTAGCAAGTAAAAGTACCCAATCCTTCTATAGTAAGTGAAAAATGTCCTTGAAGATATTTCCTTGTCCTTTTACCTTATAAGTAACATTCATTACATACTCGTATTTGATTTTAATTTTTTTAATTTAATTTTTGCATTCAGATAATTTCACTGTATTATTTCATGTTGATTTTGAATTTATCATGCGCTTTATGAATAACCATCATGAATTCTATTTGAGTATTATAACCAGGTGTATACCAATCAATAAATACACTTACAATATTTTGATGGTTCTTAAAGGTTCCTTTGTGATTTCCGTAGCGTGACTGTTGCTAGATTTGCATACCCAAGTTATACAGCACGAGCCATTTTAACTACACAGTTATATACATAGTTATATGTACTATACATATGTATAAAGTGCACACATCTATTCGTAGTTTGAAGTGGTTTCCACGGTATAATACAGTATATACTGCAGTATGTATTTCTTAAAAGCTTTCGGGTAATAAATAGTCCTAGTTATATGCCGTATTGCAGAGAGGAATAAATTTGGCACACATAGCGAATCAATTCGACTGAAGAGTGAACTTTGCCCATTTTGGAATATCAACTGCTGTTATATAAATATGTACTTATATATATTTTTGCTGATGTATAGGAATCTTAAATTGCTTTGGAAGTTTCTTTAATTAAACTAATCAATTTTTAGGAGATTATATAAGATTAATTGATTCAAAGAACCTATACTTTCAATTTATACGTACACCAATATATTCATGATTAATAATAGATTTGTAATAATATAACATATAACTGACAGTTCACTTGCTTATATACTTATTTCCCATTCATTGCATTAACCTACAAAATAATCGAGGCGTGTCAACTTTGAACAGCCAAACAATTAAGGTATAAAGTTACATGCATGCACCAAGCACTTCTTGTATGGGTTTCATATCGAAAGGGAAAGTTTCCCACGTGATTTTTTTCCCTGTTATCCACGCTATACTAATGTGATTGTTTGTTATTACGTGAATTAGGTGCAAATTCCACAGTAAAACACGAGAGCTTATTGCGAGTTACGACCATTAAAGGTGCTGCTATGTATATTATTATATATAGATTAAAAAATAAGCGATGGTCCGCATTTAGAGAGAAAAAAATATATTGTAATGTATATATGTATTGCCCGTTTTATATTATACTTAATTTAGTATGAAATTTTGAAGATATAAATTTGCCATTAAATATTTCCAAGATTATCATACACAAAAAATTGTTAGTAAATTTCATCCGTAGTTTTTTATTAATTATTCAGAACCTGTTCTATTTTCTCATTAATTTTACAAACGAAATGTGCGCGCGCAGTGTGAGTTGTATTTAACAAAACACGTCAACTGGTTGAATTGTCGATCAAGTCTTCATAACTATCCTCGACAAAGGCAAAATTTACTTCTTCTTTCTATTTACTTCGTTTTGTTAAACATAAAAGTTTTATAATTTATAAAAAAAAAAATAGCTACATATAACAGATTGCATTTTATTTCTATATAAAGAGTGTCAACAATTTTACCTTCACTCTAGTTGATGAAGCACAGATCGCGAGAGTGCTGGCTGGGATCTCTTCTTCTTCTTCCGGCTGTGATGGATTGTCGGTACATATGAATAGACTATGTGCGTCTTACATTCTCAAATATATTGTTCATATTATTACTTCTTGCATTCTAGAGAATGTCATTCCCGATTTATGGAAGCATCAGTCTTTTTCAGATTTGACACCAATAAGCTTACTTTGCGTATTATCAAAAGTACTAAAAAAAGTATTATATCTCCAGCTGACAACGCACTTGAGCTCTTATAATATCTTGCCTTCATACCAGTCGGGTTTTCGTCCCTATCACAGCTGCGAATCGGCTCTGTTAGCAGTTACAGATGATATTTTGTCTGCAAGCGATAAAGGATTGATAACTGCGTTTGTGTTGGTTGATTTTGCCAAAGCATTTGACACTGTCAATCTTGAATTGTTGTCTGCTACTTTTCATTATGTTGGTCTATCTGAAAATGCCGTTAATCTGTGAAAATTGGAAGTGCTATTTCCTGGAATGTTGAGCTCTCTTCTGGCGTGCCTCAAGGTTCGACTCTTGCTCCTTTACTTTTTACAATTTATACTTGCGCACTGTTTGATTCTCTTCAATCTTGTAAGGTTCATCTGTATGCGGACGACACGCAAATGTATTATTCTTTTTCCAAAGAAAATTACTTGATAGCAATGAATAATATTCAGCGAGATCTTGACATTATCCCCCAAACCTGCTCACTTCATTCTTTGCATGTTAATGCATCAAAATCTGCGGTTCTCTTTTTTGGAAACCAACAGGTACGCAATAGTTTGGCGTTGACATGTGCATTGCATATAGATGGTGATCGTCTGCCTATGATGGAAGATATCAAAAGTCTTGATATCGTATTTGACCCTAACTTTTGTTTTAGACAACAGGTATGAAAATATATTCCATGGGCTTACGGTAACTTAAGGATATTATACCAACGCAAGTCATCTCTAGCCCGATATATTAAGTTATTATTATGTAACTCTTTGGTTCTCTCCCACTTTTTATATTGTTCCACAGTTTACGGCATGTGTATTGATGTTAGGGACCAAAAGAGAATACAGCGGGTTCAAAACTCTAGCCAACTATTGTTGAAAATATCGAAGTGCCCACCACTAGTATTTTTCCGTAAAAATCCCTTTACCAGGCAAAGTTACACATCATTTTTCAGAGTGTAGATATAATAGCTAAATTTATTGCAAATGAGATAAACGATCACTTCTTTATATACAAGACAAAGCACCATATCACACAATATTCCCTTTATAGCCTACATATCATGGCCCTGTAATCCGTGTCAGCAATATGTTTTCACCCCTTATTTCCAATGCAAATTTATGTAGTACACATACATGCAACCTATTACGTATAACATTCGCACATTTCAGAGACACCAGCATGGGGCGGGCGCTTACAGCGTCCCTAATACTGTTAGACGAGGCAATTTCACTAACCGGCACCTCACGTCCAACGTTGCATCTTTTATTGCTCGTAAAAACCCCGAACAGAAGTCCCTTTTGTCTCTAGATTTCGTTCGTCTGGCGATTTTCTGCTTCCAGTACAGGACGAACCGTTATAAGAGACGTCTTTGGTCCGCGAAGAACGCTTTTAAAGCGATTTTATTAACTATAAAAACACCAATCAGGAAACGCGATTTGTATCGATAGAATCTAAGCGACGTTGCCTAGATGGTTAGATCTGATTTAATATGTAAATTATGTGTTTTGATGTCCTCTTTATATTGCAACTATAAAGAGAATTTATGGAGGGAACGCTATGTAAAATGGCGTCAAATAGATTATAGTGCATTTAAAGGTTAATGTATACTAAAAGCCGATTTAACATAGTTTTGATTCGCTGATCAGCAATAATAGTATTTTGAAAACGATTATTCAAATAACGCCATGAAATTAAAATTATACATATTCTCATGGCGAATTAACTGATGGCAAAGACATATCGTGCAGAGTTCAGGATAAAATGAACATGAGAAAGGGTTTCCGTATGTCGACCGCTCTGGCCTGTAATTAGTAGCTCCTTATTCGGCTCAGATCTCCCTATAGGTGTATCAGATGTGCGGAAGAGATATCGCATTTCATGGTGTTGTCAGCGAAAGTCTTCCTCTTGTCAATGCGTTTGTTCCAGTGCGGTCAATTAGGACCAACTGATGTGGTTTTGAGTCTGTGGGAAAAACTTACATACAAGCATACAACGGTATCATTTTGAATGATGCTTTCCATATAATATTAATAATAATAACAATCTTTATTTGTCCTGCAGATCTTTTATAAAGATATAGGATATGTCAACAAAAACTTACACTCTTAACCGTAACGAAAATAATGATAAATACAGTGTAATAATTTAGCAACAAAATAAATTATAATACAGGATGTATCAGATATAGAGGTAAATATAATAATATGTAGCAGCTGTAATCATATACAATCAAAAAGTCTTAATGCATAAGGGGTCTATCTGTAAGCATTAACGAGAAAAAAAAAATATTTTATAAATGTCGTGGGCTAGAGCCGCACCTGTGCCCAACCTAAATGCTGTCCCGAGTATACCCCCACATACCACTATCATTCAGCCATTACCGCTGTTAGTTTTGTGTGGATCGCCGCTTGGAGTGCAAGCCACTTCGAACATTTTATTTAAATTCTTCCCGTCTCGAAAAAACAATCCTTTTCAGGACCATCATGATTTCATATAAAGAAAATCGAAGCTTGATGCATCGGCAAATGTATAGATTCATTTTCGCGCGATATCATAGTAAAAAGGCGTGTTTGCAAATTTTCTGTATCTACATTTATTTCTGTGTAATTCGATTCAATTCATTTTGCGTTATATGATTAAAAATAAATCTAAAAGAAATAACTCAGATTCATGTGGTACCGTTTATTAACACTAACTCTCGATTCGACAAAGCAAAGAAAAATATTTACGTTTTTTTTAACTACTGAAGTCGCATTATCCGGTGAAACTCGAACGTCTATCAGGGTATTAAAAATAATACTTTGTAGACTTACGTAGAATGCTCTTAACAAAAGAGGAATGTTTATTTTATAAAAAGAAGAAATTTAAAATGCCTCAGTTTTGCTATTTTTACAAGGGCCTTTATTTATTCAGGATGACGTTAAATGAACTTACGGCATACCATTAAGATTAATACTAAATGAGTGCAATGTATTTATACATAATACCACGTTTAGCGGGTGCTTAACATGACGTTTCCTTGCATCAGGGCCGGACTAAAGAATTTTTGGCTCTAAATTTAGCTTTTTTTTATTCTTTAATGATGAAATCCGGTTTCGGTGGGTTTGTGCTTTATATGTCGTGTAGTTAACACCCAAGCAAAATTTACTTTTTTATTTGATACACCCTGTATATAAAATAAACTAAATTATTGAATTCAAAATGAGAGATGAAAAAAAAAAAATTGATGTAGATGAAGCAAATACGAACTTTTAAATATGAAATCAATCATCCAACTGATTTATAGTGTCATTTATATTATCAGATATAATAAGGAGATTATTGTTTTTAAACCAGGTAGACAAAGCATCCATTTGTTTATTATAAAATCGACTTAATTCGTGGATATCTTTTTTTGCTAGTTACATTGCTAATATCATCAGCGTATAATATGCATTTAATTATCCTGAACTGTAGTTGTAATATCGTTAATGTAAATAATGAACAATAGCGGACCTAAAATAGAGCCTTGCGGAATACCAGTTTGAAGCGGGATCATTTTTGATATCGTTTCGTTTATGCATACCACTTGTTGTCGATGTGTAACATATGATAACAGCCAACTCACTTACAATTTCCTTTTATTCCTAAGTATTCGTTTATTTTCCAGTACTTTGAAATCAATTCCATATCCAAAGCTTTGGGCAAGTCTATTAAAGTCGCTAAAGCTATATCACCCTTATCTATTGCGCTGTTTATCTCATGTATAGGAATTGGATAAATGCAGTTGTAGTTGAGGAACCCGTTCTGAAACCATGTTGTTGAGAGTTTATTATTTGCTTTTGGTTTAGAGAACACCTAATTCTTTTACTAATCGCTTGTTCAAAGATTTTGAAATAGCAAATAAACCATTAGAATACTAGCAACATGGTTGTCAAATCGTACTGATCATTTTTAACGAAATCGTGTGATGTGCATCACCCTCCCTTCACAACTTCACGGAGTAAACATCATTTCAGAGATTGCTGCTTAGAACACTTTTACCGATAATAATTGCACCGCACATTTATATTACATAATTACATGCATATTTTGTAAATATTTATAATCTACAGTATACTAACAAGGAAAGGCACCCATCTCTCTAACTTGGATAAAATTTGACTTGAAAAATATTTGACATATACATATTCTTTGTTAACGTCCCATATTTGGTTCTATAGGGGGTAAAATGGGCGCTCAAAGGTTCCCCCAAAAACACATTTCTTTCATTATTTCAGAAACGAGAAAAGATATTAAATTATTGATACCTAAAATAGTTGTTTGAACCAAAAAAAAAAACAAAAACTGAAGTAAAATGAAATTTTGATTCGAACATTGAAGGTTATTTGTTTTAATTAAAAATCCTTTGAATCAAGTAAATAACATCCAAAATTTCGATGTTTTTTGATATAAAGAATTCGTTTTTCTCAGTGTACTGTATCTATACTTGTGTTAAACACAAATGTCACATATGTGAAACTTAATACTGAACTCTAGTCATTTCTATAACATCATTAAATCTTTGAAAATATTTTATGTACTATATTTAAAAAAAAAGAGAAACTATTGTGTATTCTGCGATACGTATACCTAATAATATGCAAACAAAAGAGTCAATTTCCCTTCCATTTTATACCCCATACAACTAGCCATTATTACAAAACTCCACGCACGAAAAAGGTGATTGACAAGACAATTGAGGACCTCTCCCTCGGCGATACAATGGCAACGGAATTCGATATCTCTTTTCCGGGATATTTGTTCGGGAACACGAAATAGAAATCCCTAGCTTCAGAACGCCGGAATGAAATAGGTTTTATATGGTTGGTAACATATAGCAGTCTCCTATAAAGACGTTGACACACAACAGGAGATTGGGGAATGTTTACAGTAGTATAGCTTTACTATTTTCGTTTATATGTAGATACGGGCTATCCCACTAAGAGCTGGGACTATCTTGCGAATTACAAAACGGTTGTAGTGGTGGGGAAAAAATCATAACGAAAAAATGGTAAAAAATCCAGGGATTAAATAATTGTAATTATTAAGGCTTCCCCATAAGATAACTGTAATTCTAATGAAACTCTGTTAATTCGTAAACACCCTGGAGTATCGTTCAAGGACACTTTTTGCTGTTGCGATACCTCGTCTTTAAGGGTTGCGATTCGACTTTGAAATCTGGTTCAAATTTCCTTTTTTCCAAAATAACTTCTAAACGATGAGAGATAGAAAGAAAGTTTCAACAGGAACTTGCATCGTTTATGTAGCCCTTTCACTGGTGCTGCTTTTTTTTTATACAGGGTGTTGCGATTAACACAGATCGGCTTATTAAGATTGGTTCTAATCGCTTAACATGTCATGAATACTGTATATAGAGGTGATTTAGATAATTATAAGTACAGGACTAGATGTTGCGCATCTTCGTCAGCGAAGATGGTGGAGCATTATATTCCAAGAGTCGCATTAAATGTCTTGACCATTAATGTGCAGTACGTTTTAAGTAGTTTTCTTCTGTTCTTACTTTTGGAGCACCCTGTATAGGCTACAATATGTTTAGGTTATGCAGCATTGAATTCTGTACAACTTTTGTAGAAAAGTTTTTTTTTTCCTATTATCAAAAAATAGAGCTATAATGAAAAAGCCCAGTCTTTCTGAACACCCAGTATATTTAAATATATTTTTAGGTTACGCAACATTCAATTCTATAAGACTTTGTAGAAAAGGATTTTTTCCTAAAAGCAAAAATAGAGCTATAATGAAAAACCCACTCTTCGCGAACACTCTGTATATTTAAAAGTATTTTTAACTTATGCACCATTGAATTCTATAAAACACTTTTGTAGAAAAGATTTTTTTCCTAAAAGCAAAAATATAGCTATAATGAAAAACCCAATCTTCCTGAACACCCTGTATATTTAAAAATATTTTTAGGTTATGCTGCATTCAATTTTATAACACTTTTGTAGAAAAGATTTTTTTCCTAAAAGCAAAAATAGAGCTATAATGAAAAATCCAGTCTTCCTGAACACCCAGTATATTTAAATATATTTTTAGGTTACGCAACATTCAATTCTATAAGACTTTTGTAGAAAAGTTTTTTTCCTAAAAGCAAAAATAGTGCTATAATGAAAAACCCAGTCTTCGCGAACACTCTGTATATTTAAAAATATTTTTAACTTATGCACCATTGAATTCTATAAAACAGTTTTGTAGAATTTTTTTTTCCTAAAAGCAAAAATAGAGCTATAATGAAATACCCAATCTTCCTGAACACCCTGTATATTTAAAAATATTTTTAGGTTATGCAGCATTCAATTCTATAACACTTTTGTAGAAAAGATTTTTTCCTAAAAGCAAAAATAGAGCTATAATGAAAAACCCAGTCTTCGCGAACACTCTGTATATTTACAAATATTTTTAACTTATGCACCATTGAATTCTATAAAACACTTTTGTAGAAAAGATTTTTTCCTAAAAGCAAAAATAGAGCTATAATGAAAAACCCAATCTTCCTGAACACCCCGTAGATTTAAAAATATTTTCAACTTATGCAGCATTCAATTCTATAAGACTTTTCTAGAAAAGATTTCTTCCTAAAAGCGAAAATAGAGCTACAACGAAAAACCCAGTATTCCTGATCACCCTTTTTAGCTGATGCCGCACTGAATTCTATAAACTTTTATGGAAAAGATTTTTTCCCAAAGTCAAAAATGAAGCTGCAATCAACGACCCAATCTTCAGATGGAATCAGATACTGAGCATAGAAAGTCGACAAAATTATGATTTCGTTCATACTTGCTTATATCCTAACGAGATATTCAAATATATTGTAACCAAAAATTGAACATGAGTACCACAAGGATCTATTTTAGGACCAATCTTGTTTTCACTTTTCATAAATGATTCCATGCAGTTCTTCGTATTCTTCTGGTATAATTTCTTTTTGATGTATAGTATGCATTTATTATTATTATTACAAGTTTTTACGTTGATTCTATATTATTTTTTTTTTAAATTTACCAACGTTCTTTAGAGTGAAATCCAAAATTACTTACTTTGAAGTATCTCAGTTCAAAGTTTGATACCTCACGATGTATGCATAATAATGTCTCTGGTTTTGAAATCAATCTATCCAGCAATAACGCAAAAGTAGTAGAAGTCTATTGATTGCCAAGATATATTGTATACCTACCCAACGCTTCCAGTTAATATTTTCCGTAGAAAAAAAAAGTGTAATATACCTTTCAAAACGTTCAAAATTTTTCCCACATGCAAATATTGTAGCACCCAAATATTTACGCCCCTTATAACCACACGACACCCTCATCCTTTGGGGTGAGCCTATTCAAAATATACGCAGAACATTTTCAATATATATATCCGCCCCCAAAGGCTTCCCTTTGACTACACGGATCTCCAAAAGACGGCGAAAATATCGAACTCCATCAAACGCCTAGAAGTTGCCTTGTTGAGAGGGCGTATGATATAGCCTGCCTTTAGCTTAAAAAAGGAATTAATCCTAAAGTGCGACTGATGTAATTGCTTGAAAACATCAAAAGGATTCGAAAACTTTGAGACGAAGCTCGGATAGACTACACTACAGCGCCGCCTCATGGCGGATATCGGCGTAATTACTCGAACGTTTTTCCCTCCTACCGCCCACCCAACCCCAGACGTAACTACCGGTTGCTCCGAGAAAGGGGGGATTCCAATTCGTCGATTAACGCCTGTGTACCGTTACAGCCCTGGGGCGGGAATGGAAAATCTGTTAATTATTCGGACTGTATAGGAGCATTGTTTCGTTAGCGAGGTGTCGATTATTTCTTTTATCCTTCTGTCTTAATCCCGTAACTGGGGGTTGTAACGTGGAGGGTGGATATCGGGGAAAAATCGATCGCTTTGGGACCTTTTCGTCTTTGTAGGTATATACAATTAATTAAATATGTTTTTGCAATTAGTGCCGTAACCATACCATTTATTCCACTAGTGCCGTAATAGGGTCTATTACAGCACTAGTTGCGTAATAGAAATGGAACATTTAGCAATTTATTTTTAAGTTGTCACATTGCAACAGAAATGAGATGTCAATATGACATTTTGTAAGCAAGTTTGAGGTTATTATATTAAAATTCATTGTAAGATTTGATATTTTAATTAATCTTTGAAATAGTCAACTATTATAAACATTTATATTAACGTTTGAATTATTTTTTCGAAGTGATAGTGATACCGTGTGCAGTAGAAACATTCTGTTGAAATTATCGTTCTCTGCGATAGTGATATTGCTTCTGTTGGAGTACTCAAACTGTGAACCATTCCCAGAAGTTCCAAGTAGATTCACATTATTTTTCTGTGCAAACATATTTCCAACATCAATTTTTTTTTCATAGAAGAGCAACGTACCTTCAGCAACAGCTGTGCTTTTCCAGCCACCTAATCGTTTTATAGTTAAATATCACCTCCAGTATTTGCTATATGTGTCGCACTGGATCTTCTAAAACAATGTCCTGTATAAAGTGAGGATCTGGTAAATGAAGAAAACTGGCAATTTGTTTAGGAACATTTCCCATGGTGTTATACGATAGGGCTATTAATTAAGCAGCAATGACGATAAAGTTGAAAAAAAACGTTTGTGAGTAACTGTTTTAGGCCGATATATTTTTTTCATATTTGCTTATGACGTATGCAGCGTCTGAAACAAATTCAGGCATACCAACATTGTTTACAATGAACTGTACGAAAGTGACAATGTTCAAATTTAATGAGGTTATACGCAGTTTTAATAGATTTTCTTTTATAACTGAAAGGATCGGTTCAGTTTTTAGTCAACGTTGCGTTTTAACAACAATCATGAGTAATGCAACTAATAGGATTCTAAATAGTGAACTTTTCTATTGACAATGCTTTCGTGATCAGGGCTAAGCTTATTATTAAATGTGTTCTCAATGAAATAATGTATTATCACAATAATGTAGTTCTCATATCAAAAACCTATTTGCAAATTAAAATGTAGAAAATATTCAAGCAACATAAAAGTATTTAGTTTAATATACGTTACCAATGATTAATTAAACGAAAGATGATGTTTTTATTTTATGTAGCACAACATAATTTCTATACAATGGTATTACAAAACATAATATTGCAGTAATTAAATTAAATATGTCAAATATTGAAAAGAAAAGAATAGTGAAATTAAAAATATATTTAATTTGTGTCTTCGCTTTCATCTTCTGATCCGCAATTAACTGTCAGAACAAAGTCATGTTTGCTTCACATTCGTACCACTCTTTAATTATTTTCCCTGTGTGATTTATGCAATTTTGCCAGGAGTCTGGTGTACAGCTGTCCAAACTTTCTTGCCACATTCCCAATACTTGTTTATCGCCATAACCATTCCGACCAATATGGTTATTATAATATCCTTTCGCATGTGCCCATATAAATTCGATAGCATTGAAATCGCACTGATACAGAGGAAGTCTTGAAACTTTATGCCCATGTGCTCGAAGTAATTCATTAGTAACATAAACCTTAACCATAAATTACTTTACGAACATCCATTTTATTTCTCTCTGACACATCACATGTTTTGGGCATCAATCGTGGCTTGTACAGGGCTGTTGAAGCACTCCATGAAGGAACTGCAGATATAGCTTCCTTCTTGCGCTTTGTGTTGTAGATGATACCCATAGAAATGCCCAAAGCATTCGCAACTTTCTACAATTTGTATGTAAGTTTTAATTTAATAATAACCAATTACAACTTACCTCATGGATCGCATCAACGGATATTAGAGGACTTCCATTTCGCTTTTCCTCCTCGAAATACACTAGTAAACGACTGACCAACTCTTGGCAACAAGAACTAAGTCGTTTACCAGGCATCTTGAATTGTAACCTAAAAAATTTTTAAAGTCTTTGTATGTTTCTTTAACACCTCTAAACTTACCACAAACTAAACGATTTACTTCACTATAGCTCTGAAAAGAACTTTTGGTAAAAGAAATAATAGAAGTAAATAAAAATTCAAACCTAAAGAAGGGTCAATAAACAGTAAAAAGCAGATGTCAAATGTCAACGGAGCGGTAAAATGGGTTAAAATGGCGTGGTTGCATGCCCTGAAGTGAACATTATGAAAGGTCTTATTTACGCATTACTCGACCGTATTCTATCTCACTTCAACTAGTTTGTTGATACTTAATAAAATATGGACGTATAGCTTAAGTAGCTACGACTTATGTTATATACTTCTATCTCGCTTGTCTATATGAATGCTTCCAATTTTTTGAAACTACGCTTGTCTTTACTTTACCGACCTGTTAATGACGTAACTACAAACATTCAAGGCTTCCTCTGTAAGTATACGTGTTCTAAACATCAGCTGTTGTTAAATGCAAATTTTTTTAGGCAACAATGCTTCAAATAATTTTTTTTCAATAAATAAAAATATATTTCTTAACTAACCGAAAAAATCTTTTCAGTTGTTTAATTCATACTAATATATGCAGTGAATACATGATTTAGGATCATGATGATTCGATGCAAAGACTCACAGATGTGTGTCAAGTTCTGATGAATTTCCCAAACGAAGTTAACACGTCTGATTATTCCTCTTCTTTCCCGAGTGATTGTCAGTGCCACCTGTGCTCCCTCGCTAAATTATCCAAGCCCTTAAACATCGCAAGTCATGAATATTTAACGCTTTTTAACTCTACGGGCTATTTTCACTTTGAAAACCATAGCACACCTTTTCCTCGATAATCTTCAGTCCCAAGGGGATTTAAAATCGATTATAAAATCGAATTCCTCCTCTGCACGTTAACAACATTTACCTATAACCATTCAATCATTCTAGACCCGAAGATTGAAAATTGCCTTTAAACTAATTACCAGTTTTTACCAATCAACGATTGACGAACGTGTTATATAACGGCTTCGAACGAGTCCATCAGCTGAAAGATTTTATTCCGGCCAAACGCTATAGTACTGATGAAGTTACGTCTAATTAGGGAAGGCGGGGATCGTTCGTGCGAATTTCATTTCGTTCCCCGTGACAATTGCCAGTGATTGATTGTTAAAATAACGGTGGGAGTTATATAGAGTAGGGGCGCGGACCTTTCACACCTCTCTGCTATGATACAAAGAGATGGACGATCCAAATGTTGGAACTAAATGGGATTTTCGTGTTCTGCTTTGCCGGTGACTGAATCTTTTAAGTGGATTTGAGATTGCTATCGAGTTTAGCAAATTATTGTGTTAGAAGGAGGGATTGTTGATCCGAAAAATATTCACTATTTTACCTCGGAAAATGTGTGTTTAAATGTTTTCATTTAAAAAATTAACCTACAAGGTGATAAATTCATTTTTATAATTATGAAGATTTAAAGACTTGATTTCTCGTCTAATATTTCCAGGTTTTCTCCATTTGTCTTTCTTATCTTTTCCCAAGAGAATTTATAATAATTTGTATGTATGTGTTGACGTATGAATTTTTAAATATATATTAAGATATGATTACCAGTTTCGTTCTTGCAACAGCCATCTTCAGATCGCTTTTTAGCCATATACAATATTTATCGTTCATTGATGGATAGTTGGAACGAAATAAGGTAAAGGTTTGAAAAAGGAATTATATAAAGATTTCGAAACGTTACAAATGTATATTTTGGTCTGAGGGAAAAGTTAAGCGGCCAAAAAACAATTAAATATTTTTTTTTAGAATAGTATATTTTATTTTTTTATTTTTTTCTTATTGGTGAACGGTTTCGAAATTTTGTACCCTTGCTCGTGAAAATTTGGGCCTTTGCCGCTCCTTCGACGGTTTCAAAAAAAAATTAAAACACCTTTTTTATCCTTCAGGTGTAGTAAAAAGAAATACATAGTTTAACCATTAAACAAATGCTTCCACACCGAAATTTAACGGAAATAAATTGGATCATTTGAAACTTTTTTTCCATTTTTCTCCTTGTTCCGTGTGAAAAAAAAAAATAATTTATTAAAAAAATGATTTAATGATTAAAAAAAGATCTTTGCTTCCTTGGTATCTGTTTCAATCAATTTAATTTCAAATTTAATGTTTTAAAACATGTTTAATCTCTCCTCTTCCTCTTTCCCCTTTCCGGTGTTGTAAAAAAATAATTTAGTGATTTGGAAAAAATCGTTTCCTTCGCTTGTGATGTGTTTTCAATAAAATTTAATCATTGAAAATGTTTCCAATCCTTTGTTCCCTCTGATATATGTAATGTAAAAGAAAATAATAGTTTAGAAAGAATTATCTGCTTCTCTCTACCTGGTGTTAAAAAAAAATTTAATGATTTAAAAATAATAATGATTTTTTTTTAAATTCAATAAAATTTAAATTAATCTTTAATGATCTAAAATATTTTTAATTTTTTAATCCCCCCGATAGGTATAAAAAGATGATTTAATGGTTTAGAAAGAATGATCTTTTTCTCCCCCTACTTGGTGCTAAAAAAATAAATTTAGTAATTTAAAAATATTTTTTTTTTAAATTAAATAAAATTTAAATCAATTTGATTATTTAAAATATTATCAATTCTTCATATTTCCCACGATATAAAAAAATAATTTAATAATAGGTATTTAAATATAAAAAAAATATTTAGCAGTTTAGAGAGAATTTTCTGTTTCCCCCTATCTGGTATTAAAAAAGAAATAAATTTAATGATTTAAAAATAATGTTTTTTTTGATTAAATAAAATTTATAGTAATTTTTTCATCTAAAATGTTTTCAATTCTTTATTCCCCCGATATAAACAAAATGATATCAAAAAAAAAATTAAGTTTAGAAGGAATTATCTTTTTTTCCATACCTGGTGTAAAAAGATAATGTTTTTTGTTTGATTAAATGAAATTTATAGTAATTTAATGATCTAAAATATTTTTTATTCCCTCCGATAGGTATAAATAAATAAAATAAATTAATCATAAAAAAAATTAATGATTTAAAAATAATAATTTAAATAAATATTTTTTTATTTTTAATTAAATAAAATTAAATTAATTTAATGATCTAAAATATTTTCAATTCTTCATTTTCCTCGATAGGCATAAAAAATAATTTAATCATAGAAAAATATCAAATAGTTTAGAAAGATCATCTCTTTCACCCTACTTGGCGCTAAAAAAAATATTGATTTAATTTTTTTCTATTAATTAAATGAAATTTAAATTAATTAATGATTTCAAATATTTTCAATCCCTTATTCTTCCCGATATAAAAAATAATTTAATCATAAATAAAATATTTAATAGTTTAGAAAGAATTATTTGCTTCCCCTTTCCCCCTCACCCCCTCCTACCTGATGCTAACAAAAGTACCTAAATTTAGTGATTTAAAAATAATAGCTTTTTTTAATTAAATGAAATTTACAGTAATTTAATGATATAAAATCGTTTATATTTACATCTAATATCACCAACAATAGTATCTCTGAATACTGTAAGAAAATAAGGGAATTTATCTGTGGTAATAGCTCAACAAACAGGTAAAAAATCAATATTAACATTAAGTGAAATAGTTTATTACATTTTATAATTTTATAGGCTTATCATACACTTTAGCGCAACGAGCTGTCAAAAGAAAGTTATATTTTCATCCCTATAAAGTTTCTACGGTACAGGAATTATTACCATTAGATCACGATAGGCGATTGGAATATTGCCATTGGTTTAATAACAATTTAAGGGACGATGACTTGCTAAACAAATCATTTTTCTCCGATGAAGCCTGGTTTTATCTAACAGGCTATATCAATTCACAAAACTATCGTATCTGGTCTGCAGAAAATCCACACGAATTTCGAGAAACGCAATTGCATCCCGTAAAAGTTGGAGTTTGGTTAGCTATGTCCAGGCAACGAATAATAGGGCCAATTTTCTTCGAGGAAACTGTAACAGCCCAACGTTACAAACAGATGTTGGAATTGTTTATTGCAGAGTTACAAGAAAATGAGCTTGAAGCAGGTTATTTTCAACACGATAATGCTCCAGCACATACTGCTCGACAAACCTGCCAATATCTTCAACAGTTTTTTGCTGACAGGTTCGTTAGAACACAAAGATGGCCACCAAGATCGCCTGATCTAACCCCATTAGATTACTTCATGTTTGGCTATCTAAAAAATAGGATCTATAGAAACTGCATGCCTATTATCATAGAAGAACTGAGAGATGCAGTTTTGTCACTTAATAATTATACTAATTGTATGTTATAATTTAAAGTAATAAATAAATTTAGTTAAACACCAGTTAGTACTGAATTATGAAATCATAATTTAGTAAAGTTAAATTAATTACATTTCATTTTTACAAGCAGAAACACCAATCCATAGTCGTTTATATAATGCGAGTTCAAATATAGGTTACGTTTTCCTTATTTATGACAGATCCGTTTACTTTCTTATGTTCCAACACTGACTTAGTTCAAACCTTCATTACAAACACGCGGCATATACCTACACCCTGTTACTATCTATAGGAGCGGAATTGACAATCATTTTGAATCTCTGTGTATTTTAGTATTATCATCACTTTCTATTATTTAATATTAAATTTAAAAATGTAACAGATATAACATATTCTTTTCTTTTACACTAATATTTGTAACAACAGAAAAACATCCTCATTCGAAAAGATTATAAAAGACGATTTTGACAAGGCTTTATCTACAAATCCAGCAGATGGCGCTCCATCCTTCCGCCCCGTCAATTTTGGCCTTCCCTCTAAAACTTCCCTATCACCTTTACGGTAGACCGAATCGTGTGAAACGTCCATCTCTCTTCTATATAGCGACCGAAGCAGACATGCATATACGCGACTATCACCCTATCGACGAGACTGAATATAACAAAATTGTGCGAGCATAAAACATTCGATGTATTAGTTTCCTAAATTACGGGAAAGCCGTCCATGCGGCTCGCCAGATCAATAACTGCAAAAGCGCCGGCCATTTTTGGCCAATGGAGAGCAATATTACCCTCTTTGTCTTGCCGGTATTTGGGACTGAAGTGTCGGGCCATTGTGTTTGGACGCTGGAAGGGGATGGGGGAGTATGTAAATTAAAATTTCAACGAGGTTATTCCAATTATTTATGATCGTGGGACGTTTTGAAGTTGGATACCACGGAAGTGGCATCGTGAAGAGGAAGGTTTGGTGTGGGAAAGAAACGTGAGAATTGATCGTTTTGGGACAAAGTATACTTAATTGATAATAGTATTTGGTCAAATATGGAAATAATTCAACTCATAAATAAACAAAAAGTGAAGAAATTGAAGAAAACAATAGCATTACCTTTTTGGACCACAAACTCAGTAAAAATGATCACGAAATTTTCACTAAATGGTGTACTAAAACCCCACATCATCTGGACGTTATCTAGATTTTAAGTCTTCACAACCTTTATCACAAAAAGTTAGTGTGATTATTAGTTTAGCTGACAGAGCAATAGCATATTAACAAGTCCAGTTTTTCGATCTGATACTATTAATAAAGCAAAAAATATTTTAGAACAAAATAATTATGCAAATTCTCATAAATAAAATATTCAAACAAAGAATTTTTCTTTTTAAATATAAATAATAGTCAAACAATTACAAAATTTATAAAATTGCTTGTGCTAAATATTATCCGAAAAAATAAATCAAATTTTCATATAATTACAAAATTGCCTATCAAAACACTAACAAGCTACAAACCAAATCTATGCAAAATAAAATCAAAAATTGAAAAAATAACACATCATACATAGTATATAAATAGACTGTCAAAGTTGTAATGGTGTATATATGCTGTGTACTGATGATACCAGCATATATGCAAATGAATTAATAAAAAATGAAAATTTAAATTTACTAGCTCAGCGGATAAAAATAAAAGGGGCAAAAAAAACTATATATCTCAGGGTTATTCTCACAATTGAACTAATCATGAAAAATAAAATGTGGGCGTTTGAAAATTTTAACTTTCTTTAATTACTCTAACAATTGAAATGGTTGATACAAAAATAAAAGAACAGAAATTTTGAATGACGTTAATAATCATTAATTTTATTTTATAAAAAAAAGAAAAAAAAAACATTTAATTACAATTTACACAGGAAAAATCAAGTAAATCAACAAAATTGAAATTTAAATACAAGCACAATGCTTCTTTTCACCTTATCCGAGGTGATTTCACTATTATAAAACAAATCAGTAAACTAGAAAACGGAAAATTTAAACTCTTTAAACAAAAAACCAGCCTTCTAGAACAAAATATATAATAACAGATCTTATAACTAACTTTTGTACACAAAAATTACAATAACTCTTATTATTTAACAGAGTTCCTTGATTAATGAGATAACTTTCAATTTAACCGAACAAAATTTAAATATAAAAATGAAATACCTAAAATGCAGCAATAAAATATAAAGATTTACATAAACTTACTTCTCGGCATCAAATCAAGTAACTGAGCTCCAGGGTTAAACACGGTCGCATATATATAAAATTTACAATTGCGTGCGCTCGCAACACAGAATTCGTCTAAGAAAATTCTAGAATATAAACTACAAAATGTACAATACTGATGAACGCAATATGTACAATTGAATAAATAAAATAATCAACAACTGAACAATTAAAATACTTAAGTTCATCAAACAATACAATTAACAAAATCTTTTCAAAATTAAATAAAATAGTGATTGTGGAAACTCTTGCGTAGCATTGATAAAGATAATTTGGAATTAATAAAAATACAAATTTGAATTTTCGAAACCCGGAATGACCTGGTGCAGACCACAGCAATATGTATTGGTGAAACCATGTAATATTTAGAAAACAGAATAAAAGAACGTAAATATAATAAAAATCTTAGACTTAAAAAAAAACATGAAATAACTCAAAATCATACCTTTAATTTCAACAATATAACAATTTTAAACAAAGAACAAAATTTAAAAACACGTAATATACTTGAAATAATTCGAATTTATAAACATAAAAACGCAGTTAATGATAAAACAGACACACAATATTTCACAAAACTATATAACTCAATTTTATAGCTAAATACAATATTTTTAAAGATCTATTTAATTACAAAATTCAATTTTTCGTATTTCAGTAACAAGAAATACAGAAAAAAAACATACTATATTGAAACGCAATCTTTAAATAAACATAATCAAAAACATATTCAAAATTCATAATAAACAAAACAATTATGATTTTATCATTTATTAAACAAAAAAAATTATTTATAATTTACACTATTTATAATTTATATTTTTATATGTATACTTGAAATAGCTTTTGAAATCAAAGCGAAACGTCGTTGTTGATGTATGTACATTTCCATATTTTCGTGACCTAAAAACCAAAAAAAACAAGAAATTAAAAAAAAGTGGTTTGATAACAAACCACAAACGGAAAATTTGCCCAACTCTAGTTATAAAACTAGAGTTGGGCAATTTTTTTTTTTTCTAATAAAATATATTAATATTTATTTTATCTAAATATGTAGTGATATAAAATGCGAATGCATTGCAAGGTGGCCCGTTTATTCGCCCGCTTTCTTCGATTTTGTCCCCAAGGAAAATTTGCACAACTCTATTAATATGACATGTTTTATAAATACATACTAAATTACAATAATACGATTGATCTGCCTTACTTATATTATTACATTATTTGAGGCCCGCGTCGCAATACCAATATCTGCTCCGCCGGACAATTGCCCAACTTTATATTATAACCTACACACCTTTTGATAACTTTGCGCTTAAAATTTTGCCGAAAAATCTGAATCTCTGACATATACAGTTATATAGCCGTTTATTTCTACGTTCCAAAACACCATTAAACAAATTAATTGGTAGTACGAATAGCAGCTAACTGTGCTAGTTTTTTTTTCTGCTGTGACCTAGAAAGTATAATATAAAACCTGTCAATTCACTACGGATAACTGCGTCAAATAAGCGCCACAATAATTGATATAAAATTATTTTAATATAGCAAAATTAGCGCAAATACGGGTTTATATAGGGCGGCTTATATATCCTGAACAAAAATTCTTAATTTTTCAGCATTCATCTCGAACACAAATCTTTCGCATTACTACCTTAATGTAATAACGTGATAAACAAGCAGCATTTAATCTTTCGTATTAAACAGATTGATGTAACACCAATAATTGAGAAGAGTGTTGCTTGTTGTTTAAAAGAGGAGACACAATCGAATTTAAATAGATTATGTATTCATTTATTACAATGTAATGATGTGAAAACATACATTTATATCGTTAAACATAGTGATAGGTTGCTACGAAACAAACTGCTATTTTGTAGCAGTTTCCTGGTATAGTAGACAGGTGCGAATGTTGTGATATACAGGATGTATCAGATATAGAGGTAAATATAATAATATGTAGCAGCTGTAATCATATACGATCAAAAAGTCTTATTGCACAGGGGGTCTATCTGTAAGCATTAACGAGAAAAAAAATATTTTGCAAATGCCGTGGGCTAGAGCCGCACCTGTGCCCAACCTAAATGCTGTCCCGAGTATACCCCCACATACCACTATCATTCAGCCATTACCGCTGTTACTTTTGTGTGGATCGCCGCTTGGAATGTAAGCCACTTTGAACATTTTATTTAAATTCTTCCCGTCTCGAAAAAACGATCCTTTTCAGGACCATCATGATTTCATATAAAGAAAATCGAAGCTTGATGCATCGGCAAATGTATAGATTCATTTTCGCGCGATATCATAGTAAAAAGGCGTGTTTGCAAATTTTCTGTATCTACATTTATTTCTGTGTAATTCCATTCAATTCATTTTGCATTATTTGATTAAATAAATGCAAAAGAAATAACTCAGATTCATGTGGTACCGTTTATTAACAACTAACTCGCGATTCTACAAAGCAAAAGAAAAATATTTACGTTTTTTGTAACTACTGAAGTCGCATATCCGCTGAAACTCGAACGTCTTATCAGGGTATTAAAAATAATACTTTGTAGACTTACGGCGAATGCTCTTAACAAATAAGGAACGTTTATTTTATAAAGAGAAGAAATTTAAAATGCCTCAGGTTTGCTATTTTTACAAGGGCCTTTATTCATTCAGAATGACGTTAAATGAACTTACGGCATACCATTAAGAATAATACTAAATGAGTGCAATGTATTTATACATAATACCACGTTTAACGGGTGCTTAACATGACGTTTCCTTGCATCAGGTCCGGACTAAAGAATTTTAGTCCGGGGAGGGGGGGGGGGATCGAGTTAGGCGCTATTCAGTGAGCCCCCCTACGTTATAACAAATCTTATTAAGATCTTTTTTTGATTTGATGCAGTGTTTTAGAGATATTCCGTTTCCTCAAGATAAAAAAACTCACCCAGTATACAGGGTGTATCAAATAAAAAAGTAAATTTTGCTTGGGTGTTAACTACACAACATATAAAGCACAAACCCACCGAAACCGGATTTCATCATTAAAGAATAAAAAAAAAGTAAAATTTAGAGCCAAAAATTCTTTAGTCCGGGCCTGATGCACCTGTTACACACGATTTTAGTGTGACCCATATAAAATTTGGTCTGATGAAGAATTTCGCCAAAGTAATGGATAAAGAGGGTGAATGAACACTGTACAAAATAGTAAATACATGTCTTTTGGCTGTTGTGCCGATGTTGCCTTTTGGCTATTTATCTCTATGGGAGAGTAGAAACATCCAGTGTTGCACAACGTATAAGCGATACCGGACAAGATAACGACATTAGGAAACTTTGAACTTGTGAAGAATTGTTATACAGTGCATCTTCCATTGCAAATTATTTTTGTGTTTATTTCGTAAGTTTAGTTATTAAATATTTTGTTACATTTCAATATGTGTTACTGGATAGTGACTGCATTGACAGTTAATGTAATTAAATTAAATTTAAGGATTTAATCAAAATGCACCTTCCTGCTGTACGCGTCTGTAATATTTCAAATTACCACTTTTTCCATATTTCATTTTAACCCTCCCGTTGAAACAGAAAATCACAGACACGTGATATATAATATTGGCAAGAGATCGACATAACTGCGGTACGTTGCCGAGGAAAAAATTGCGTTAACTGGGTACGAGACGTCAAGAAAGCGTTCCGTTGGAAATCGAAGATAAAATATGGCCGGTATATGTGATTTTTTCCCGCACGAAAATGCCGGAGAAGGCAAGAAATGGGTAATCACTTATATAGAACTGGTTTATATACGAGAATGTATTTCTGTGTTCTGGTGTATAAGAAAAAATATAAACCCCATTGGGTGTAATCAAATCTCCGCTGAAAATGATTTGAGATTGGTTCGGTTATAGAATGGATATTAAAGAAAAGCCGATTTGAAATCATCAATTATTGTTATTTAGAACAGAATTATATACATTTGTTTTGTCCTAACCCGACTCCGTAGTTTAGTTTGTTACATCCCCATATTTAAATTTAAGTTCCTTCAGTTCTAAGAAGTTAATAGTGAAGACATCCTTCCCTTTTTCGCTTCTTTCTTTACTCTGTTAGACACCCTCTTCATTTGTAATTTACGACCACTAGAGTTCCTTTGTACACAACACGCAATCACTTTTGTAACCCCACCAAGGGAAAATGGTCGGTGTAACAAGGGACTACTAGTTCAAAACCATATTGTAATAAGCAGTTCTGTTCCGACACTTCAAGCGACAATGCATTTGTAAATCTCTTACTATGTAAAAAGAATGTTTAATTTTATGTTTGTTACGTCCCCATATTTAAATTTGTAACAAGTTCCTTCAGTTCTAAGAAGCTAATAGTGGACATCTTTCCCTTTTTCGATTCTTTCTTTATTCTACTAGACACCCTCTTCGTTTGTAATTTACGACCACGAGAGTTCCTTTGTACACCACACGCAATCACTTTTGTAACCCCACCAAAGGAAAATGGTCAGTGTAACAAGGGACTACTAGTTCAAAACCATATTGTAATAAGCAGTTCTGTTCCGACATTTCAAGCGACAATACATTTGTAAATATCTTACTATGTAAATATATGAAATTACAAAAAAAAAGGTTTTGTGTGTTTTGTTATTTAAACACATCAACGTAGAAGTGACAAATCCAGCACCAACGCATTTACAAAATTCTACAACTGTTGTTGAATCTTTTAAATTTTCTTGTCCCAATTCATCTTCGACGCTTTCCCTTCTAATCCAGTCATAATTCTTCCTAGATGTCAATTAAAATGACGAGTAAGTGTCGGAAAAGTATTAAATTTACACATCAACAAATGAATCTATCCGATCTTCGTGTCCTGACAACCCTCGGACAACTTCGGTCTCGTTAATTCCAATGAAATCTAATTAGTCGTCGGGCCTTCCTTAATTACACCACTCGCTATAGCTGGCACAGCCTCCTTTAATCGACTTAATATACTCAGATATAATCGCCTTAATGCTCAATGTAATTAGTACACACTTTCGGTTAGATAATACAGTTAAGATGTTTTATATCTGTGTTCAAAAAATATAGGCCGTTATATTAAGATGATGAATTTAGTTCTACATGAAGGAAAATTCGTCTGTTTCTGTCAAAGCACTGAAAGAAAACAGGGTTGGGTTGGCTCTTCAACATTTGAATGAATGAAGGTCACAACTTTTGGACCAAAGTCGGTTAGAATGGGCAGCGCGCGTTCTCAAGCGTGCAAATTTTATCGTAGAAATAACGAATATACGAACATCGCATCCGCTTAAGTAAATAAGAGAATAAAAAAATAAACAGAATTCTTTAGCAACTACATAGATATATTGTTTTTGTCAAGTCCAGGTGGATACAATTTTATTCCAAGTAATAACAGTAATTTTCTGAACTAAAATAAACTCCGAATTTTTATGCACCTGTTCACCGAGAGAAAAAAAGTGTTGTATTAACTAATAAAATGGTGTATTGAACACTTTTTTTCTTTTTCAATATGAGCAATGATATTTTAGTGTTAATGCAATACGTAAAAAATGTTAAATAGCGTTAGTTAACTGAATAATAATAAATGTTATAAGAAACAGACTACGCGTGATTCTTTGAACATGTACTTAATAATTCATTAACAATTTTTACCTGCTAATCGAATAATACAACAACATTATCCCAACACAGTTACTTGTTGTAGACACACGAAGTAATAATTGTCTCTATAATTTTATAATATTGGTTTAGCACTATAAAATGTTAATTCAAAACTAATACTGTTTCATTTAACCTACCTGTAGTATTCATAGAATGACTATTTGCATGTAATTCAACACCTTTAGGTGGTTATACGAAAAAGATTTTCTTGTTGGTGGAACCATTTTCGATTTTGCTTAAAATCACGTTACTGATCGGGCGAGCTTTTAATTTCATCGATGGATCCATCGATTACTATATCATTAATGTATTAAACAGATATACTGTAATCGATGGATCTATCGATGAAATTAAAAATCCGCCCGCACATTCAGCAATTAGTCCATTGATAGCAACGAATAGCTATATATTGCCTAATTAGGAAGACTACAGTAGGTAATAGAAGAAAAACATTTACGGCATTATATACTAAACTTATATTAGCTTAATAACATAACTAAAAAATTACAAAGGTTTTATTCATACATTTGAAAGGAAAGTACAATTTAACGTTTCATAATAAATCATTAATAACAACATTTAACCAAAATTCGTTATTAGCATTTACCGATTTCGTAATACTACCCACCAAATAATCATTATTTTCAACGGAATTGGTTTTTATCATATTAATCGATTTACTTAAACAATTAGAGGCAAAATGATTTTTACGATTACATTTATCACATATTTTACCATAAGCTGGACAACTGTTTTGCGCATGCGTAAAATTACAACGTGTACACCGACCTGTTCTAGAACTGTACGAATCCGTTACAAACGATCTTATTTGAATTTGCCAGACACCTCTTTCCAATGATCTTCCATGCTTGTGCGGCCCTTGGGTGAAACGTGTCTTCTGGCTTGCTCCTGCATCCAGCTGTCGATCGATGTGTTTTCCAGCGTAATTTCAATATTATTTAAAATTTCTCGAACTTCCTTTCCTATACAGTGTAACAGCGTCGCTGCTTGTATTTCGGCTGTTTTCCCACTGCAACCACTCGCGGTAGAATATAATTCCCAATCTTCTTGGAATTGCCTTCAATTTTTTGCTAGGTCGCCCTCCATTTTCATCTTCTCGGGTTGAGATATATTCTCCATTTTGTTTTGTTCCTTTCTGATACTTTTTTTTTTATAATTTGCTGCACTTTTTCTTCTTTTCATTGATTTTTTTGGTATTTTGTTTGTTTTTTATTCTGAGTGCGCCATGTTATATATATATATACTCCGCGATGGGTTTTGATTATCTTTATTATTCAATATTAATGTTACAGAAGCTTTCAAACATAGGTCTTATTGCTACGGAGGTTGGATACTGACTGACTGTGCGCATGTGTGATCACCTATATGTAACAGTATTAAATATTACATTTCATTGAGTTAACACGGATAGTAAATATTTAAAGAACACCTTTTTCAAATGTTAAATCGACAATTTGTGGGATGAAACCAACAAGATAAAATATTGGTTACGCCTGAACACTATAATCTTGTTAAATTAACTCTAAAGTGTGCAACAATATAAATATGTTTGTTTCAAATAGGTGCATATAATTCACTTACATGCAACATGGTTAAATCAGTGCTTAAATTCGTGACACTACGAAAACTGTTGAAATAACCATTTCATTTTCTCAGTGTAACAACTGCATAGAAATATTGTGGATTCAATTTTATTCCAGGTAAGAAGGGTCCTACCCCTAGGTCCTGCTAGACCATTTTAAAAAATTTAATTTTCTCTGGCGAATTACAGAAAATTGTTTTCTATATTTTTTTCTCGATAACGGTCAGAGATAAGAAAAAAATACAAGAGATCAAAAAGTTTCTAAACAAAACAGAAAATTTATTGCGCATTTTAGAATCTAGCAGTGGCGCATCGCAAGAAAAGTTCAGGGTGAGAAAAGAGGGCATGACCCCGAAAAAATTATTACCCTGTAGATTTACATCATCATTTGGCATGGCTAATGATGCAGGCCTTATAGCGTAACCTACCTTCCACATTTGAGCAAAATATCTCAAAAACTGTAGTAGCTATACAGTAAAAAGTGAAAAAATCTTGAAATTTCAACACCCTGCAGATTGGTAACGAAGCGTTTGCAGACCTATGTTTATATGAAGTTTTAGGCACAAAATAAACCAAATAATTACCCCCTTCCTTATGTACATGATATTTAGGAACACCCTGTATATAACTATGTGCCTAAGTGCGCACGCTGTTTTACTCACTCATCACTAGTACTAAATAAGAAAAGAGGAAATTTCAGTTAAGCATTGATAATTTTAAGTTTTAAGCCATCCAGAATGGTAATTTTATCTTTCATTCAAAGCTAATAATAAAGAAGTTTTCTATAAGTTTTCGACATGAACCTAACATAATACAATCCCTACAATTATAAACAGTTTTCTATAGAAATAGCTTCCACGAAACATCCATAAAACAACACCTGTCCTTTACAAACTGGGACTTACTATAGTAGTCACCAGCTTACCTAGTCTACATTGAACATCTGCCGCTAGAGGGCTTCCGTGTCCCGCCTGCCTTCTTCTTTTAAGTTTGTGCTGTTCGTTTAACGAGGTAGGTAGTCAGGTCAAAGAAATTTACAATCCAAATGCCTATACGAAGCGTGCTTTTTACGGTTTCAAAATAGGACGTCTGGCTTTCTTTGAGAGAAGCACTAGAGATAACGAAATTTAATCTCAGGTTGCAAACTTGATTCATATGCCAGAGAAAAGCGTCTTTCTATATATAAGGGAGAATTTACTTGACGAGACGATGAAAATAAATTGCTCGAGAGTTCAAATGTTTCTCTTGTTATGATTGGATTACTCAGAAAAAGAATTGGATGAGATTGTATAATGAGGCTCTGTGGTTAAGATTTATTAAGTTTAAAATAAGTGTTTCTGCTGATGACGATACCAACCGCGAAAAGTAAATTGTGAGTGAAAGAAAACTGACTTTCTTAAATACCCCAAAAAAAAATTAAAATAGGTTTAATCTAAAATAAAAGAACAGAATTTTGAATGACGTTAAATAACAAATAACAATTTAATTATATAAAAAAAAAGAAAAAAAAATATTAATTACAAATTTTTGCAGAAAAAAAAACCGTGGACAGAGGGTCCTGGTCTAAATCAAAAACTGCCTCAGAATTCTAAATTACAATAAGACAATGCTAAATCCTGTATCAAAGCAAAAAACAAATTAGTTCAGAAAGATAATTCTTTTTCACGAAAATCCACGTGGTTTCAAATTAAAATAATATAAATTCGTGGAACACCAAAAATTTACAAAATTGAAGAAAACTAAAGCAACAAACAATGCTACTATTCACCCAACCCGACGGTGATTAATAAAAATAAAAATGAAACAGCAAACTAGAAAACCAAAAATGAACTCTTAAAATTATAATGAGAGGAAAAAAACTAAAATCTATCTTCCTGCACGAAATAATAAATGATCTTATATCTAAAATGTGTACACAACAATATAATAACAATTATTATTTAGCGAGTTCCTTGATGGACGACATAAAATTCAATAAAAGCGAAACAAATCTCTAAATCAAAAGTATTAACAAAATGGCAGTGAACAATATAAAAATTTACGTCTACTCACGCTTGTGTCTATCTCGGAACTGCCTCTTACAATCTCGACCGCTGCGTACAGCGAAGCCGCACACAAATCAATCCGCCAACGGACAAAATCACAAAACATAATAACATAAACTATACCAGCGAACGCAAAATATTTAAAAGAATGAAATTAATTTTAAAACAACTGAACACTTAAACTAAATAAATTAAACAATCAATTTATTAACCAAATCTTATTTAAAAATAAAATATCTGTGAGAATTCGCTCGAAACATTGACAAAGGCTGATCGGAGTAAACATGACCAAACTCTATGCAACTTAAAAAAAAAAACTCTGGCGAAAAAACAAGGTGTCCGTCCACAGCAGTACGTCCAGTCTAGGAGAAGTTTGCAGCATTACCAGTACCACAGTTTGGAGTATTTTTGTTAAAATAAGACAATCAAAACGTTTTAGCGAAATCGTAAATGAAAGGATATTCAGGACTCATTAAGATAATAAATATCTCTTCTATCTATATGTATTATGTGCGTAAACTTATCAAATCTACCTCGGCGTATATTAGCACAAGAAATTCCACTTTGAAACTTACGCTTTGACTCGTTAATTTTACAAAATATACGCGCATCGTAGTTCCATTGTTACGTCAGTGGCACAAGGGATAATGGGTCTTATCTGGGGTCAAGGTGGAATCTTGCAGCAAACTTCCACAGTATACGCGCTGGAAGGCAAAATGGCGCGTTGTTTATCATTTAGGTCGTTATGAATGAATCATTTTGCTAAGAGAGCTTTCGGGATCGCGTTGCTGTTCAAGTTATAATGGATCCTATAGTCGCTCGATGACCTTTATTCCCATCACAGGGAGTATTTGGATGGAATTGAGAGGAAGGAGGCATAGAGAAAGGGGGATGAAGTATTTTTTTTTTCCCTTTAAGAATTGAATGGCGAATGGTATTTGATTGACAATGGATAAACTTTTTTTTAATGAAATTCGGACGAGTTTGGGGATGTATTTCGATTAACTCCTTGGGTATTTTGGAAAATGAGATGAATGGTGAACTGATGTTGGGGCGGGTTACATCCACAACAAGTTCCTTTGGCATTGTAGAGTACTAAATAACTAAATAAGAAAAGGCAGCGGATTTGCTAATATATGCTAGTGATGTATAAACCTCTGCCTAAGTAACCAATTATTGTTAGTCTTTCAGTTACAAGTTACCACCAAAGTTTACTACTAGAATAAAATACAACCAACATATATTACAATAGTTTAGTGCCAATTATTATAATAATATCAACGTGATTTTAATAATAAGAGAAGCTATTCAAATCTACACTGGGAAAAAATTTAATAATCATAAATAAAAATACAATTATCGTAAGTAAAAAGTTCAGCTGGATAGGGGACAAAAGCACAGATTACTTAGCACTAGTAAAAAAGAGATCCTAAACACTGATACTAACAAGAAACAATCTAAGTTACTTACCGTCTGCTTCATACTTATGAAGTTACTTATGATAATTAATCTGAAGTAGTTAAGCCAAAAAATATATGTAGTTGCAGTAAGCAAAAGATTTGCCCTTGTCAAGTAGTAGGTGTATTGCTGTGAGTGAACTATTCTACAACAGCTATCACACCTTCATAATCAATACAAGCTATTTAGATCACATGTGATAAGGAAAGAGTATCATTAATGCACGTTCACTAAATACCTGATATATAGAAGGTACAGGTTTGCTATAAATATACAATATACTTACCTTAAATTTGTTGTTCAACTATAGGTAGTGTAGGAAACGAGGAAGTTTAGTGAATATTTATTAAGTAGCTTACTGTGTACTCTGTGTGAATAACTGATAAAGTACAAAAACAAATCTTCGATTATTTGTGCAACAGCAACTATAAGTACTGCGTACCGAGCAATGCGTAATTCAAAATTGTTGCAAATAATTTTAATTACTATTCAGTGTGCTGTAGCTTCGATTGCATTAATAATTGAAGATTAAATTCGCATTTATTTTGCTAAAGATGGTACATAATACTTATTACTTAAGAAAAAAAAAAGCAGTATTATTAGTAATAGTTTTATTTTGTATAGGACAAACACAGTGACTACCTGATATGAATGAAAGATATTGGTTTCACTTTAACAACAGTTTTTTTGTAACAATTCACAACGTAATGACGCATAAAATATATTCCTTAATAATGAAAAAATGAACAAAGGTATAATAAAAGGTAAGGTAAATGGGGCCCTCTTGAAACGTTATTTAGTTATTGAAATTATTTAAATCTAAACAAAGGACAAAGAGGAATATGGCTTTGAAGTTACAACTAATAACAAACAAAGAAAGAATATACCTAGGCGGTAAACTTGCGGTTTCTGTTGGTTCTTTGCACTGGGCGTTGTCTCGGCGAGTTGATCCTCTGTTGGCGCCTCGAAAACAGCTTCTTCGTCGGGGTATCCCTAACTGCAGGTGGCACTTAGAGTGTGGAATCACTCAGCTAGCGACGGCATCCACACTTTAACTTCACCAGCGGGCACAGATATCATCACAATAATGGGGAATTCAAATATCCCACCACGTGATTTAAAACTACAATTTTGAAACGTCCGATTGCTTATAGGCTCGGTACTTCTTCTTTCGCTGGGATTCTTTATACGGATGGGGCTTGAGTTAACCCACCCGGTATTTTTAATATATTTGCGTTCCAACTGGCCTACAATGGCCGTACTCCTTGGCCACTCTTTTTCGACGACCTTTTCCCACGTCCGTAACTTTACTTGACGCTAGCCCGCGCCTGCGCGCCTAGCTGTCTCGGGGACTATTTTATTACTCCGCCGCATTAGCCAATCAGGAATAGTAAAACAATCACGGGGTGGCAGTAAAACTCAAATAATCATAGTTGTAGCAAGTTGTTACCTATTTAAGAAAATACATGAGTTTAATAGCGATCAGCATTGTTGTTACTTCTACTAACCATCTCCTGTAGTTAGATATAGTACCAGTAGTCATAAGTAATACGTTACTTACCACAAATTTGTCAGGTAAGCTGTGTAATAGCCGTTAATAAAAGCACTATTTACAGTAACAACTTGCATTCAGGAAACTGGGTTTAGTTGCAGGTATTAATTAACGAGAATAGTTCCAAGTAAAACTTTATCTATTGTAAGTAATTTTTTTATCAAGTAAACACTTTCCTTAGCCAATTTTTCTCAGTATATCTCTTTTAATAATCCACATTGTTACAATAAAATTACAAGAAACATCATTAATAACAAAAGAACTGAGATTGTTTGAAATCAAGTACAAATTATCGTAGTTCAAATGACAGATTACTAACGATACAGATCACGTAATTATTGTACACCTAAATCACTGCCCTTATATAGTACTTGCAGATTTAATTTCAGATAAGCCGACGTTGTTGTTACATAGATAGAAATACCTTATTGCTTTTCCGAATAAATACGTCTCTATTTTTAATCGATCGTCCAGATACTTCGCCAACTTTAATCGGGAGAATTACAAATTGTACAACCGTTTTAATAGCACAGATAAGCGGCACAGAAACAAACAATCTAATCGCAATCGTTTGTAGTTATACAATAATCATCTTGTGTTCGCCACTATACTAACGGTAACTAATATTTGTGAAAATCATCACAGTTAAGGATAACCGCTGTTAGGCAAGATTTAAGCCTCTGTGATTATTATTTCGACTAGGAAAAACTTCTTTGACGTTGCTGGAATTAGCACGGGTACGATAACACCTTTCACAAAGGCCAGAGTAGTCTCCACGTCAAAATTTCATCGTGTATGCGGATAAGGGTTGAAGGGTATTTAAAGCTGTAGCAGTTACCTAAATTTCCGCTGAAATGTAAACCTGGCAAATATACAGTAAATACAATGGACAATGCGGAGATAAATATAATGCCGGGAGAAAGGATTATAATCTTCATTGCTTTGTATAACGCTGGTGCTAAATTAATGTTTTATCGCGGTGAAACATATATTGTGTACACTTTAACGGCTACAAAATGGGTGTAATTTGGTAGTTTACTTTTTCAAGTGGAATCCACAAAACATTACAATTATAAAATCTCTTCTGTACACTGTATTATTACAGTGTACAGAATTACTGTAGTTATCTACAGTCGAGTCATATACATAATAATCTGGTTCTTGAAAATCGTTATTCTACTATACCTAGCTCCCTCAAATATCGTAAACGCTCGAGTGTTAACAGAAATATCGCACTAGTCAGATATTTTCGTGTTATTATTAACATTCCCGCTGTTTTAAATTTTACCATAGCAGAGTTAAAGGTAAAAATCACTTATTAAATTGCGTCAGTGTGATTTGTCAATTTAAGAATATCATCGGATAAAATTCTGCTTTCATTACTAGTTAATTTTAAACATTTAAATGTGCTAATTGACAACTACACTGAAGACAAAATTTTACTATAATTGCCAATTAAATTTAAACGAAAAATGATATGGATAAAACTACAAAAAAGTTAGTGAACCCATCTCCTGATAACATAGGCACTATGAGTGTCGAAAAAACAGTTAAAACTGACATAGAATTCCGAATAGTGCACCTTCCAACAGTCCGCTCTAACTGAGTAAACGTCATTTCAGAGATTGCTACCTGGGACACTTTTACCGATAATAATTGCACCCCATTCATGTATATACACTATATCAAAAATTAAATGCGAATGGAGGGGGCGTTTTAGGTAGGCAACCAATCTAACAAAGTCATATAGTTGTGATCCGTAATGCATGATTCTTCTAATACCTAATATTTCGATTTTTATTTTATTATACACTTAAAGCTTTTTTTGCAGACGAATATCTTTAAATCATATTTATACAAGGTGGCGCAAAAGTAATGTCGTAATTTGAATTGACCGCCATTTTTGCAGATGGCGCCAAATGTCACTGTGCTTTGACATTTATGATGTAGATATACAGGGTGTATCAGATATAGAGGTAAATAATAATAATATGTAGCAGCTGTAATCATATACAATCAAAAAGTCTTAATGCACAGGGGGTCTATCTGTAAGCATTAACGAGAAAAAAATATTTGGTAAATGCCGTGGGCTAGAGCCGTACCTGTGCCCAATCTAAATGCTGTCCCGAGTATACCCCCCCCCCCCGCTGTTAGTTTTGTCTGGATTGCCGCTTGGAGTGCAAGCCACTTCAAACATTTTATTTAAATTCTTCCCGTCTCGAAAAAAACGATCCTTTTCAAGACCATCATGATTCCATATAAAGAAAATCGAACCTTGATGCATCGGCAAAAGCGCGGGAATGCATAGATTCATTTTCGGGCGATATCATAGTAAAAAGGCGTGTTTGCAAATTTTCTCTATCTACATTTATTTCTGTGTAATTCGATTCAATTCATTTGGCGTTATATGATTAAATAAATCCAAAAGAAATAACTCAGATTCATGTGGTACCGTTTATTAAAAACTAACTATCGATTCGACAAAGCAAAAGAAAAATATTTACTTTTTTTTGTAACTACTGAAGTCGCATATCCAGTGAAACTCGAACGTCTTATCAGGATATTAAAAATAATACTTTGTAGCCTTGTGTAGAATGCTCTTAACAAAAAAGGAATGTTTATTTTATAAAAAGAAGAAATTTAAAATGCCTCAGTTTTGCTATTTTTACAAGGGCCTTTATTTATTCAGAATGACGTTAAATGAACTTACGGCATACCATTAAGAATAATACTAAATGAGTGCAATGTATTTATACATAATACCACGTTTAGCGGGTGCTTAACATGACGTTTCCTTGCATCAGGCCCGGACTAAAGAATTTTTGGCTCTAAATTTTACTTTTTTTTATTCTTTAAAGATGAAATCCGGTTTCGGTGGGTTTATGCTTTATATGTCGTGTAGTTAACACCCAAGCAAAATTTACTTTTTTTATTTGATAAACCCTGTATAGAGAATTAATTGTTAACAAGCTATGGAGCGATACACACTTCAAGAACGTGCAATTATTGTTACTGCTTATTTGACAAATTTTAAACTGAGAAGAAGAAAAAAACAAAATGAAATAACTAGATAGAAAGCAGCGGATACTGCATCAATACAGGGGGAGGAGGTAATGGGGGTAATTACCCTCCCCCATGAGTCAGCGAAATATGCTTGTAAATTAAAATCTTACACATAAAGTCAAACAACACTCATCTTTCTTTTTTCATTTTTTTTTTATGTAATTATCCCTCCCATGATGACATTATTCAAATTATATCTACAAAAGAGCAGGCAATCTTTTAAAAAATAAAAATACTATCTCCACTACCCCCTCCTACAAACTCAAGTTGTATCCGCGCTTGCATCATTGCGTGCCAGATTAGTACTGCTGTTTGTAATTTGTTTGGAAAAACTGCGTGCAGGAATGAAGAAGGGCGATAGCTGTGGTTCCGATCCTCACTGCAATATATTTGGCAACTAAGGCGAGTTTTCTTGCATAGGATATGGTGTATTATAATTATTATAATGTATATATTTTATTTCTAAAGAAGAAATAACACAGTTATTTGATAACGTCAAAATTCGTTTAATATTAAGATGTTTCAGGTTTTTATTTTTTTATGTTTAAAATTACTGACGTAAGCCAAAAAATAATGATCAGATTAAAAAATGATACAAGAACGTTCGTTTCAGTTTTTGATGTCTAATATTATCCCATAGTCCGTGTTCACGAAGTTTGAAAAGATTGATATAAGTCCAATCTTTTACTATACACTTTTACTATATACAAATTCACATCCACGATTAAAGTGCTTCTCCTTTTGTTACAGTTGTCAATATCCGTGGAGGAAGCGAGGCGCGGATAGCCTGAACACATCACCAGGTGTCGACAGACGAACCACAGCTAGCAAAGCACAAACGGCTCCCGTTACGGTAAGTTCCTGTTGACGTATTTCAAAATTACGACTTCTGGGTGAACGATCGGCAAGTAACACTCACATTTATTATGTATTAAATTTAATCTTTGTATTGTGGTAGGCCGGCATAAAAAGTAAATAATCTCTTTAAGCATACATTTCTGTCCTATCATTATGACACAAAATAAAATCTTACAGATTCTTTATACACTTCCAGAGAAGACGAGCAAACTATTGAATTAACCACAAAAAAAAAGATATCTAAAGCATTTATTATAGGTATGGAAAAATTCTATTGTGTGGCATGACTTTCATAGAATGCCAAAGGTATGGTGATACTTTTGTTACACTATAATTGATTATATTATAAGTAGTAACATTATACTTTGCGTTTTAACTATTCGTGGGAATTTATATTATTTACTACCTTCCTTTATTAACTCCAAACGCATTGAATGTTCAATAATAACCTTCAGATTTCTCATACCCTGATTAGAATAATGCACTTTTCATTCCAGTTTTTTTTTTAATTCAATATCTAACCCGCATTCTTTCAAACGGGACAGTTAGTTCTTGTGACTTGACGTTCACTCGCACATGAAATTCTTCATGCGCTAATTGCAACGCTCCTTTGACAGTCATTGTATGCAGCGCGTTATATAAACTGTCGGCAAGGTCAAGATTTCAACGTACATAACTTGATATTTACTATTTTATAAGGTAAAGTTGAAGCTGATCAAGTTTAATGAAGTTTGACTTTCTCCTGTTGAAAAAAAAAATAAAATAATTAAATGCCAGGAACAAGATTTCTGTATTAACGCATAAATGATTTTATTTTATATTTCATTCAAAATTTGCAAAACAAATAAAATCTACTTAATTTGTAGATAGATTCCTGGGCATTACTGGGTCTAGTTTTAAAATTGCAAGAATATTTAGCTTTGTTTTTTGTGTTTTAACTTGCACCAAGAGAAGAGGATACCTGCGTTGTCATGACGTATTTTTTCTGTTGGTTGAAAGATGGATTTTCAACAAAATCATTAATAGCTACAAATACTTTCTTCATACTTGTGGATTTGAACATATAGAGAGGTTAGATATTACTAGTACTAAAGCTTGCACGATTTAGCGCGTGCGTTTCAGTAAAAAAAAACTTATGGCGGCAAAGGATCGGAAGGCGCGCGAGATTAAAAGAGAAATAAACGGCGGCCGAATGGAGAAAAATCGTCGCGCGGAAATAGGAGCGTCGTCGTTTATCGACAAAAGTACGAAAAAACGAAAAAATCTTCCAAATTCGACATATTCTACGATCGTGTTGATGGCCGATGAAGTGTAGCAACTTTATGCGCTAATTTCGGCTCAAAAATCGTACCGTGATGTCGAATTGTTGTGAAACGGTTTTGTACTTGCCTTCTTTTACAGTTCAAACCCTAAAATAGGGTAGAAACGCGTTATTATTTTTTTTTTTTTCAAATCTGCCAGTACTGAAATTTAATACACATACTCGAGGTTGCATACTAAATGGGTTTAAGAAAAAAATTAGGACAGATTAGGCTCCGAAAGGAAGCGTCGGTTTGAGTGGAGAGTATTTTTCTGGATGGGGGAATGTTATCGCCATAGAATAGGGGTATTTAAGTTGCAGGAAAGCTTTCGAGAGACACACAAAAGATTTCAGAAATAGCTGAAAACCCATTCCTACTGACTGGTATCGAATAATTTTTGTCGAATGGATTTTCCACAAAATTCTTTTCCAGCTTAAAGACAGCAACCCCAATCAGATTATTGCCGGCATTAAAATTTAATACAAAGAGTCGAGATTAAAAACCGGATGGGTTTGACGTAAATTTCGCGGCGGAATAGGCTCCGAAAGGAAACGTCCGTTTGAGTGCGGAGTTTTTTTTTCCGGATGGGGAAATGTTATCGCCATAGAATAGGGGTATTTAGGTTGCCGAATGACTTTCGAGGGATGCGTAAAAGATTTCGGAAACAGCTGAAAATCCACTCCTACTGATTGTTATCGAAAAACTTTTGGGGAATGGATTTTCCACGCTTTAAAAAAATCTTTTCCGTCCTAAAGACAGCAACCCCAATCAGATGACTCCCAGCATTAAAATTTAATACAAAGAGTCGAGATTAAAAAACCGGATGGGTTTGACGTAAATTTTGCGGCGGAATAGGCTCCGAAAGAAAGCGTCCGTTTGAGTGCGGAGTTTTTCCCTTGGATGGAGGAATGTTGTCGCCATAGAATAGGGGCATTTAGATTGCCGGAAGACTTTCGAGAGATTGGCAAAAGATTTCGGAAACAGCTGAAAATCCACTCCTATTGATTGTTATCGAAAAACTTTTGGGGAATGGATTTTCCACGCTTTAAAAAAAATCTTTTCCGTCCTAAAGACAGCAACCCCAATCAGATGACTCCCAGCATTAAAATTTAATACAAAGAGTCGAGATTAAAAAACCGGATGGGTTTGACGTAAATTTTGCGGCGGAATAGGCTCCGAAAGAAAGCGCCGTTTGAGTGCGGAGTTTTTTCCTGGATGGAGGAATGTTGTCGCCATAGATTAGGGGTATTGAGGTTTCCGGAAGACTTTCGAGAGATGGGCAAAAGATTTCGGAAATAGCTGAAAACCCACTCCTACTGACTGTTATCAAAAAACTTTTGGGGAATGGATTTTCCACGCTTTAAAAAAAATTCTTGTCCGTCCTAAAGACAGCAACCCCAATCAGATGTTTGCCAGCATTAAAATTTAATGCATAGAGTCGAGATTAAAAACCGGATGGTTTTGACGTAAATTTGACGAAATAGGCTCCGAAAGGAAACGTCCGTTTCAGTGCGGAGTTTTTTCCTGGTAGGGGGAATGTTGTCGCCATAGAATAGGGGTATATACTTTGTTGGAGGGCCTTCGATACGCCCGCGAGAGATTACTGAAACAGCTGGCAAAAGAATTTTTGACGCAACAAAAGATACCAAGAGAGATGAAGTAGAGACATGGCATAAACAGGTTACATTTGAGAAACAAGAGGAATATGGCAAAATCATACAGAGCAGAACTCAATGAAGGAAAATGGTGAAGAAAATTGATTAAAAAATAATTTAAGTCATGGACCTTAAAGGCCTATAGAACTAATGTGTATAATCTATTTTTCTCGGTGGTATAAAAACTGAAGAGAAAGTGTGGTTGAGGACCAAAATTGTTTCCCAGACAACCTTTTGTATACTTAGTGTGGTGTGACGAAAACAAACTAAAATGATTTAGGATCTCCGGTATTTCCATTTTTAGCGCGATCATACATGAAATGCACGTCCTCCAATTCGATGCCAGAGTGAACAGCAGCCCTAGGAAAAAAAAAACCCTTTCACTTTTATACCTAACCTTTCGCGAGAATCTAATGACAAAATCGATACCACGATGAGAGGCTAAGGTTATCGTGTGCATGAAACGCTGTGCACAGTTCCCCGATTTGGCGGCCTAATGAGGCGAGAAGATTTAATTTTTTTTTCCCTATACGTGGTAAGCTATAGGCGGGAACAAGTCGACTACCTACCAGTCGCGCGTCGATGCTCGAAACACTTTGTCTTCGGGCCAACGTTTGACCTTTTGATGGAATGCCCCGGCGGCGGTCGCAAAACCGTTCGGCAAGACGATTCCGAAGATTTCGCTTTCGTTGGTTGATGCCGGCGAGCCCGTGCATGCCGGCGCGCCGAAAATAGCCGATGGAACGAAAGCATCGTTTACGTCGAGTTGCACAACCGGTAAATGAATAATGACGTAGTATTAATAGCGGTGCGTTCAACGTCCTTTTTAATCGTGTATTGTGCGCTCTTGAAAATGGATTATTTTTTTGTGTTATACGCAACACGTCGTACGGTATTTTTTGGGATGCAACTTTTTTGCATGCAATCTTCTATGTGTTTCCATCTTAAATACATTTCAGAATTGCTTCGTTTACACTGATGGAAAGACATATTTCTTTATCTCAAAGCAATATTTTTTTATACCCAAATGAAAAGTATTTTGAATGAAGCAAATTCTATGAACAGCCTAATTAATATATAAAACATAAAGGTTTCGGAACGGTCGCATAACTTTGTCAGTTGATAAGGTGTTTTTTGAAATTTGTGAGTGTACTTATGATATCGCCATTTTGTTTACGCTTCGTGTTTGGTAGCAATTTTTTTTTTTTTATGGGACACCCTGTATATTTTCACACTATCGGATGTAGAATGAAGAACTACGTATAGGAACATCAATATAATGTAATTTCCAGCAAAACAAAGTATTAAAAAAAATATAGAAAATACTGATATAGCTGAAAACTAGTTTTCTTTGAAAATAGTTTCTTCAATTTTTGAAATAAATGTTCAAATTTTTCTCCGTTTGCAACTTGGCAGTAATGCAATCGATCAGTGAAATGTCTCAGTGAATTTTGTATCACTTCTGGCGCAATACAATTGATTTCTTCAGTTATTAGTCTCTCTAATTGTTCTAGAATGCATGATCGATTTTTATATACATACTTGACATTTCAAATGACCCCACAAAAAGAAATCAAGCGGTGATAGGTCTGGAGAACCTGCTGGCCAATCAATCGTTCCTCTGCTTCGATACAGCAGACTGGAAATGTGTTACTTAAATAACCACGAACATTGCGCGCAAAATGTGTTGAAGCTCCATTTTGTTGGAACCAAATAATGTCATTTCAAAGTTTTAAAATTAATGTCATTTGGTTGATTCGGTCTATTTGGATTTGGATGGAGAGCTGTAGTTGCTGGCACAATGTTGTTTCTCAATAAATGTAAATAGCATTTAAATTACCTCTTATTAAAAAATGGGCCTATTATACGGTTTCCGAGTACCACTTTTTGAGGGTGCTGCGTATGCAGTTCGTTCATCCAATGAGGGTTTTCAGTTGTGATATAAAAGGCAATGTGATAGCCGACGAACTAGCCGAGGAGGGCTCTAAAAGACACTTCATAGGTCCAGAGCCCGTATGTGGGAATGCTAAGGATTCCGCAAGAAGGGAGATCTGGACCCAGTTAGATAAAGAAAGTACAAAGAAATGGAGATCGACTAAAGATCAACTCCATACTAAAGCGGATGCTAGATTCTCTGATAACCTACTCAGACGTAGCAAAAAAGAAGCTAACACCATTACTGGGTTGGTAACTGGACACTGTCCCTCGAAAACGCATCTATACAACACAGGTCGAGTAAGCGAACCATGGTGTAGAAGATGCAAACTACAAGAGGAGACGAGTTTATGTAGTTACATGTAATCTGCACATGTGAGGAATTGAAGGTACTCAGACAGAAATATTTCGGGAAGGATCTTTTGGAGCCCTTGAGGGTTCTCAAGTTTCCACTGGGCAAGATATTGGACTTTATAGAGAACACCAAGCTGCTCGTATGAAAATAAGGGAGTTAATAGGGATGGTAGAAGGAGCACCTAGCTCAAGTGCCCGGACCATAGGTGCTCACCCTAACTCAAGAAATGAATGAATGAGTCTTATTCTTTTGGAGGATGTACACTTGAAGAAAAAAGTATCCGAAAGATGCGAGCGGAAGCGAGTGAGACAGAAGATATCTGGTCCCTTCTAATACAAGGAGCCGATATTTTGTTCTCTTGCTTGCTCAGGCTTGAATCGTTCGGTTATTATTTTCTTCAAGTCTACCTCTTGTAATTAGAAGTAGTATGTGGTTCATGCATCACGATGTACCTCCACATTTTACTGGAATCGTACGGGAGTTTTTAAATATCGTTTATTCAAACCGTTGGATAGGCCAAGGATCTCCATGATCCCCAAAGTCACATTGATTATATTTAAAATTACTCGTTTATACATACAACGCCATTCTTAAATTTAGAAGGTCTTCAAAATCGCATCATAGAAGGCTGTAATGTTCTTCGCAACACTCCTGGTTTTTTCGAACGCATTCGGCAATTCACTAGACGTCAATTGGATGCTTGCATTTTAGCTGAAGATGTACAACTTTTATGTACTTACCTGTCACAATGTTATTGCTTCTATTAAAATAACAAAAACATTGGGTACCTTGTATCTCATTAACGACAAAATTTATGACACATGTTTGTAGAAACTTTTCGTCTTAAAATTAAATAGCGAAGCGCCCATAACAATATTTGACATTATTTTCGAAACACCCTGTATATTCCATGTATGACGTTTTTAACGCTTAAAACAGATTTTTTCGGGACCTCATTCGTTGCAACACAACCTAGATCAATTTTAAAACCGATAAAAACAGATCACCTTTCCTCTTAAATCCAAACATCCAAATTTAAATTTCGCGCCTTTCGAATACTAAACTTCTATCTCTCTTTTACCATTTCACCAACAAACGTTATTAGAAATATGCTCACCCGGCAGATGGAACTTGTACTTCATTTCACCTGTTTTACGTTTGAGTCTGTGGTGATTGCGCTAACACGCTGCCATCTCTACGACCGTACAAGAACAACTTTTACTGCTTTATTCTCGAGAGGGCAATTGCCGTAATATCCCGTAGCTGTTTTAAAACATCGCGATGCGGTGAAAGTTGTAAAGTATGCGACCGTTATGCATCACGAACGTTGTTGCAAGTTTGTTATATTATAATGTATGTATATGAATATGGAACGAAGAAGTGCATTCATTCAGTGGGATCTCTCAAAAGATGTATTTTGTTATTGACGAGACAATTTTGTGCGTCAGGCTAGTTTATTTAGAAAGAAACTATATTCATAACACAAATTTATACGTACCTGTAGTAATAAGTCGGAAAGGATTTTAAACACAGTCAAGTAATAGTTAAACTATGTATCAATGTATGTGCACAAATTACACACACAGAGTACTTACTACTTAAGAGTCGCCAGCAAATGTCGTAAATTTCCCTCTAGAACGGTTGCCAGTCGTAAGCAGACGGCTGAGTTTGACGTGACATCGGTAGACGCAGATGCTAATCCGAGTTTATGCTCTTCTCGTAAACTGTGTGACTACATGTTGAATTATTCGAAACAGTAGCAATGTTCTGCTGATTAAAACCGATTGACTTATGTTTTACAACTGACAGAGCATATATGTAGACGGGTAAATCGATAGATAGATGTAGGCAGAATTGTAGACACGTTTTGTGAAGAGTTAGAATACAAAAGTTGTCAACTGGTTGGAACCAAAGTGGAAAGAATTATTACGGCAAGTGTTTAGTGAGACTGTGGTGTCCACATACGTGGACGAACTCCTTAACAAAACTCTAATATAAAATAACCCCCTCTCAAAATCGTACAACGCAGTCGTATAACAATTCAACAACATTATTGAATAGAATCCGCATTAAAACAACACTAGCGAAGAATAGACAAATTAATGAATGGAAATAATTTAAACAAACTTAACACTTAATTAATTAAATCAAACAATCAACTCTTTAACTAAAAAATAATCAAAATAAAATTATAATCGTGAAAATTCTCGGTCAATTGAAGTCAAACAAACGGAGTTATCATAACAACAAAAATATGCAACTTACAATACGCACACAGTGAAAATGGGTTGTCTAACCATAGCAGTATCTACTATATCAGGAAACTGCTACAAAAAGTAGCAGCTTCTTTTGGTATTGAATAGCTGCTAACATCAGTTGTTAGCTGCTACAAAGTAGCAGTTTGCTTCGTAGTGTAACGGAACGGGTTTTCTTGTCTGGAAACTTTTGGGGATGGCCAGCCCAAATTCAAATAAGACAAAGCCAAATTCCGTCTCACAGACAACCCCTCCTGCTCTTTTGACCGCCGAGCCACCGCTGAGAAACAAACTTTTTGTTCGGTAGCGAATGGTTTTAGTAATTTTAGCCAAAGTTGTTTCCCAACGGTGTTTTCCTCCGTCAGTCGAAGCAGGGCCGTTAGTTAGCCTAAAGATTACTGAATTACCCACCTCGTCAGCTTTCTCTTACCGATGATAACTTCCTCTCCAACCCCTTACTATGGGTACCAAATAAACTTCTTTCGAGTTTAGTATGGTGAAATAATAGATTGTTTTTACCTCCTACACTAATATATTGAATAAATTTTGTGACAATTAAGTTAAACTAACAATCTACAAATTTAATAAAATAACAAGCAAAAGACAAAACAAAACACAACTATTTAGATGAATTTTTGAGCTTTTCTTAATAATGTTGATTAACTTAAATTCTAGTAATTCTTACTTACAAATTATTTATTTATTAAGGGAGAGAGAGAGAGAGAGCGAACGAGTTACGGTTTTTACGTAATTGCTTTGGTTAGTTTTAAGCAGAAACTTTGAACATCTTACCGACCGATGTGGGTAATTAATTCTTCTCGTAATCCAAATTATAGGGCACAAAACTTACACAACACTCACGAAAATTTAAGCCAAGAAATAGGGGAAATTGAAACGAATTTAACACAAAATCACTAAACACCTCTCTTCCTGTTCTCGAATTTTTAGGCTTATTTTGATTGCAAAATTTTAAGAAGTTTTATTTTTTAAGATTTAGAAACGTCCGAACGAAATGGAGACGCGTGCTTTTACTTTAGCTGAAACGAAATCCACTAACCAATTCATTGAAAACAGCAATGTTAAGAGTTTTTATAAACTTTGATTATGACGTCATTTTACACCGATAACTAGTGCGGCCTCTCTTTACAGGAGGGCGCAAGTATGACTGAAGGCGTTATTTTTCTGATCTTCAAGCGCCCTACTTGAGAGGAACGTGGGAACCGCTGATCAGCATTTGTAACATACAATAAACAATGAAGCAGATAATATACAAAGTAATACCATATTAACTTAATTACGCGAGTCTTTAAACGAAAATAGACTATTATTTCCTGTGAAGTAGACGCTGCTTCAGCAAATGCCCCGGCACTTATCATCTACGTCTTAAAATGAATTTAAATACTTTGTATTATACAGGATGGAATTTCGTATTCTTACAGTAGAACCTTTTTACATTTCCAATAAATTACTCTATAAAAAACAAATTAGTTATTCAAATTACTCTATAAAAACAACAATTATTACGTCCTGAAACTACCACAACATTCATATCAAATTTCAGCACATCAACACTTTCCCATTCGGATAATCCAATTGTATTATATTCCCGACGTCCGGATAACAAACACATAACATGACCCACCGCAAACAATAATGAAACAACTGGATAAACACGCAGTAGAAAACATTCATTTCCTGTCCTACTATCACAGGATTAAATAGCGCGTTCTAACCTAACCCAAACGAATAATTGACATTGCTAAACGCTTTAACACTAGAAGTGTATCTGTAGCGTGCTCTACGGTACATACTAATAGCTATCAAATAAGGTATATCACGTTTTCCTCCACTTACCCAAATACATAACTCCGACGACTAATATACATTCATACCTATGAGTTCAGTACATGTAGTTACCGTTGGATTATTGTCAGTTTGCCTTAAACGCCTGTGAGGAAACCACATGCTTTACTTAGACGGCTTTAGAATGTGTTTTGCCTATGTTAGTGATGAATTCTGTTTGTTGTTAGGATTTCTAATAATAATTTAGTGTTGATTCAATTAATAGGCTATAGTGTTTCGTTTTTTTTTTTTTGTGTAGGTTATAATATGTGATATATACTCTGGAAAAAATGGTTCTATATTACCATTGCGTAAGTTTACTAAATTCTCAATGCTACAACTGATAAATTAAATTGGAATTAATCTAATCTTAAAGCTCTAATAGATTAAAAAACTGCATTTTAAGAATTCACGCAAATAATCGAATGAAATTGCAACTTATGCGACGATTCAAATAATATCTTTCAACGTTTGAAAATACCTTCTTCATATTTTTTCAAATAAAATGTAAATTAAGTAATTACAATAAAACCAAAAAGATATTTAGGCCGACCTCTCTTATGCAAAATCCCATCAACTCGTTTTACTTAATTACCGTAGCAATTCGGATCTTTCATCATATTTTTTTTTTCTTCCTTTAATAACTGGAATTCTGTGTAATAATCGCACAATTACTATTATAACTTTATGTTTAAAATATGAGCCTTCAAATATTTTATATTTTACCATTCGATTATTAAATTAATAATATAATGTATTCAATTAAAACAAAGTACTCCATATATTTATACATATATTTGAATGAAGATTTTATGAATCTTAAATTATGTCAAATCGACTAACAAACTTCAAAATCGAACAGAATATTGCGATGCTAATATGTAATTTTATTGTCACTTTTACCCCTGAAATGTCGGATGATCCAACAGCGAATGAACATCATGGCTCAATACATAACTTATCCTGGGTATTTACATAGATTATTTTTATTGGAACACGATTTTAGATTTAGAGTCAAATATATAAAAGAATCTAGTTTGTATGCAGTTTTGTTCGATTAACGTGTGTGGCTCATTTGTCTTTTGTTGTTAAATATATTATGTAAATAGTTTTGCTTTGAAGAATCTGAAATATTATAAATAAAAATTCATTTGATTGATAGACAGCTAGATATAGCTTATTCGTTGTATACGTGAAACTTTTTTATGTATATTGATATTGTTCCTTTTTTCATTAATACAAATAATTGATTGATGTGGCTCAAAATCACAGAGTGTTTGTAATATGAATAGTATTATGTTTTTTGAACATAAATCGACCTGAGTTTTATTATAAATGGTTTCTTCTAAGTTTGATGTAAACTATAATGGTTTATATTATGGCTCATCTAAATTAGTAAATACTATACTAGTGTGCATGATTGAATTTTTTTTGTAACAAAGTCTATAATATAAATTGAGTTATTTAAAAAAAATATTTATTATTGCAACTTCTCACGACTCCAATTTAGACATGGCTCAGTATAAAGAATTAATTTTACATTACATTTTTTCTTATTGCTTTTCTAAACAGACCTGATCCATAAATTTAATTTTAAATATAAAATCATCCTCATTTTTTTTTTTGTTATGGCTCATTTGTCGTATTTATCTTCTAGCGGTTGGAGATTTGTCGTGACAGTTTATATTGAATAACACAAGGTGGTTTTTACAATTTATATATAATCAGTTCATAATAGATTTATACACTCAAATTCGAATATGGCTCAATATAAATAAGCTCATGATTATTTTAATTTATGTGGCTCATTTTTTAAATCTGACATTAAAAATATTTTCGTTTCCATTATGCTTTGTTCATCACACTAACAGATATTGAATAAATCAAAGCAATACTTAAAGGATAATAATTAGCCCTTCATGATTTTTTTTATGGCTCTTGCTTGTGTATGACTCATCACGATAAAATCATGTATTTTATAATTTATCTGATGAAGAAGTGTGATTCATTTTTGCTTTCTGAGTATAGTAAAAGATTATTCCGATTTTCATTATGGCTCATTAAATAATTCTGATGTGGTATACTTATAAATAGTCAAATGAGTGTGGCATATTTTCTAGAATTGCATTTGAATAATACAATTTTTATGGAATTTGTTTATAAATACGCGTTTTAGTTATGGCTCAGTAGGCTCAACATATTGTTATGTATTTGAATGTAAATTAAAATGGATTTTGTATATAAATTACTCATTTTCTTACTTATATACAGGCTTAAATTTTATCTTAAAATAAGCATGGCTCATTTTTAATAGTGATTCAAATTGTTTTTTTTTTACATTTTCGATTCAAATTTGGTATATTTATACAACATTTAAACGATATAAATAGCTTTCTCTGAGGGAGTCATATGAAGTGTATGTACGATTGCATCTTTATGATGTTTTTGTTTATACATAATTATATAATTGTCATATACAGTCGCGAGCAAATGTTATAGACACCCTAAATTTTGGGCGAATGTCACAGTAAGAAATGAGAAAATAAAAACTTGTAGGTAATACATTATAAATATGTAGTATTTTAAAGGATCTTATTAATTTGTTGCATATTAGAGTGTTTTTAGTACAGCTATAATACTTTTTAGATGGGAGGGGGAAAGTGACATCTCGAAGACTTGAAAATATATAACAAAAAAAGAATACATTTACATATAAAGACTATTATAAGCATAAAGACGATTATATAAACGTTGAAATAACTGTCACAAAAAAAATGCAAGAAGCATGGAACCCATTAGTTTTGTCAAAGGTGCCTATAACATTTGCTCGCGACTGTATTTATTTTTCCATCATGGCTCACAAAGACAAAATCGATTTTTTTTTTTTCACTTTTAACTCATTTGAAGCGTAGTTACACAAAATTCGAACGATCTAAATGGTTTTCCTATTTGAGCCATATAAATTGAGTATGACTCATTATCATAATTGACTCATTTGAGATTTAATACGGAGAAGACTGTACAACACTATAACTTTTGCATATTTATGTATCATTTTTCCATCTGCTTCGTTATTCTTTCATTATGGCTCACAGGCACAAAAGGAAATCGACATTTTATTTAATCCGCTTTTTTTTTGGACATTTAAACTTACGCTTAAAGCGTAATTGCATAAAATTTAAACAATTGAAAGAGCCTCTAAACTAAGTGTGACTCATTATCGCGATTCGGTTCTTTATAGAGTTTCATACGAAGAAAACGACACATTTTTTTCCATCTGCGTCGATGTTCTTTCATTATGGCTCATGGAAACAAATAAAAGCGATATTTTATTACAGTTTTACGACGTTTAAACACGTGCATAAAGTCACAGAATTTATTTATTTTTTTTTATACAACATCGGCTCTAACTGATAAATTTGTTTATTTTTCCTCTACTACAGTCAAAAATAGCACTGTAAATAAAGAGAGCTGTCCATTATAGTGTATATATTGCTTATTTACAACCGTTTAGCCTTGGTAGATATAGTACATAGTAGCGAAGCAATTAACGGAAACTGTATAGTTATTTGTTTAGTCTGGCGCAGTGGACACAAAATGCCCTGCCAATTCCTGTTTCGTATTTTAGGCGAAAATCCTGCAGCAGTATATATTCTTGTTCTTTTTATTCCCTACACAAACTTCAGCATCAGAACAACGTTGTGACGCGGTGATTTATAACAGTAATTCGATTTCCTTTTATTCGCTCTGACAAAACATGCGCTAAAGTTTACTTGCGTCCTTATTGGCGCCTTTCCTCGGCTCTCTGGATAAATCAATTGCGTTTGGAGTATCTGTTGGGATAGCTACTATGACAGTAGAATAGATTTTATTATCGCTATACAACAAATATTTGCTTTTATAAAATTCTTTTTATGCCCTGTAGGCTTCAATATAACATTCCAGTTTCCCCATCGCGTATCAAAAGAACAAATTAAAACTTGTATATAGAAACAAACGAAACATGAAACCTCAAAAAGGGATTTTTATCATTCAACACGTACTTCGTATATATACAAAAGGCTACAATAACATTAATTAAATTAATTCCCTTTTTTCTGCTTGTACGGGAACACAACGATCCAACTCTTGTGTCTGGCGTTACGCAACCGACAATCACCCCCTATTAAGCCTTTGGTCAAACAGCTCTCGACACGGAAAATTATATAAATTCGTTGCTATCTGCGGAAACAAGGTTCTGGGCCGGGATTAACTGGCCTAAACTGGTGCGGTAATACACAAGAGGGCGGTGGGTTGTCATTCTGGTAATTCCTGCTCGTTTACCGAAGTTGCGTTCTTGCTAATGGAGTGTACCGTTTTAATGATGTCGAGGAGGAGGTAGATGGCGCTGCTGCTAACTGGAAATGTACAAATTTTATATTAATTATACCTCGAGGGAATAAGTATATTTCATTCTATACAACGAGACTGTTTTATTTAATCTTTGGATCGTTGTAAACATACACCAAGAAGTTTCTTATAATTTCGGTGGAGGTAAAAACAGATTTAAAAAGTGGAACCGATTCCTAAACAGTACAGAGAAACGAGTAAAATGGTTTGGACACCTAATTCAAATGGAAGACCATCAGAGACCAACAAAGCCGCAAGGGAGGAGAATGTGAGGAGGGAGTTCATGTAAAAAGTGGAATGCGTGATGGATTAATGCTTGGAGCACTAATAAGGGATTTAGCAAGGGCCAGGAAACGTTGGACAATATTTGTGTATCAGTAAAAGCATTAAACACCTTGCACCTTGGGTATATACATCGTGTTTCAAAATGATTACATCTTAGTAGATACTGACTAACTAAGGTCTATTCACTGTAAGAATGCAGCGTTACATTAGATAGGCGAAAGATTTACGACATGCGATTGGCTAATAGACGAGGCGAATTCACACATACGAAAAACATTTTATGTAGCAAATGAAATTTAAGTTGGATAAAACAAAATATTTTCTGACATCTATGACGTTTGTCAATCCTGGTGTTGGTTTCAGCTCTGTATTTGCGTGTTTATTGCTTTTTTGTGTCGTTCGTGTGGTTAGTGTAATTTTTATAAGCAAATTGTTACAAAAATAGTTTTTCTTAGAGCTCTACTGAATACTGTTGAATATTTGAAGGTATTGTTTTAATAACTATATAAAATGATAGTGATGACATAGTGTATCTTTACATCAATTTAGTATGGCAGATGAAGAGGTATTTGATCTACTTCAGGGTCATCAAAAAATCCTCAGGGAAACATATGGCAGTAAGCAAAGGATAATGGCCTTATAATTTGTATCTGGAGCTTAAGCGGGTCAGTTCTAAATCGGCAGCAATTAAATTGACTGCAAAGCAACTTGGGGTGGGTGAAAGAACAGTGTGGGATATTGTAAAAGAAAAGGAGACCACAGGAGTTATCAGTTCACCCCCTAAAAAACGTCTTCGTCAAAGTGCATATGATTCCTTGGACGAAGCAGATAGGTCAGCAATTAGACGACACGTACATTCCTTTTTCTTGCAGAACGAATTACCTACGTGCACAAAACTATTGGGTGTAATATAATATTATCCATTTATCTTACATTTACTTCATCGCATTGTATCTTACAGGTTATTAATGCAGATGACACTTTGCCAATATTGAAAAGAACGACGCTCTGGAAATTTTAAAAAAGTTAGGATTTAAGTGGATGAAGCGCAGTGGCAATAGTGTTTTAATAGAACGACAAGATATTGTATTATGGAGGCGTCAATATTTAAACAACATTCGGAAATTTCGTGTTAGTGGTAGAAAGATATATTATTTGGATGAAACTTGGGTTAATGCAAGTCATACAAAGCAAAAAATATGGGCAGACACCACAGTACTCACTGCAAGACAAGCATTTGTGGAAGGAGTTTCAACGGGACTGAAAAACCCTTCAGGAAAAGGGAAACGTTTAATTGTTTTACATATTTGGAGCGAAGATGGTTTCCTTGAAAACGGTCTCCTTTTCTTCGAATCCAAGAAAACTGGAGATTATCACGAAGAAATGAACAGCCAAGTGTTCACGAGTGGATGAGAAATGTGCTTCCTTTTCTGGAACCAAACTCTGTTATTATTATGGATAATGCTCCCTACCACTCAGTCAGAACAGAAAAAAAGCCTATCATGGCATGGAAAAAGCAACAATTAATTGAATGGCTTCTTGCAAAAGGAATTATTGTTGACAACACTTTGTTAAAGGTTGAGTTGCTTGAACTTGCAAGAAAATATATTAACGATAATCCCATCCCATATGTTATTGATCAAATGGTAGAAGACATTCACTGTTACTTTATTTGTATTATTTTATCACCTTATATTATGACTATGACATTCTAAATAAACTACTAAAAGCGTACTGATTTCATGTTATCCTTTCCTATTATTACAAAATTTTGATAACCAAACTTTTTCGTTTATGACACTGACAATTTACAATTTGAATTTGCCGCTAATTTTTCATTCTTTGGTGTAATTTGGGCGCCGATCGCAGCGCTATCTACTGCATTCTTAAAGTGAATGGAGTATAGTACATACTTGCATATTATAATAAGCCGCTTACTTTTTATGATAAGTAATTATATTTCTAATGTCATTTTGTGTGTGACAATATAATTTTTCTTGACAGTTTTTAACTTAACACTACTAAAAAAAAATATACACATTGCGAGAAAATGTGTTGGGCCAAGAATGGAACCCCGAGGAACTCCGGCAGTTACAGAACGGATTTCGGACGTAATCCCACCATCTAGCCTAACTCTCTGTACTCTATTACTTAAATACGATGAAAGCAGTTCAATTGCAACACCTTTAATTCCATACCTTGTTACACTGTAAAAAAAGTTGCAGTAAAATTACATGTAAAATCGTTGGTAACAAAGTTGCCTACAATTTTACAGATAAATTCGCTTCATAAGATAAAATTTCTACCATCTAGTAAATTTCACATGCTGATGTGTTTTTCAAAGATTGTACTGTAAAATTCGTATGTAATATTTATATGAACTCTATATTTACCGAACACTGAAGTAATGTTCATATGTATTTTTATAAAGAGAGCAAGCAACTTACCTAATTCTTTTATAGCACCTAATAGGTCATACTGAATCGCTCAACCAGGGATCAAGAATGAACACGCTTACGCGAAACCTACGATTGTTTGTGACGTATATGATATCATTGAGCCAATTATAAATTCGACAAACGAATAGAAATACCTACGCGCACAGATAAATAATCCAATAACCAATCACATTGCGGCGTATGAATTTCGTATTTTCCATGATATCTATAGTTTTACCCGAAAATTCAAGTAAAAAGTAAATATAAAAGATCCTCATATTTTTACAGTAAAATTAATAGTTCACTAGTAAAATTACTTTTAAAGTGCACTAAATACTCCAAAAAAAATGTCAATTTTACACTTTTAAGTAAATTTTGAGAGTAAATACAAAATTGTACATGTTTTTTTCCTGTATTTTCCTTTTGAATTTTTGTTACATCTTAAACTTACATGAAAAAGCTATAAATTTTACCGAAATTTCTTTTTCCATGTTAAATATCATAGAAAAAACATGTAAAACAAAATTTACATGATTTATTGTGGTAAATTCACAACGTTATTACATGTAATATTCCTGATTTACCATGGCAAAATTACTGTAATTTTTTACAGTGTACCGTGGGATTGCGATCGATTGATTTAGGTATTTTAGTTAAAGATTATTGTTTAATTTAATTAAGAATTAGACCCTGCAACGCCATCTAGCAGCTAAGTTTCGTACTTCGTGCTGGTTCCAACGCATCCTAGGCACGTGCTAGTCAAAAGTAATGTCTCATTTTTGTTATTCATTTCCAAATTATTAGTAATTCATTATTGTCCGTTAACATAGCTTTTCATTATTCAATTATTAGTTCAAGTTTCGTTCATTAAAACCTCTTCTTTTGCGTGAATCACTCCGCATTGTTAGTTTGTCAGTGACTGATTTTATTAACGTTACGCATCTTCCGTTTCCGTCCGCTTGCTAGAGACGCACACAGGCTTTCAAAAACATCACACGCTCTGTCCAGTTCGCTCCGTGAAAGTTTTATAAGTTACCACGTTTGTTGTGTGGGATATTGTCACGTGAGGAACATCCAGTATCGAGTGCATTTTCTGTTTTACCTGGGGCCAGGAGAAGTGTTCGTTGCATCGATATTTTCCTGAAAAGAAGGGGTTTATAAGCACTAGCGTTAGCTGGCATTCATTTAGTTTAATGGCGTCATCTTTAGGTCACTGGTAAGCTGACTTTTCTTTCGGTTGTTAACTTTATTAGTTTTGATAATCCGGTCCTGTCCTTTAGGACCTATTTTGTTTCGGTTTGAACTTAGGGTGAAAGAAGTACCTAATTTGGGAGACCGCTTATCGTTGAATTTAATTTTTTTATTTATCTATTTATCTATTTTATTATTTTGTTTTCTTTGTAACAAATATACAGTGTCCCCCAGAGGTTTATAAGCAGTAACGTTAGCCGGCATTCATTTCGTTTAATGGCGTCATCTTTAGGGCGCTGGTAAGCTGACTTTTCTTTCGGTTGTTAGCTTTCTTAGTTTTGGTAATCCGGTCCTGTCCTTAGGACCTATTTTGTTTTGGTTTGAACTTAGGATGAAAGTAGTACCTAATTTGGGAGACCGCTTATCGTTGAATTTATTTTTTTTTTATTTATTTATTTATCTATTTTATTATTTTGTTTTCTTTGTAACAAATATACAGTGTCCCCCGGGGTTTATAAGCAGTAACGTTAGCCGGCATTCATTTCGTTTAATGGCGTCATCTTTAGGGCACTGGTAAGCTGACTTTTCTTTCGGTTGTTAGCTTTCTTAGTTTTGTTAGTCCGGTCCTGTCCTTTAGGACCTATTTTGTTTTGGTTTGAACTGAGGGTGAAAGAAGTAGCTAATTTGGGAGACCGCTTATCGTTGAATTTATTTTATTTATTTATTTATGTATTTTATTATTTTGTTTTCTTTGTAACAAATATACAGTGTCCCCCAGGGGTTTATAAGCAGTAACTTAGCCGGCATTCATTTCGTTTAAGGGCGTCATCTTTAGGGCACTGGTAAGCTGACTTTTCTTTCGGTTGTTAGCTTTCTTAGTTTTGTTAATCCGGTCCTGTCCTTTAGGACCTATTTTGTTTTGGTTTGAACTTAGGGTGAAAGAAGTACCTAATTTGGGAGACCGCTTATCGTTGAATTTATTTTATTTATTTATTTATTTTATTATTTTGTTTTCTTTGTAACAAATATACAGTGTCACCCAAAAATTTGTGTTTTAAATAGAAGAAGAACCTTTCTAATTTCTTCGAGAGTAACGAGCAATTAATAGCGTCAAAGGCTTTGGTCATATCAATAAATAGTCCGTATACACATTTTTTATTGTCAAGAGCTAAAATTACTTTATTAATAAATTCTGTAGTAGCCGTGTCAACGCCTTTATTTTTCAAGAATCCGTGCTGAAAGGAGCCCAGCACCTCTGAGCGTAGTAAGCGTTAAAGTGGGCGAACAACGGATGAGTGATACTCAGTTTGGTCAACAACAAAAAAAAGAATTAAAAAAAAATATATCAGTTTCCATATTCTTAAAATTCATAATTTTCTTTTTCAATTTTCACCGGGCGTTAGTTAAAAAATCTAGTCAAGTCAACTATCGTACGTCTGAATGCTATAAATAACCTCTGTATGCTGAAAATTAATGACGCAAGTGTGGACGTTTTGATGCTAAGTTTTTGATAATTCAAATTTTCTCTGGTCCTTTTTACTTTGATTTATCTGTAACGGAACGGGTTTTCTTGCCTGGAAACTTTTGGGGATGGCCAGCCCAAATTCAAATAAGACAAGCCAAATTCCGTCTCGCAGACAACCCCTCCGGCTCTTTTGACCGACGAGCCACTGCTGAGAAACAAACTTTTTGTTCGGTAGCGAATGGTTGTAGTAATTTTAGCCAAAGTTGTTTCCCAACGGTGTTTTCCTCCGTCAGTCGAAGCAGGGCCCTTAGTTAGCCTAAAGATTGTCAACTTACCCTCCTCGTCGGCTTTCTCTTTGCTTAAGTAACTTCCTCTCCAGGTCTTTACTAAGGGTTAAACTGAACTTCTTTTAAATGGCGAAATGTAAAGAATTTTTATAAACTTTGATTGTGACGTCATTTTGCACCGATAACTAGTTCGGCCTCTCTTTACAGGAGGGCGCAAGTATGACCGAAAGCGTTATTTTTCTGACTTTCAGACGCCCTACTTGAGAGGAACGTGGGAACTGCTGAACAGCATTTGTAACATACAATAAACAAAGAAGCGGATAACATACAAAAAGTAATACCATATTATTTTAATTACGCGAGTCTTTAAACGAAAATAGACTATTATTTCCTATTAAGTAGACGCTACTTCAGCAAAAGCCACGGTACCTATCAACTACGTATTAATAAAATGAATTTAAATACTTGCATTATACAGGATGGAATTTCGAATTCTTACATATATTACCAAGTTTGATTAGATTTGTAAAGATATAATAATATAATAACTACCTCCAAGAACGTTTTTTTGATTCTACTTACTACCGTTACAAAACTAATCCCCATTCAACCCTCAAACATTTTATCCTTAACATCAGACCGCCAAAGAGACAATAGGATCTTATTACATACCTCGATATCACCCACTTTCCCCAAATCGCTTATCTAATCTACACTGGTCATCCCGGGCTTAATTCTCCAATTATCTCCCGGATTATCCCCATCCAACCCGCGTCCTCTGTCCAACCGCAATCCAAATTCGAACTTGCTGCTCCATTCGAATAGTGCACATCCACGCATTTTCTCAGTATAAAACATAATCCAGTAAAGTGACGCGGCAAGCTGATCGAGCGAATTCTAATTCATCGCCCAACACACGTCATCGTCAAGGTTGTAAAATGGTCCTGTTTCTGTTCTAGCCGTTGCACGAGAGTAATCGACGACGTTCGCCGCTAGGGGGCGCTGCCAGACGGGCCAAAGCGACATCTACACCCCAATTGCTCGATCCTCCGGAGGTTGAAAATAGGTTAGTGTATGATATTTTGCGCTGGTAAAAGTCGTAAATTTATTAAATGGAGTTCTCTGTATGAGGAGTGTTCGTGCAAAATTTCACGTAGCCGTATGCTCTTAAAGTTTATAGGAAACGATTTTTATTCGCGCTGGAAAATCTTTGCATAATGGAATAATTCTCTGAGTCAGTAATTTATTTGGGTAATATGAAGAATAGCTCGGGTGCTCTGAAGTTTGAAATTTTGGGCTGTATTGGTGTAGAATGACTCCAGAATCACGATTGAGTGTTTATGTTTCGGCGCTGATCACGTCTTTTACACTTTTTTCTTTAAAAAAGATGCGATTTTATGTCACCGCGCAAAACACGTCGAAATCATGAAAAAGAAAACCGTGTTTATCAACTAATAACTGTTATAACCAAGTACAAAAATTGATATTGAAATAATAACAGGTATTATTCGTATTCCAACTCCTTTTTATTTAATATATTTATTGCAACATGTTTCGGCTACATACCATCTTCAGGTAATAAAACGTCAAGGTTTGTTTTTATGTAAGATTGATGTGTCAATATTTTTGTGCAGTAAGAGAAATTCTTACGAAATAAATACTTGAGAGTGCGTCCTTGGCTGGCATCGGGCCATTTTGGTTTTGTTGTTTCCATACGTTTTTAGATTTGTGATAGTTTGAAAGTTTTTAAATTACACGTTTTAATGTGTTCGTTTTTCTTAGTTTATTAACGTTATGTGATTTTAATGCAGTGTTAATCAGATTAAAAGTTTTTATTTCGTAAGAGTTTCTCTTACTGCACAAAAATATTGACACATCAATCTTACATAAAAACAAACCTTGACGTTTTATTTCCTGAAGATGGTATGTAGCCGAAACATGTTGCAATAAATATCTTAAATAAAAAGGAATTTGGAATACGAATTAAACCTGTTATTATTTCAATATCAATACACATACACCAATTCCCTGGGACATTACAGATAAGTACAAAAATGTTTCAACTAACTTATTTTCATTAAATGACACCTTTTCATGTGATGTTTTTTTGCCAAAAAAAGAATACGTTTGAATTAGCAATAAGTGCCCTTAGACTAGTTTTTTTTATGTTGGTACGTTGGTCATCACAAGGTGTCACAGGATCATGGCTGTTGTCTCTAACGGCCGTTTTACACCTAGCTATTTATTGCGCAATTTATTGACCAATTTAAAATTGTTACGTGTATAACACGGATTAAATACGTGTTATACACGTCACCATTTTAAATTGGCCAATAAATTGCGCAATAAATAGCTAGGTGTAAAACGGCCTTGGACTTTCAGTGATCGGACGAGAGAATAATGTTATTCCAGTACCATGTTTGTTAATCTTTTTTTATTTTTATATTTAAAGTAATACCATAACCTACATATAATACTTGCGTTATCAAGGCCCAGTTACAGACAACAACTATGATCTTGTGACAGTGATATCTTGGGATGACCAACGTACCAACATAAAAAAAACCCTAGTCTAAAAGGCAGTTATTGGGAATTCAAACGTATTATGTTTTTGGCCAAAATATTACATGAAAAGGTGTTATTTCAAGAAAATAAGTTAGTTGAAACATTTTAATACTCGGTTATAACAGTTATTAGTTGATAAATGCGTTTTTTTTTTCAAGATCTCGACATGTTTTGTGTGGAGACATAACCTGAAAATGGCATCTTCTTTTAAGAAAAAAGTGTAAAAAATGTGGTCAGTGCCGAAAAATATACACTCAGTCGTCATTCTGGAGTCATTCTACATCAATACAGATCAAAATTACCAACTTCAGAGCACCCGGGCTATTCTTTATATTTTCCATTTATTTGTTAAATTATACTAATGCAGGTGTAAAATCTTGAATTTATTAATTAGAAAAATAGTGTTTTTTTTTTAATTGGACTTGCTGTGTCTTGTTCGCAACACATGGACTTTGATGGGAATACCTTTATTTAATTTATTATTTAATTTTGCGTAAATACTGACTCGATTTATAGCTTATAAGAAGAACATTTTATTTAATTTTATATTGGATTCTAAAACATTCATACTTTTTTTTGCATAAAATTGCCGAAAAAAACATTCTTTCATGGAGTACATTCTGTACATTATATTTTATTAGACCCATCTAACGATTAGTACATTATACAGGGTATTCCACGTAACTGGTTCATTAAAAGTTTATGATGTTCTATTATTTACTTATATTTGAGATTTTGGCATCAGTATCTGTTCGATTGGAACTATAAATGTAAAATACCTTAACCAAATATCACTTTCCGGTTGACCGGAAATCGATGTCAACTTTGTTATTTTAAATAGAATGATATAATTTTTTATTCATTTTTGGGTTCTACAACTATAAATACGTCAGTTTTCATTAGCTGTTCCTATAGCTACATGTTGCCGTTTTTGAGTTATTTAAGTTTTTCTTTTTTTTTTTTATTCATAATCATTGCATCATTGAGAAATTAATATCTGGTATCTGCAAGTTAGAGACCAAATTTGCTATGTTATGAATGTAGATATAACTCTAACATCCCCTATCACTTTATATCAGCATTCCCTATACCTATCTTTAATAGATTTTGTGATATGAACGACTTTTGTTAAACAGACTAAGTAGCCCTATAGTGTTTGTAGCTGGCTCTGAATGGGATTAATGTCAAATTCATTCACTAACCAAAAGTGTTTATGTATATCATTGTAATTACACTTTCGTACAACGCAATATTAATAGAAATGACTATTCGAACAGACATTCTTGTATGGTTATTCAAAAAAATGAATTTGACGTGAATCCATTTCAGAGCCAGCTACAAACATTTAAAGATAGGGCTACTTAATCTGTTTAACAAAAAGTCGCTCATATCTCAAAATCTATTAAAGATAGGTATAGGGAATGCTGATATAAAATGATAGGGGATGATATTTACTTTCTAATTCCGAATTAAAATATAGGGTGTTCTATTTAAAAAAAAAATGAGTTTTCTACATTTGAAAATATGTCACTTTGTCCCTCAGTTTTGAACACCCTGTATGTTAGAATGTAAAGTGTGCTTACTATTTCTTAGAGTAATATCTACATTCATAACATAGCAAATTTGGAGTCTCTACATGCAGTATTAACCGAGATATTAATTTCTCAATGATGCAATGATTATGATTAAAAAAAAAAAACTTAAATAACTCAAAAACCGCAACATGTAGCTATAGTAATAGCTAATGAAAACTGACGTATTTATAGTTGTAGAATCCAAAAATGAATAAAAAATTATATCATTCTATTTAAAATAACAAAGTTGACATCCATTTCCGGTCAACCGGAAGTGATATTTTGTATTTATAGTTCCAATCGAACAGATACTGGTGCCAAAATCTCAAATATAAGTAAATAATAGAACATCATAAACTTTTAATGAACCAGTTACGTGGAATACCCTGTATATTAGTTGGTACTTGTTTCTCATTTATTAGCAGAATTCGTTTAATGTACAGGGTGGCCCAAATTCGATGTAAATAGTATTAAAGATACCAAAAAATGAGATGGGAAGCGTAAAGCTACTTTTTCGAGATAAGAACATTGGTGAAATTAAATTTAAAATTTACTTTACCGTTTTTAAAATATTGAAAAAAAAAAATAATTTTCGAAAAATAGTTTAGATGTTTTTGATGGACTTAGCTTATTTTTAATAGGAATTTAGAAACTGAATTCATTTCTTCAAACTTTTTAGTATTTCTTTTTTTTTTGATAAAATAGATTAAACGAATTGAAACGTAAACCAAAATAATAAATTAGGACATCAACGTATATGTTGTTTTACATAAAGATACCGTCATACCAAAAAAAATAATTTAATTATTAAACGGTAAATATCTATACCAAGAAAAGTAAACTTCGTTTTACAATTACCGAATTAAAGAAATTAAACAAAAATTACGCTAGTTTGATGGGACACCCTGTATAAATCGACATTAGCCCTTGTATTGTATAAGTGGGTAAATTATAATATGTGAACATTATGCCGCTTTAGTTAATAAATAAATTAAGTTTACGTAAAATTTAGTTTAGCTGTTCACTTACAGGGTGTTACATTAATCACTATAGTAACATCATGTTGTTATAAATCAAATATTTAACTTTCGAATTACCATCCTTTTTTTATTTTTCTTGCCAGTTCACATTAAAATTGACGTCTCATATAATTATTTAGGAAATGGACTGACAAAACTACCGAAGTAGCGACTGCTGAAGTCAATAGCCGTCTAAATCCGAAAGAATTTTCATCGAGGCGAAATTTATCAGGTATGTAGAGGTTTTGCTTATAATACATACATTTTTTTTTCTTCATATGTATGTATTTGTTTTATGTAAAACGTATCCAGTGAACCAAATTCAAATTTCCCGCAATTATTTTTAGTAACTTCAACATTAAAGCATGAAATTACCTACGATTTTGTATTAGATTAATAATTATTTGCGGGAAATTTGAATTTGATTTACTGGGTAGATTGATACCCTGGACTGAATTTGACATTGTAAAATATCTAGATAAATTTAATGAACGTTGAAAATTAAATTTAGAAAGATATTGGCTCATATATGTTGCACGTGTTGTAAAACAGGTATTTTAACATTAGAATCTTTTATAGGAAGAAGTTGAGTTTTATTAAGTTCTCCCTATTGAAAAGAATTGCTCCTTTGAGCAAACTAATTTGTTTTATATTATTCCAATGTTGAAGATGAAGTATTATTTTCAAGTACCTTCGTTGTAAACTCATTCATTCGTACATATGTGTTTCTTTGACAAACAAAATTATCACGAACATTTGTTATTAGCTTTGGAAATATTGTCATTACATAAAAATTGCTTTTAAAGGCAGATAACATTTCGTGATGTAGACAAGACAAATTTTCTTATCTAACACTAAGATAATTCAGCTTTACTGAAGTATGTATATATACAACAATATCCATTAATTTGCAATTTAATGTAATGATTATATGTAAAGTGCAATTAGAAACCTATAAATGCTTATTTACTTATCTAAATCTAACAGTTGATTTTCGTGTTTCTATTTAGTTTCCCATACAATTTACAATTCTACCCAATTCAGAAAGACTTCAATGCAAAACCTTTGGAAAACAATTCTGAAGGTCAACAATATTAAAATGATAAAGTTATAATAAGGTAACACAAATGCTAATAGCTTGGATTCGTAAAGTTTGACTGCATCTGGCCTTAAAAATGTATCCACCTAATGTAGATGCAAGAAGAAACAACAAAATTTAAAACTACATATTATGATCTAATATGTCTACCATCATTTTTTTCCCTTAATCTCAATCTACATGCTACTTTAACCAACTTCTTTTCGATTAATTTTGGACAATGGTTAAAGAATTTGGGCGCTACCTTGATTGGTTCGTCCAAAAAATTCTTCATCTACAAAGATCAACATCAAAATTTGGTCTAAAGTAATCCCACGAATAAGATAAAAGCAATATTTTTTTCTCAACAGGGAATTTGAGGGAGGAAAGTTATACTTTTCCTCCCAAGGGAGGAAAGTTGCACTCTTCCTCCTTCGGGAGGAAAAGTGGGTTGAAATATACTATTCCATAATCTGATCCACAAGAACTATATGATTCTATGCAAAAACCTCACGCAAAACACCCTTTGAAAAATTTTTACGAAGTTTCAAAACAATTTACATCTCATCTCTTTTGATGCATTTTGACGTTTTAATGATACCATTGCTACAGAATTTTTAGCCTATATACTATCCTAAAGTAATTGCTAAAAGATATCATCAAAATGTGTGTTAAAAATTTACGTCGCAAACTATAGCATTTCTAGGATATTTTTTTTTTCATAATATGAATTTGCCACATAATCTAGTACAACAATGTTGACAAATCAAGGTTTTGGGTCCGAAAATTTGCACAATTACATATCTGATATTTTTAATCTTTTCTCGGAATTGTATTTGAACGATTCCTTTGTAACGGCAGTACAATAATAGCGGCGTTAAAATAAATAAAAATCTCTTATTAAAGGCGCCTTATTATCTCCATAGATAGGACCAACTATATCTTCTGTCTGCCGGCACAGCGATTTGAACGAACATGTTAAATAGATGCATATACAGGGAAGTGGTTTATAAATATCATTTATGTATAGTTATTAAATTGATATGCAAATGCTTATACCGTGTGCGAGATCAAACCATGTCACCTGATGACACACGAGCCCCACACCAAGTGGACGATACAGCTGGTAGAGTAATGAATTCTGAATGAAAATTCTTTTCTTGTGTTGTACTGTTTTCCCATGAGTTTGTGGTGTTCAACAAATGACTATACCTGTATCTCGCATACAACATATACAGGGTATTAAATAAACAAGCGGCAAAAATTCAAGGGGTTATTACTTGGCTTATTCTAAGAATATTTTGTCATATGATGATTTTTGAAAAACCCCTTTGTTTCGAAGATACAGGGCGAACAAAATTTGCGACAACCATATTCGATACTCGTTGAAATTATTAATGTAAATAAAAGTGTGTTGTGTACGCCAATCAAGTACAAAAAATTGTTTACAATGCGTTGTTATTTTTTCGATCTCGATCACATGAAACAGCTGTTTTATCTATTAGTGGATTTCATTTGAATACGTCTCATTAGTCGCATTTGTTTAGATTGTGTGACGTTTGGCTGTTTGACGTGTCTTTAATAGTTAGTGAAATCCTCTATCATTATGTATACGAACGCCGTGATGACTGACATGCATTTCATGTATGGACTTGCTGATTGCAACTCATTAGAAGCTAGACGATTGTACATTGAACGATTTCCTGCCCGTAATGTCCCCGAACGGAAAATCTTCGAAAACATTCATCGTCGTCTTCGTGAAACAGGCTCAATGAAACGAAGTGGTGGGCCAGGAAGATCAATGACTGCAAGAACGGTACAATTGGAACAGAATGTGCTGGAGATGATACAGGAAGATCCTGGTAGTTCTTTGAATGTAAGTCATTGGACAGTTTGGAAAATTCTTAACGACAATTTGTTTTATCCATACCACATTCAACGCGTTCAGACATTACTACCTGCTGATTTTCCTCCACGTATTGCATTATGTCAATGGATATTGCAAACATTAGTTCGCATTCCTCTATTCCTGACACAGATTCTTTTTACCGATGAAGCCAGTTTCTCAAGAAATGCAATAAGGAATTTTCATAATAACCATGTGTGGGCAGATGAAAATCTGCATGAGGTTTTTGAAGATCGTTTTCAACATCAGTTCTCGTTGAATGTTTGGGTTGGAATTGTGGGTGACTATCTAATTGGACCGGTATTTCTACCAGGAAGACTTACTGGCGTGGTGTACCGCAACTTTTAGGAAGCAACACTGCCTGAGTTCCTGGAGGATGTACCATATGCGACAAGAATTGCAATGTGGTTTATGCACGATGGTGCACCACCACATTTCAGTTTGGTTACTCGTAATTTTTTAACAACAACATACGGAGATCGCTGGATTGGTCGAGGTGGGCCACACGCATGGCCTGCTCGATCCCCAGACTTAAACCCCCTAGATTATTTCTTCTGGGGATCTCTGAAATCAATAGTTTACTACGCTAATCCAGTGGAGATTTTGGACGATTTGAGAAATCGGATAATTGCTGGATGTAACTGAATTAGAAACGACCCTGGTGTGTTTGAAAGAGTTCGACAGTCAATGACGAGAAGATTGAATGCTTGTATCCAGGTTGGAGGAAGCCATTTCGAACATTTATTGTAGATCGAGCAACTTTACATGTACTTTTTGATAATGAAATGTTGTTACTGTCGCAAATCTTGTTCGCCCTGTATCTTCGAAACAAAGAGGTTTTTCAAAAATCATCATAGGACAAATATTCTTAGAATAGGCCAAGGAATAATCCCTGGAATTTTTGCCGCATGTTTACTTAACACCCTGTATACTATTTTTTTCTTTTCTACTTATAGGATAGATATTATAATTATTTGTTATTATATATTACCTTGATTCCAAATTAAATAAAAAAAATAGCATTACAGAGTAGATACACACTATTGCGCCGCTTATATACAGGGTGTTCTAGATTAATCATCCCAAAATTTGAGAAAAAAATTTAAGTGCATTTTTATAGAACCACTGCTACTGACATTATATCGCGATATCAATACTTTAAAAAAAAAGTAACTTATAAAGAATCCGTGTATGCAAATAATCTGAAACACGCTTTATATTTTCGCGTGTATACATAAAACGGAAACAAATATGCAATGAAAACCGCGATAATAGTATAGTATATCTGTCCAGTCTATGTATACATAAATTATACTGCCGTTGATAATGACAGGGTCATAAAATAATTTATGGATAATCATATTTATATATGCGCACATAAATGAACATATGTCTATGTAAAATACTAATAACGAGGTACAGAATAGAGAGACATTAGGGTGTGGGTATTTATCCTGTATAATTATTTTCTTATCTATAATTGACACGATAAGGTTAATTAATTGGTAAACTATAAATGTTATTTACAGCATACCATATTGCAAAGTTAAATATGTATGGATATACCTACAACATACTTACATGCTAAATATTTGGTTTTTATTGTTACAGTCCTGATTATTTTCTCTTCTTAAAGTAAGGAAATACGATTATTGCTTGATTTTTGAAGTTATAGTTTCTTATGTGAGGGAAAAAAAAAATAAACTCTCATGTTAGATAGTAGGCTTAATCTGTCAAATATTTTTTGGGAACTGTCAAGTTAGCGTCGTTTTAAATGTGTTTAATAACAGTTTAATTGACATTTAATACCTAATAATTTGGTAATTATCTCATAAATGGGCTGAGACTGGGTCGAATGCGCTAATGTCATTTATCAATAATGTCGCATTTTATAAGATGTACAGTTTCATCATGTCAGTGTAACTTAATTTTCCTCCCTAGGGAGGCAAAGTACAATTTTTCGCCCTAGGGAGGTAAGGTACAACTTTTCTCCCTGCTGGGGAAAAAATTATACTGCTACTCACAAAATGACGTTAAAAAATAATTACTTATTATAAAAGGTAAGCGGCTTATTATAATATGTAAGTACTAGTTACTTAGTACCTACTGAAATATAACTCATTTTGAATTATTAGTTTTATTTATTAAAATATGCGACAAAAATATGTGAAAAAGTGCGGGTAAAGATACACGAATATACTGTTTTTTTTTTTTCTATTAATAGTTTTAATTCGATATGAGTTTGCATGATTTATGACAAATATAGAATTATATTAACATATATAAACAAAGCAACTGCTAATTAATATTCGCCATGGCATACATATTAATAGTACCCTACTGAGTATATATAATTAAATATTAAAGGAAATTAATATTTCGATTTCATACATATTTAACATATTTCAATTTTGAATATATTTAGCATGATTACGAATAAATAATCTACTATTTTCTGCGGAAATTTCATTCCAATGTCGGAATCTGACTGACAATCAATACAAGGTGTACCAGATATAGAGGTAAATATATTAATATATAGCAGCTGTAATCATATACAATCAAAAAGTCTTAATGCACAGGGGGTCTATCTGTAAGCATTAACGAGAAAACATATTTTATAAATGCCGTGGGCTAGAGCCGCACCTGTGCCCAACCTAAATGCTGTCCCTAGTATACCTCCACATACCACTATCATTCAACCATTACCGCTGTTAGTTTTTGTGTGGATCGCCGCTTGGAGTGCAAGCCACTTCGAACATTTTATTTAAATTCTTCCCGTCTCGAAAAAACGATCCTTTCAGGACCATCATGATTTCATATGAAGAAAATCGAAGCTTGATGCATCGGCAAAAGCGCGGGAATGTATAGATTCATTTTCGCGCGGTATCATAGTAAAAAGGCGTGTTTGCAAATTTTCTGTATCTACATTTATTTCTGTGTAATTCGATTCAATTCATTTAGCGTTATATGATTAAATAAATCCAAGAGAAATAACTCAGATTCATGTAGTACCGTTTATTATTAACAACTAACTCTCGATTCGACAAAGCAAAAGAAAAATATTTACGTTTTTTGCAACTACTGAAGTCGCATATCCGGTGAAACTCGAACGTCTTATCAGGATATTAAAAATAATACTTTGTAGACTTACGTAGAATGCTCTTAACAAAAAAGGAATGTTTATTTTATAAAAAGAATAAATTTAAAATGCCTCTGTTTTGCTATTTTTACAAGGGCCTTTATTTATTCAGAATGACGTTAAATGAACTTACGGCATACCATTAAGAATAATACTAAATGATTGCAATGTATTTATACATAATACCACGTTTAGCGGGTGCTTAACATGACGTTTCCTTGCATCAGGCCCGGACTAAAGAATTTTTGGCTCTAAATTTTACTTTTTTTTTTATTCTTTAATGATGAAATCCGGTTTCGGTGGGTTTGTGCTTTATATGTCGTGTAGTTAACACCCAAGCAAAATTTACTTTTTTATTTGATACACCCTGTATACTAAAACAAAAGGAATTATACTGAACTAAAACTAAGACGATAATAACATAACAATGAACACAATATTATATAAAAAGTTAAAATTATTGATTCCTAAAAAAAAAAATAACTTCATACCTTAATATGTTTTCTATGCTTTTGTTGTAAATATTGGGTTTAAATTTCCGAATAAATAAACCTTGCAAAGTGTATTTACACATACTTTTTTCCATTTATTCAAATTTATACGTGAACATTTTAGTTTCCAAACAATTAAGTCGAATTTTATTTACTAAATATGATGCAAACGGTGCCTAAATACAAAAAAAAACATTTCACGTAATTTCTGGAAATTGTATGGAAAATTATAACTAACTTAATATCGTACGCAATCTATTTATAAAGTTGATTTTATAAATGAAAATATTTACTAGAAAATATTATTCAAAGCATTCTATGTACTACTACATACTACATCTCTAATGAAAATTTACGTTTAACCACATATTTACGTCTATAAACAAACATTTCGATTTTTTTTTTTTACTTTAAACATTAAGAATTCGTAGAAATTGCACAACAAAACTTTATAATCATTCAACTTAAATTTATTTCCACAATATTTACCAAAACAATTTTATTTCCTCTTTTTCCAAGCGTATAATAATTCCTTATCTCGATCCGTGTACGCACCATTCGTGTAAATATATGAGTAACAGTTCCTCTTGAATCATTATATCTGTCTTCGTCATACTCTTCATTTTAAAAGGCAAGTTTATCTGGCGATTTCTCACGTATTTTTTTCTTGCTTTCAACACTTGTAATGCTACGCTTCAACGCCTAATATCCTTTTGTCTCGTCTGCATATTTTCGCGTCGTTGGTTGTCTGGCTAGTCTTCTTCCTCCAGACAGATTTGCACTCGCGCCTATTATCATTCCTGGACGCTGGCACAGTCGATAGATCCGCCCACAGTTGTCATTCGTGCTTCGACAGCTATTGAATATGTTTATCCTTTTACGCAGGTGAATATAAAATATGGGGCATGCAGTTCTTGTTTCGGTGTTAAAATACAGAGTGACAATGCAGTCTTGAAGTGCATGCGTTTGCCAGCAATGCCAAATTAGATTGTGTTACGTTGGTGTTATATACAAGATTTTATTGTGTCGTTTGTTTTTGAAGCTGAAATGACTCTATTAGGAAATAATAATAAATTCGTTTACGAATCCAGAGAAGAACTAAGACGAAGCTGTTGCATGTGTTTGGGAAGAAGTAAATATACACATTTTTTTATTTCCCTTTAAATGTTTTTTTTAGGGATTTCAAAATTTATTTATTTAATTAATCGAGTATTTACTCAGCATAAAATCAACTCTTTTCAACTATTTTATTGTAATGCTTTTTTAAAATATTACGATTTTAAACTGCTATTAAATAATTTACTATAAAATTTTGGCATTCATTTGGGCAACGCTTTAAGATGAATCCCGCCAAAATTGTACACAAATTTGCTTTTATTAAAAAAATTAATTAGGAAGTATGTATAAAATATTGTTAAAAGAAAATCTTTATTATCCCAAAAATTAATTTTAATATCATTATTAAATATGTACTAAGCATTAAAAGCATATTTACACTATTTTGGTAATTATAAAAAGCATAGGCCCGATAATAGATACATGAGGTTCATATATATTTCGAAATTCTGTTTATATAAATTTATCTTAATCGTAAGTGAAATACATTATAATTTATTATAAAACTTATCTATTAATTCACAAGGCCTTAAAATATGCTACCCTAAAATTGTATACAAATTTGGTTTTATCAAAAAAATTAGTTAGAAAGTATGTATAAAATATGTTAAAAGAAAATCTTTATTATCCCAAAAATTAATTTCAATATCATTATTAAATATGTACTAAGAATTCAAAGTATATTTATACTATTTTGGTAATTAGAAAAAGCATAGGCCCAATAATAGATACATGAATTTAATATTTATTTTAAATTGTTTTTATATAAATTTATCTTAATCGTAAGTGAAATACATTATAATTTATTATAAAACTTATCTATTAATTTAGCAATACTTTGAAATAAGCCACCCTAAAATTGTATACAAATTTGGTTTTACCAAAAAAAAATAATTTCAATATATTATTAATATATACTAAGAATTGAAAGCGTATTTAGACTATTTTGGTAATTACAAAAAGCAAAGGCACAATAACACATACATGAGGTTCATATTTATTCTAAATTCTTGTTATATAAATTTATCTTAATCGTAAGTGAAATACATTATAATTTATTATAAAACTTATCTATTAATTCACAAGGCCTTAAAATATGCTACCCTAAAATTGTATACAAATTTGGTTTTATCAAAAAAAATTAGTTAGAAAGTATGTATAAAATATGTTTAAAAGAAAATCTTTATTTATCCCAAAATTAATTTCAATATCATTATTAAATATGTACTAAGAATTCAAAGTATATTTATACTATTTTGGTAATTAGAAAAAGCATAGGCCCAATAATAGATACATGAATTTAATATTTATTTTAAATTGTTTTTATATAAATTTATCTTAATCGTAAGTGAAATACATTATAATTTATTATAAAACTTATCTATTAATTTAGCAATACTTTGAAATAAGCCACCCTAAAATTGTATACAAATTTGGTTTTACCAAAAAAAAATAATTTCAATATCATTATTAAATATATACTAAGAATTGAAAGCGTATTTAGACTATTTTGGTAATTACAAAAAGCAAAGGCACAATAACACATACATGAGGTTCATATTTATTCTAAATTCTTGTTATATAAATTTATCTTAATCGTAAGTGAAATACATTATAATTTATTATAAAACTTATCTATTAATTCACAAGGCCTTAAAATATGCTACCCTAAAATTGTATACAAATTTGGTTTTATCAAAAAAATTAGTTAGAAAGTAGGTTTAAAATATGTTAAAAGAAAATCTTTATTATCCCAAAAATTAATTTCAATATCATTATTAAATATGTACTAAGAATTGAAAGCATATTTATACTATTTTGGTAATTAGAAAAAGCATAGGCCCAATAATAGATACATGAGTTTAATATTTATTTTAAATTGTTTTTATATAAATTTATCTTAATCGTAAGTGAAATACATTATAATTTATTATAAAACTTATCTATTAATTTAGCAATACTTTGAAATAAGCCACCCTAAAATTGTATACAAATTTGGTTTTACCAAAAAAAAATAATTGCAATATCATTATTAAATATATACTAAGAATTGAAAGCGTATTTAGACTATTTTGGTAATTACAAAAAGCAAAGGCCCAATAACACATACATGAGGTTCATATTTATTCTAAATTCTTGTTATATAAATTTATCTTAATCGTAAGTGAAATACATTATAATTTATTATAAAACTTATCTATTAATTCACAAGGCCTTAAAATATGCTACCCCTAAAATGTATACAAATTTGGTTTATCAAAAAAATTAGTTAGAAAGTAGGTATAAAATATGTTAAAAGAAAATCTTTATTATCCCAAAAATTAATTTCAATATCATTATTAAATATGTACTAAGAATTGAAAGCATATTTATACTATTTTGGTAATTAGAAAAAGCATAGGCCCAATAATAGATACATGAGTTTAATATTTATTTTAAATTGTTTTTATATAAATTTATCTTAATCGTAAGTGAAATACATTATAATTTATTATAAAACCTATCTATTAATTTAGCAATACTTTGAAATAAGCCACCCTAAAATTGTATACAAATTTGGTTTTACCAAAAAAATTAGTTAGAAAATATGTATAAAGTATGTTAAAAGAAAACCTTAATTATGCCAAAAATTAATTTCAATGTCATTTTTCAATATGTACTATGAATTGAAAGCATATTTAGACTATTTTGGTAATTACGAAAAGCATAGGCCCAATAACAGATACATGAAGTCATATATATTTTAAATTCTGTTTATATAAATGTATCTTAATTGTAAGTGAAGAACATTATAATTTATTATAAGACTTATCTATTAATTTAGCAAGGCTTTTAAATAAGCCAACCCTAAAATTGTATACAAATTTGGTTTTACCAAAAAATAGTTAGAAAGTAGTATAAAAGTATGTTAAAAGAAAACCTTAATTATGCCAAAAATTAATTTCAATGTCATTTTTAAATATGTACTATGAATTGAAAGCATATTTAGACTATTTTGGTAATTACGAAAAGCATAGGCCCAATAACAGATACATGAAGTCATATATATTTTAAATTCTGTTTATATAAATGTATCTTAATTGTAAGTGAAGAACATTATAATTTATTATAAGACTTATCTATTAATTTAGCAAGGCTTTAAAATAAGCCACCCTAAAATTGTATACAAATTTGGTTTTACCAAAAAAATTAGTTAGAAAGTATGTATAAAGTATGTTAAAAGAAAACCTTAATTATCCCAAAAATTAATTTCGATGTCATTTTTAAATATGTACTATGAATTGAAAGCATATTTAGACTATTTTGGTAATTACGAAAAGCATAGGCCCAATAACAGATACATGAGGTTCATATATATTTTAAATTCTGTTTATATAAATTTATCTTAATCGTAAGTGAAATACATTATAATTTATTATAAAATTTATCTATCAATTTAGCAAGACTTTAAAATAAGCCACTCTAATAATTGTATACAAATTTGGTTTTATCAAAAAAATTAGTTAGAAAGTATGTATAAAACATGTTAAAAGAAAATCTTTAATATCCCAAAAATTAATTTAAATATCATTATTAAATATGTACTAAGAATTAAAAGCATATTTATACTATTTAGTAATTAGAAAAGGCATAGGTCTCATAATAGATACATGAGGTTCATATTTATTTTAAATTCTTTTTATATAAATTTATCTTAATCGTAAGTGAATACATTATAATTTATTATAAAACTTATATATTAATATAGCAAATAAGCCACCCCAAAATTGTATACAAATTTGGTTTAATCAAAAAAATTAGTTAAAAAGTATGTACAAAGATATTTAACAAAAAAATCTTAATTTCAAAAATGTATAATTTTGATGTTCTTAAACATGTACTAAGAATTGTAAGCATATTTAGACTATTTTGGTAATTACAAAAAGCAAAGGTCCAATAATAGATACATGAAGTTCAAATTTATTTTAATTTTTTTTTACCGGAATTAGATTGTATATTTCTTTGGCTTGGTAATTTTGTTAATTGAAATACAATATATTTTATTATAAAATTTGGCTATTCATTTAGCAAGGCTTTAAGATAAGCCACCTCAAAATAGTATGCAAGTTTGCTTTTATCAAAAGAATTAGTAAAAAAATACATGTATGATGATATTTAAAAGAAAATGTTTATTAACCCAAAAAAAAATCTAATTTTGATGAACTCAAACATGTTCTAAAAATTGAAACCATATTTGTACTATTTCTGTAAATTATAAAACGCATGGGCTCAATAATAGATACATGAGGAGGACAAAAAAAAATACCGGTCGAATATTTTTCACTACTCTACATGCTTGTAAAATTTTATCAACATCGGAGGTGATAAAATCGGGTGACTTTGCTTGCTGGTAATTTAAACTTAAGCAAGGCATTAAAATGGGTCACCTCAAAATAATTAGTAAAATAAATATTTCATTACCTCAAAAATGTACAATTTTTTTTTCAAGGGGTATGTTCCTAAACATGTACTAAAAAATCGATAATTATGAAAGGCATGAGCCCAATAATCGATACATGAAGTTGATAGTTATTTTAAGTTCTTTTCACGGAAATTAAATATATTTTTGTAGGTAATTTTGTTAATTAATTAATACAAGGAAGATTTAAAATAGTTATAAAAAATACCAACTTGTTTGGGAAGTTATTTAACACAAAAAGAAAAAGTTTGTTTTTAATTACAGAACTGAAATAGAATAAGCCATTCCTACATTAATAAAATTAAAATTTGTTGTAGCTCTGTAAATATAAAAAATAATTTTTTTGTTTATATAAGTTTTATTATGTAAGTTGGCAAAGATTGCTAGGATATGAAAAGAAATCCTAAACGTATTTCATCTACCTTGTATTCATTTTATAATTTGCAAATGATAAGAACGTTTAAGGAAGGTCACAGCACCGCAAACCAAAAGAAACAAACAGATATTTTTTTGGGTAAATTGCTAAAACGGTTCCACAATGAGGTATGAAATTTCGTTTGTGGTTAGCTTGGTACTTTATCTATATTTTAAGGTTTAATGTCAGTTGATATTTTGCTTACGAAAACCGGAAAGTTTTGATTGTGTTATCGTCCAAATTATATATGTACCTGACTAATAAAATTTAATAATACAACAATTATTAATTAATAAATAGGAAAATACTTGGTTTGTCAATCGTTTCCTGTGAACACTACGTAGGGTATTTTTTCTACCACACCCACAGAATTTTTAATAGACATATTAGATGGAATTATAATTTTTATGAGTCAAATATATAGAATACCTTGTAATAAAAAAATCAGACAGAGTAAATAAAAGCTAGCATTTTTGTTTCACAAAGGGTATCTTCTTTTATTCTCAGTGAAATAATTACATACATCAAATTAAGCAACGTAACATAACAAAAGTAATTTATCTCTTTGGCTGGTGTCCCATGTGTAGCTACAGGTGCACAAATAACTTGTCCCAATTCAGCAAGCGTAGCATAACTGATTTGAATTCGCAAGATTATATGCCTCTATTTCAACTAAAATGTAATGTAAAGTTCGTAATAGGTACACAACTGTCACCTGTCAGCTGTCAAATTTATGATTTAGTATTGCAGAATTCTCTATCAGATGATTTACATAAATTAATGTTATATAATTGTATCCATTATGATGTATCACAGTATTTAGTTTTAGAATATTTTCTTATTGCATTTAGAATAATGATTTTGGAATCAAGATTTGTTACATATATAAAATTTGACATTACGTCAATGTCATTTTTGTAACTGTTTTTTTCTTCTTCTGTTTATTATACAGGCTGTTAAGTAAACATTCGGCAAAAATTCAAGGAATTATTCCTTGGCTTATTCTAAGAATGTTTTGTCCTATGATGATTTTTGAAAAACCCCTTTGTTTCGAAAATACAGGGCGAATAAAATTTGCGACAACCATATTCGATATTCGTTGAAATTATTAATGTAAATAAAAGTATGGTGTACGCCAATGAATTTATCAAAAAACTGTTTACAATGCGTTGTTATTTTTTCGATTTCGATCACATGAAACGGCTGTTTTATCTAAATAGTAGATTTCATTTGAATACGGCTCATCAGTCGCATTTGTTCAGATTGAGTGACGTTTGCCTGTTTGACGTGTCTTTAATAGTTAGTGAAATCCTCTATCATGATGTATACGAACGCCGAGATGACTGACATGCATTTCATGTATGGACTTACCGATGGCAACTCATTAGAAGCTAGACGATTGTACATTGAACGATTTTTTGCCCGTAATGTCCCCGATCGAAAAATCTTCGAAAATATTCATCGACGTCTTCGTGAAACAGGCTCAATGAAACGCAGTGGAGGGGCAGGAAGATCAATGACTTCAAGAACGGTACAATTGGAACAGAATGTGCTGGAGATGATAGAGGAAGATCCTGGTAGTTCTACGCGAAAAATTGCAAATACTTTGAATGTAAGTCATGGGAGAGTTTGGAAAATTCTTAAGGACAATTTGTTGTATCCATGCCACATTCAACGTGTTTAGGCACTACTACCTGCTGATTTCCCTCCACGTATTGCATTATGTCAATGGATATTGCAAACATTAGTTCGCATCCCACTATTCCTGACACAGATTTTTTTTGTACCGATGAAGCCAGTTTCTCAAGAAATGCAATAAGAAATTTTCATAATAACCATGTGTGGGCAGATGAAAATCCGCATGAGGTATTTGAAGATCGTTTCCAACATCAGTTCTCGTTGAATGTTTGAGTTGGAATTGTAGGTGACTATCTAATTGGATCGGTATTTGTACCAGGAAGACTTACTGGCGTGGTGTACCGCAACTTTTTGGAAGCAACGCTGTCTGAGTTTCTGTAGGATATTCCATACGCGACAAGAATTGCAATGTGGTTTATGCACGATGGTGCACCACCACATTTCAGTTTGGTCACTCGTAATTTTTTAACAGCAACATACGGAAATCGCTGTATTGGTGCGCGCATGTCCTGCTCGATCCCCAGACTTAAACCCCCTAGATTATTTCTTCTGGGGATCTCTGAAGTCAATAGTAATCCAGTGGAGAATTTGGACGATTTGTGAAATCGGATAATTGCTGGGTGTAACTCGATTAGAAACGATCCAGGTGTGTTTGAAAGAGTCGACAGTCAATGACGAGAAGATTGAATGCTTGTATCCAGGCTGGAGGAAGCCATTTCGAATATTTACTGTAGATTGAGCAACTTTACATGTACTTTTTGATAATAAAATGTTGTTACTGTCGCAAATCTTGTTCGTCCTGTATCTTCGAAACAAAAGAGTTTTTCAAAAATCATCGTAGGACAAAATATTCTTAGAATAGGCCAAGGAATAACCCTTTGAATTTTTGCCGCATGTTTACCTAACACCCTGTATATGATATATGATAATTAATAGGAGAACTTAATGACCACCTAGATGTAATTGATTTTGAAACAGTCGGTACTTTTTTGAGCATAACAAACAAAATCAAAGGAAGAAAGATGACTCAAAGTTTTTTTTTTATTTCGACAAAAGCAGATTAGGTAAAAATGAATTTTGGCTTTTCCTATCAAACAAATTATAATTATATGATAATTATTCTAACAGTTAGTATCATCATACGGAAATGAAATATATTTCTCACGATGATTTTCACTGGTTACATGTATTAGGTTCTCTTATTTTATTTTTTCCGGTACTCATATCTAAATACAAAACAATTGATGACGGTTACAATTATAAATTTTATCTATCAACTTTTATGGAATTTTCATGACGCACATTTTTTTTTCTTTCTTTCCTTCATGATGTTGACCTTTGGAAAGCCGTTTAACTTCCATCTTCTTTTTTTAAGACATGGGGCCGAAAGCGTCCTGCAAAAGTTCCGTAAGACATTCTCCTTGCGTTTCCAGAAGAAGAGCAGCAAAGAGAGCAGTACAGATATGGGAGATGCCCTGCCGGATATTCAAGCCGATCCAAGTGAAGACGATTCTCCGTTACATATTCAAACTGTACCGCCTTCGACGGCCACGCAATTGGACGCCAAAGATGAGCAATCAGAACAGAAATATAAGTAAGTAAAGGAAGGGATTTTGCTTTAGTTTAATCTGTGAATGATTTCGATTAATCTGGGAAAAGATTTTGAAATTGGATGAAACACGAATCTAAAACTTTCTCCAAAGATCTTTTGCATATTAGAATCTTCTCAAAACATTTTTTTTTTGCGATTACTCAAATATTATAGAAAAAAAATCACGTTTCAAGAATATATGCTCCGAAAATCCTCTGACCATCACCATTTTCAGAGAGGAACACTGTTTTGTCTTTTTGAATTTTTTTTTTACAATTACTCACACAGTAGACAAAAGAAGCTTCAATGCTTCTCTTTTCTGCGATATAAGACTTAAGGCTGTTGTTTTCAAAAATAACAAAGTTATAAGCGAAAAACTTGTCTCCTCACGGTAGGCTGTGGCTAATGACAGCGAACAATTCCAAACAACTGAATATTAATAACCTGTTCTTCAGAATGGTGTTTTTTTTCCACCATGCTGAAGAAGACAATAAAAAAATGTCGAAACGTAAAAATGAATATTAATTAAAAAACACAACTCTTTAAATAGCCGCTATCTCAAGAAATAAGAAATAATACATAAACTATCGACTAAGAATATATTACATCAAAAAATTAATAATAATAATAATATTTATCGACATGGACTCAGGGAGAACATTACATAACCTTTAATAAATAAATCAACATTGAAATTAGGAAGATATTTACAAAGATCAAGAGATTTGAAATAAATACTTTTGTACTACTTTCGTATTAGTTGGTATTGATATCGGCTTAGTTTAGCGTTAATAATTAACGATAACGCTTCTCCTTCGGTGTATTTCGTGGACTGTTGTCACTTTTCTTTTAAAAGATTGTAAGCCAATTTGTATTTTTTACACGTTTTGAACTAGTGGAGGTCACATCATTCAACACTTATGCAGCCCGAACGATTGCTACTCTTTCTCAAACGAGATCCAGTTGCAAAAGCTTAATTCTGAGACGTTGATATTGCATCATATCTTTTTTCGCCTAACCTACATTCATCAAATGCTTTTTGTGGCGTATCAAAATATTTTGTAGTAAATGGACTTTTTTTGGACTGCACTTCCAACTGTAGCAGCAGGAAGTTCGACTTTTTGATCTAAGCATCTCTTTATTTTTTGCTATAATTCCTTTTACGTTGCGAGAATTTGGTTTGCAACGAAATTCTATCTGTTTTTATAACATTGGTTAATAATTTATCAGCTTCTTGTTCATTTATAGTCTCTTTCGTAAATACACTGTTTAAACCTTAGGTACTAACGTACATCTTTTTAAATTTTTGTATTTATGCTACTCCGAAAACAAAACTCTATGTTTAATTGCAATGGACATTTCATTTAAAAAAAAAATTATAACACTATCGGTCGCATTCGGACACACTTTATTTTAGGTGCACACCATAACTGAACTAAACGATTTTAAAATAAAATATGAACACCTGCAAGCGTCTGCAATCTCTCATCTCGAACAAACAGTTTCTGAGCTGTAGTACAACGTCAGAATGTTTCGATAAATAAAGAATTCAATTACGTGTTTACTTTTGAAAAAGTCTGCCATATTTAATAAATTCAGTAAATTATTAGCCTCTATTTTAGTACACAACCCAAAAGGCATATTTCAAATAAATTGACTTATACTAGCAAATAAGCCACAGAGACTTGATGTTCCCAAAATTTCCCAAAGTTGATAGTTCCCTAACAACCAGAAATATTACATAGATATTTTTAAAAATATATTTTATAAATATTTTTCGTGAGAGGTTTTTGAATATATTTTTCATATTTTTTTCCAAATATAGATAAATATTCAATTTAAATATTTATTCCATATTTTAAAATTAATGTAAGCGCAATATTTTTTCTAAAATATTTGTAAAATATTATTTAAATTAAAATTGAGATTTTTTATGCAATCTATTTAATTTGTCAAAATGAACTAAAATTGTTCTTGGTTATTTAGAATGTATAACGTCGATAACGAAAAGTTGAAACATACATAGAGTTGTCTAAAAGGCAAGAACTTGTTTTTTCACACTCACCATACGAGTTAATAATCAATAATTCTGGCATCTTTTAAGGCATACTGAAGGTTTATCAAATTAATCACTGTTTTTTAATTGAAGTGTTCTAAATAAAAAACAAACGTATTTATTATCATTTTATTTGAATAAGCCAATAAAAATGAAAAATACTCGTTTTTAAGTCTAGCCTTGGCTGGTGCCAGATACAATCCTATGGCATTTTTCATATCTTCGGTAATGGCGCTCTCATGACGTTTCCTTGTAGCCTCTGAAACAATGCCAATTGTATTAGATCATACCATGAATAAAACATCGTACAACATTATCAACACCTACTGATACATTTGGAGCATTTACAATAATTGAAGTGGTAGCTACATTCTAATACTTACGATACTTATTTTTACTTTATTTCATAATATTTGAAAACATTCTACGTACAAACAATAAAACAACACACGTATTCTAACCTCTATTTGAGGTTATGACGCTTATCTACCGAGATGAATCTCTTAAGCAAATCAACTAGAATTTATCTGGTAGATGCAGTACATAATGATGCATAAAATTCCTACAAATTATATTATTAACGATTTCTGTACATAGCGATATTGAGCATTCCAATTATCTTATAATGCCATGACATGTTCAAGTTTTGCTTACCCGTAGTTACCACAAACACTAAAGCACACCCGCAACAATTAATTACACAGTTAACCCCTAATCTGCCCAATCGTATACTCTTATAAACTATAACATGTAACGGACAAACGAATGAAAATGTTGATGATACGCGTATGCGTATGCATTCTATGTACCTAATCCATAGACGCATAACAATACTAAATCATATAACACCGGCACGTAATGAATAGAGGTGTTGTGTTGACGTTCGCAACTTACAAATATTACAAATAATATAATACAAAACGCAGATATATTAATAGAAAAGTTACAGAGCTCAACTTAGATACTAATTAAATCATATTAGATATATATTATCTAATTTAATTTTTAAACTGTCATTTTAAATAGGTACATACCTACTTAATATGTATGCATATTTTACCCATTTTATATTATTAGTCCTACGCGCCAAATGTACAAAAGCAAAAATTCAATCTTTTTTTTTATATGAAATAAATATTTACAGAAATACAAAGCAAAATATTCTTGCAGAGTTATGAAAAATATATTGAGAAAACATTTGCAATAAAATATTATTAATGCTACATAACATATTTTTTAAATGTTTTCCTAATATATTTTCTATAATATATTTTATGCATATTATATTAATATAACTAATATTCAAGAAAGATTTAATATTTTTAAATATTTATAAAATATGAAATAAATATAGTTGGTCACTGGGGTTATACTTCAACAACTTGGTAAATTAGAATTATTTCGCCCTGCGGATGCAAGCAGGACCATTGTGCCCCGTTATCTATTTTGAAGAAGCAACTTTCACCACACTAACTTATACCAGAAGAAAATGCGCTTCGAAAATCTATCCGTTGCCCAAATCGGTTAAAAAAATCATTCCATCTTTTCCAAAACACTCTTTTCACTTCCAGGTTCGGTCCCCTAATTTGGCGCACCAGCAAAGAGAGGAAGAAGCTGAACAAGGCGGCCAGGAGCGCCAAATGCAACAGCGGCGATAGCGGCATCCAGATAGAGGTATGCAAAACATGGACACTCCACCGTCAATTCGCCCTAATCACTCATTTAATACCACATTTTTAACATATTAACTTCGACATATACATTTTTATCGCGAATATATACTTACTACTCCTCCCTATTAATCTCCATTTATCTGTTCTATCTCTATTTTAGAGCATTTATTTCATTTTCACGACAACAATCAGGATGTTAAAGCAATAATAATAATAAAAAAAAAATGTTATAGTGAGTGTTACATAATGAGAATTCCACTAATTTTATTCTCTTGAAATTTTTTTACTAGGCTGCGAATAGACTAGCTTGGTAAGATATCTGTTTCTATCTCTCTATATATATTATTACATATATATTATTATATACTCATTCATTATCTATTATTGCATATGTATTTTTTTTGAAACAGTATTATATTCATATATAATCTTTCCCAGTAAATTTTTCTCCTGATTGTCTATAAACCTTGTATCTCTCTATGTACTGTTACGACCTATGTATTTCTCTACTTTTTTTTTCCGGTAGAATGAATAGTAAAACCCTTGTTTCTCCCTCTATATATATATACGTTCGTCCTTTGTTTTTGTCTAACACTTCACTTTACTTGACAAGTAATATATTAATTAATATTATAAACACGTTGATTTGAATGCTTTTCAACATTTGTGTCTTATTACCTATTGTTTGTATTTTGGGATTGTTTTTTATTGTCTTTTTTTGAAAAGTATATCCGTTAATAGCATTGTGCCAATGTCTCATTAATTTCCATCACTATATTTATTTGATATAAAGAGCAGTTAAAATAGTTTTAAACATTTTTTGTTTGTATAATTACCATTTCACCATGGCTATTTTAACTTTCTTTATATTGAATACCGAAACAAATTCACTAAAAAATTACATCGCAATTGAACCATAATTAATTTATACAGCGTGTTTCGAAAGATCTGGGGAAGATGATGTCATATTTACCTTATGAAGAGATGTGATGAAAAATTATTTTTACCATATCTTAAATTCAATGTTATATTTTACCCGATAATATTCAATTGAATATAATTACGCCAATTTTAAATCAAATCGTTTTTAATCTAATTTAAAAAAAAAATGTAATACATTGTATGCGAAAAAAATCTTTACGAACACAAGGTTTTGATTTGTAAAGTCTGATGGATTAGTTTTCAAATTATCTTATTTGCAGTATTTGAAATGCTATGTCTTTTTTTTTTTTTTTGTTTTAATATCATTTACTGCATATCACACTTTTTTGATATCAGGTTTTATAATAACATAATACGGTTTTTCTATAAGGCAGAACTATTAATAACTTGTATTTTTTTTTCATAAAATAATGAATGTAATTTCAGTATATCTAGAATGCTTTATTTTTTGTACACCTATTTTCTAAGACTAAAACAAAAAAAAAACATTCAAAGTTCTGAATACACATATTTATAATATGTAAGCGCCCTCTGTTGAGTAAGCGCCACAAGTTGTAGATAATCCAACTATTTATATAAAGAAAACTACTTCTGTACAGGCAACGAATGATAAATATAAAATCACGAACGGAAACTGGCTTGGTTGATAAGAAATTATTGCTTCTAAATATGCGGGTAGTCAAAAATGAAACGATGTATTTATGGATTTTTGCGTCCCAACACATGAATTTGGGTATGCCTTTCAGAAAATATAAAATAAATATGTAAGTAATTGTTATTTGTACCACTTAGGCCAGAAACTACAATTTTGCGTGTATGAGTATGGTTTGCTACAAGTACGAATACTCGCAAAAGAGTTTCTGGCCGCGTGATACACACATTAATTTTGAATTGAAAACAGAAAAGAAATTTTGACACTAGGGAGTTGATAGTACAAGTTGGCACACATGTTACATACCTTAGTATTTTGACGTTTCCGAGAATACATCTTTTTCTGTAATTTTCTTTCTAGTTTAATATCTATTTATCAATAATAAGTGCATAATGAAGACATGAGTTCATCTTAGCATGGCTGAACAATAGCTTAATGACAATTTATCACACATCTGTCATGTGGAATCTAGTGTGGCCAACCTTTAGTGACATTTTTGACCGCTTTGAAGTACTGCAAAATGAGTGTTTCTGGGCGAATGCGCAAAAATAATATTTTATTATAAAATGCTAACAAAAAAGTGAAAATTCCATTTTTTTTTGTGTTTTTTTTTTTATTATTACCCAATAATATTTTCCAATAAAAAGATCTTACAAGAAGATGCGAAGGAACAATAATAAATTTAAAATTTGTTTTTTTTTATATTTTTTTTATTTATTCTTCTTGAATATTTGGAAATAAATATTATTTTTTATGATTCGTAAAGGATTTCAAATTTCACAGTTTTACTATTTTTTTTATTGTTATTATTAACCAAGAAGATATTAGAAGCAGCTTAAGGGTTGGGGAAGAGAGGAGGGGCTGTATAGATTTAATTTTTGATTTTTTTTTTAGAAATTTACGAACAGAGATTCTAATTTAACAAATGCAACAGTATCAGTTCGTTCTTATCTTTATCATGACGAAAAAAGTAAATTAAAAATGTCTTAAAAAAATATTTTCTTAAAAAAAACGGTTCACAATTAAAAGAAACTCAAAATTACACCTTTTTTTACTTTTATTAATCAACACTTTATTAACCGATAAAAGCAAGCCCCCCTTGTTTGGGGGGGCATTCATTTTGAAAAGGTTTTTTTTTTTAAAATATTTAGAAAATATTACGCACTAAAAAACTGAAAATTTACGTATTTTTTTTTTTTATTGTAATTTAATTATAAAAAGTAGGTACTCAACGTGGAGTAGGATTAAATATCCATACTTCATCTAAAAATGGAGGTTAAATTAGTTTTAGGACACCTTGTATAGTTGTAATGTTAATTTTTGTTACCGTAGTTGTAAAATGTAAAAAAAAAGCTATATGATGATTTAAGAAAGATAGTTTAGATTTTTATTATTTTTTTTTGTGGTCAAAAGCAGCAGAAAAGTGATCATTTTTCGGCCCCCAGTACTAACGTCAAATTATTTTTATATATTTTATAATCTTCTTTGAATAGATGATAGTCGGTCGGTAATGACTACTCTGCAAGTTTCAAACTCAAATTCGTACTAGCAGTTGGATAAAAATTCTAATTTAACCTAATTCGGTGGGACAGCCTGTATAATTTATTTAGAAAGTGTACATACAGGGTGTTTCAGACCACTCGTCAACTATACACAATATAGTATTGTAACGTTTTTCTATTTTTAAAACGTTGTCGGGGTTTAGAAAAACACACAGGCGATATATTTAAATTCACTTATTCTATTAACACAATTATGGTATTTAAACTCTATTAAAAATGCTTATTAATTAAATCACTTAACCACTAATGTCTTTATTTATATAAACGATATTTATATTACATGTACTAATTCAATCGCGACCGCACTATCCAACTCGTATCGACTGACTGCCTCCTGGCCAACCCGACGCGTTATTTATAGCTGGCGCGAAACTTCCAGATTGTTCGGGACCCTTCTAGAACGTCCTTCGAGATTTCAGGAGAATATTCCCGACTCTTCGATCCGTGCTGCCCTCTGTCATTCCTCGTAGGTAGTTCTTTCTTCCGCTATGCTAGCGCCGTCTAGGGACGCCTATCGGAACCGCCAGTTTAAAAAGTTGGCGCTCGTTACAGTATGTTTTACAAATAGATGAAAACGTCAGCATTTTGACATAATCGTAAATATTTCAAAAACGGTTGAATTTAGGTATAGAGAACTTTAGTGAAAATTGTATTCAAATAATCTGTAGAATCCATTGAGGTAAGGAAAAACATATGATTCCATTTAAAATAAGAAAATTGCTATCCAGTTCCGATGTAATGGGACGTTTTCGGCAGTTAAAAATATTTTCCCATGATTCTTTAGGTGGAGTTTTATTATTAATTTTTTTTTTTTGTCGCATTAGTCTAGCTGCAACGGATTGTGTGAAAAAGGTAGTGGACGAGTGGTCTGAAACATTAAAATAAAAAACGAGTTATTTGCCATTTTTTTTACGTAATTCCGTATTGTATGAAAAACAGGAAGCCAGTAATACACTATGGAATACTCTGATTATAATAGTTATCTCACTTTAGAAAAAAATATGCGCCGAAATATTGAATTTTTTTGGCAAGGTTGCCTTGTTGTTCTTAGGTTATAAATTTTATAATATTCGAAATTGAAAATAAAAAAAAAGCAATTTAATACCCTGTATATTGAAAACTAAAGAAGTTAACATTTTACAAGCTTTTCAACATAAAATTCGTCTAGGAATCTCTTATTACCAACCAACAGAACAGCATAAATACAGGGTATTCCACGTAACTGGTTCATTAAAAGTTTATGATGTTCTATTATTTACTTATATTTGAGATTTTGGCACCAGTATCTGTTCGATTGGAACTATAAATGTAAAATACCTTAACCAAAATATCACTTCCGGTTGACCGGAAATGGATGTCAACTTTGTTATTTTAAATAGAATGATATAATTTTTTATTCATTTTTGGATTCTACAACTATAAATACGTCAGTTTTCATAAGCTATTTCTATAGCTACATGTTGCCGTTTTTGAGTTATATAAGTTTTTCTTTTTTTTTAGTCACAATCATTGCATCATTGAGAAATTAATATCTCGGTTAATACTGTAAGTAGAGACTCCAAATTTGCTATGTTATGAATGTAGATATAACTCTAAGAAACGGTAAGCACACTTTACATTCTAACATACAGGGTGTTCAAAACTGAGGAACAAAGTGACATATTTTCAAATGCAGAAAACTATTTTTTTTTAAATAGAACACCCTGTATTTTAATTCGGAATTAGGAAGTAAATATCATCCCCTATCGCTTTATATGAGCATTCCCTATACCTATCTTTAATAGATTTTGAGATATGAGCGACTTTTTGTTAAACAGACTAAGTATTCCTTTTTTTAAATAGAACACCCTGTATTTTAATTCGGAATTAAGAAGTAAATATCATCCCCTATCACTTTATATCAGCTTTCCCTATACCTATCTTTAATAGATTTTGAGCTATGAGCGACTTTTTGTTAAACAGACTAAGTAGCCCTATCTTTGCGTGTTTGTAGCTGGCTCTGAATGGGATTAATGGCAAATTCATTGACTAACTAATGTATCATTGTAATTACACTTTCGTACAACGCAATATTAATAGAAATGACTATTCGAACAAACATTCTTGTATGGTTATTCAAAAATAATATATGAATTTGACGTGAATCCATTCCAGAGCCAGCTACAAACATTTAAAGACAGGGCTACTTAGTCTGTTTAACAAAAAGTCGCTCATAGCTCAAAATCTATTAAAGATAGGTATAGGGAATGCTCATATAAAGTGATAGGGGATGAAATTTATTCCCTAATTCCGAATTAAAATACAGGGTGTTCTATTTAAAAAAAAATGAGTTTTCTGCATTTGGAAATATGCCAATTTGTTCCTCAGTTTTGAACAGCCTGTATGTTAGAATGTAAAGTGTGCTTACCGTTTCTTAGGGTTATATCTACATTCATAACATAGCAAATTTGGAGTCTCTACTTGCAGTATTAACCGAGATATCAATTTCTCAATGATGCAATGATTATGACTAAAAAAAAAGAAAAACTTAAATAACTCAAAACGGCAACATGTAGCTATAGAATAGCTAATGAAAACTGACGTATTTATAGTTGTAGAATCCAAAAATGAATAAAAAATTAGATCATTCTATTTAAAATAACAAAGTTGACATCCATTTCCGGTCAACCGGAAGTGATATTTTGCATTTATAGTTCCAATCGAACAGATACTGGTGCCAAAATCTCAAATATAAGTAAATAATAGAACATCATAAACTTTTAATGAACCAGTTACGTGGAATACCCTGTATACTTATATTCGAACAACTGCGTTTTAAATGCCACGATAAATCAACTCCCTACCGAGTTTAAACGCACAGCAACACATTCCCCCGGTAAAGGTAATCGGATACTGACATTCACATTTAGATATCACCCGCGATCATATTCTACTCCTCGTACGAGACTCGAAATCGCTTACATAAAACCACCTCTCCCAGCTAATATGCACTTTCGTATTAGCGCTGGCTGGCGTGTCGAGAGATTCGCGATCAGGTGCTGGAGAGCGCGCGATCCGTCCGTGAAAAATCGCGCGCGACATGCGAAAAAAGGAATGCGCTTGCGCGCGCGACCGGAAACAGAACGCGGAGCGCGCCTCACGCGCCAGTGGCGACTGTCGCAATCTTCTGCGGGAGGTGATCGAGTCCCTTGTCTGCTTCCAGATGGCACCTGGTTGCGGAGGAGGCACAGGGGGAGACAGTTCGGAGTCCCATGATACTGACCAGCAGGGCGACGAACTGGACAGTCCGCCAGCGGTCCGACGCCGCGGCCATCACTCCGCCAAAGGAAACAACGCGACCAGACCCCATTCAGAGCTGCTCAACCAGATCCTGATCGACAAGTTCAAGGTGAGAGAAGGGATAGATATTTTTGCATTCGGGTTCACTTACAATTAGTAGGTATGGCAGCATATACACTTTATTTATGAAAACTAAATTATTAGAAATCATCCTAACCCCGTGCTCCACCTGAAAACGTACTACACGAGGCTACCTATTCTAAGTACTATATGGGTTCCATAACAATTGAAATGATCCTACTCTAACTAAATAATTTTTCCCTATGATTTTTAATAACAAAAATATAATACAGTAGCCTTGCTACCATATGAATACTACTTTTGAGAAATGATAAAAAATGTAAAATGTGATTAGTTCACATAATCGCGAGTCTACTGTAAATCAGTCAGCTATCAGTTATTATTAAATGCGCCCATGGAACGACTTTCGTTATCTCCCAGCATTCGCCAAGGACACTGATTATATATAATATACTTATATAAAAAAAATGGTCACGGAGTAAGGGAAAACCATGGCAAAAACCTTACTCTGGGAGGATCTGGGAAGAAGTCCCAGACCTTATTACTGATAGCCACAAATTATTATTATCCTTCTGAGTGCCGAAGAAGCAGCCTCCACATCTCCTCAAATTCCGACAGCCTTGCCGTTCTCGCGTAGCTGCTCCCTTTTCACGCATTCAGAAGTTGAACAGGAAAGAAGATGACCTAAAAAACAAACAAAACAACAGCAGTACCTATTCTAGTACTTAATAATAACTTAATCCTAATTATTCTAACCAAGTGTAATTAAATAAATATTTATATTTTAAATATTTATAGTTTAACACCAATTCCGACCACTAAAGAGCATAAAATATTCATTTATAAGCGTGCTACCTTACTAACTATCTAAATATCATGCCGTAGCCTATCTAGTTCTTTAGCAACATTACTAAAAAATTCTCATCATTCGATCGACTCATTATCTCTAATATCTGTTTCGCGTCGCGGCCAATTTAACCCCCTAGCTAATGCCCTAACCTCCGTACGCGACCGCCACTCATCAGTGAGTGGACATTCAAATAAGACATGCCCCCCTGTACCTGCCCCACCACATTCATAATGTGAATCATTAACCCTACCAATTCTACATAAAAATGATTTAAAATTACCGTGACCTGTTATTAATTCTACCGCCTGATACAATAAATTAACCCTCATTTCCCTAAAACGTGTAACGCTACCGATAAATTTCCTAGTCCACCTCCCATTTAAGGTATTATCCCACCTACTCTGCCAATCATTATCAAGTTTATCCCTAAACGCTTTTTTAACTACACTAGCTAATATATGTATGTGACAGCATATACAGGGTGTTTCGAAAGTAGGATAGAGTGGGGCAGATTGGGACAGTTTTGATCAACTCAAAATTACGACCAGAATTTTACGAAACAATAGTTTATATTACTTTATCATCAGATAGCCAGACATGTTAGGAATATATTTTTGATATTATACAGGGTGATTCTCAATATATGCGACAAACTTTAAGAGCTGATTCCTGAGGTTATTTTGATCATAAAAGTTCATATGAGTATATGTCCAAAACGGTTTAGTTTTAAAGTTATTGAATGTTTAATAATAAATTATGAACTATGACTAACACGATATAATATCACAGTTGGTTCTTCAAAAACTACTGTGTTGAGAGGGAATTGTTTATTTGTCATTTCAATATTTGTCAATAGTTGTCAGAGTATTCATTTAGTTTATTGCCAGTTTCTGTTTTCTAAAATGAATTATACGGATGCTGAGATGTGTGATATGCATTTCGTTTACGGTCTTGCCAATGTAAATTCGCGTGCTGCTAGACGTCTTTATGAAGAACGATACCCGAACCATATCATCGTGCATCATTCGCTTTCGACAACATAGACCACAAGATTCTTATCCGAAAGCTGGAATTGTATGGTGTTAGGGGCACACCCTTGTCATGGCTTGCATCGTATTTGAGCGATAGAAGGCAGACTGTCAGAGTTGGATCAAACGGTTATCAAGTGAGATCGAATAGTATTACTTTAAGTCAAGGGAGTATCTTGGGACCTTTGCTTTTTATTATTTATTTCAATGATGTTTATAATGTTGAAGTTTCTGCATCAATAGATTCTTCTATATCCACAATAAACTATGCCGATGATATTTCTTTTGTTGCTAGTGGCAATACGCTGGATGCACTCGTCGACAGCTGTTCCAGGTATGTCGCACACTTGGAGGAATGGTTAAATAATAATCACCTAAATATCAATCATAAAAAAACTAACATTATATTATTTAACACCAGAAACGTAGATTATCCCGAATCCTTAAATATAAATAACCATGAATATTCGGTGCAAAAAACGGCTCGTATTTCGGGCTGGTTGTTGACGAATGCCTCAAGTGGAAAAACCATATAGATATAGTTTGCAGTAAAGTCAGCCCCTTTTCCTATTGCATCCGCAATTTACGCAAGCTAGTTGATGACGACATCATTAGGATAGCGTATAATGGAATGTGTTACCCTATTTTAAAATATGGTTTGATATTTTGGGGTAGCAGCAGCGACCTACACCGGATTTTTGTATATCAAAAGAGAGTACTCAGATTTATGTTGAGGTTACAGTTCAATTCCTCATGTAGAGGCTTATTTAGAGATAACAACATATTAACCGTATATGGAATGTTTATATCTGATACTTTAGCTTTTTTAATGAAGAATAAACACCTTTTCAAAGATTTTATTTTTTCGCATAGTTATATAACCAGAAACAGGAGTGACTACTGTTACCCCAAACATCACTTGTCTGTAACAGAAAGAGACCTTCAATATAGATGTTTAAAGTTTTATAATAAATTACCTCCACATATTAAAGAAATTAGTAATGTTAATAGATTTAAGAAAGCTGTATACCTTCTATTAGTACGTTTAGAACCCTACTCTATAGAAGAATATATGAATGAAAATTATGTGTAAGATATTGTAAGACGTTTGTACTTGTTTTTAACCAAGTAGCAATAAATTTATATTATTATTATTATTATTATTCAATATTTGCCCGTCTTCACCAACGTCTTAGTGAAACGGGAAATTTTAAAAAAACGGACGACTGATAACGGGCACCCATCTACAGTGAGATCCACAAGTTGAAGAAATGGTCCTCATTGAAATTGAGGAACATCCTACTACAAGCACCAGAAAAATTGCGTTTGCTTTTAACATTAGTCAGGCCACAGTTTGGAGAATATTGAAAGATCAACTGTTGTATCCGTATCACATTCAACGGGTGCAGACACTTTTGCCGGCAGATTTTCCGCAAAGAGTGGCTTTTTGTTAATGGGATGCAACACAAAATCGCACAAAATTCTGGCTATTTGGCTCAAATATTCTTCACCGGCGAGACTACTTTCTCTAGAAACGCGATTATTAATTTTCATAATAATCACATATGGGCCGAAGAAAATCCGCACGAACTACTGAATGCCGTGTCATCAACATCAATTCTCTATCAATGTGTGAGCCGGAATTGTTGGAGATCACTTGATAGGTCCACATTTTTTACCGATGCGGTTAAATGACGAGGTATACCGCAATTTTCTTGAAGAGGAGCTACCACTACTGCTGGAGAAGTTCCGTTGCAATTAAGATTACAAATGTATTTTATGCATGACGGTGCTCCAGCGCATTTTAGTTTAGTTGCTCGCGAGTTTTTGGACAATACGTATCCAGATCGGTGATGGATAGGACGGGGAGATCCACAACCGTGGCCTCCTCGGTCTCCAGACTTAAATTCTTTGGACTTTTTTCTCTGGGGTCGTCTTAAATCATTAGTTTATACGACTCCCATTGAAAATGTCGATGAACTGAGAAATCGTATTATAGTAGCTATTCAAACAATTCGAAATACCCCTGGTATTTTAGAACGGACTCGCCAGTCAATACGACGGAGGATAGAAGCTTGTATGCAGTTGGGGGCGGTCATTTTCAACAGTTAGTATAAGTTAATTTTGTTTTACTAATTATTTTGTTATTTATAATAAAACATTAATTAATGTTAACTACTATTAAACATTGTACAACTTTAGACCTAAGCGATTTTGGACATATGTTCTTATGAACTTTTATGATCAAAATAACCCCAGGAATCAGCGCTTAAAGTTTGTCACATATAATGAGAATCACCCTGTATAAGAAAAAAAAATGCATATTTTCAAAAATAAATAATAATAATAATAATATCTATTTATTGGGATCATACAAAAATACATTTCATATTTCAAAAAAGGACGAAATATATGTTTGCAATGTGACGGGAAGGATAATTAATGAAGTGATACCATTGTCTCATGTATGTATAATTAAAAGCAGCTATTGAGACGTGCGATTCATGATTGTCCACAAGTAGGACAATTGGTGATGTAGTTTTTAGCATTTAGTATGTTTTTGTATATCTTCCAATAACTTAACAAATATTTCCGTTGTCACCCAACTCGATTTTGAGCCATAACCAATTGATCCAGGAACACAGCCAAAATGATTTATTAGGATGGAAATATCCATGTAGAATTTTGTGAATGCGTTGGTGCTGGATTTGTCACTTCTACGTTGATGTGTTTAAATAACAAAACACACAAAACCCTTTTTTTTTGTAATTTCATATATTTACATAGTAAGATATTTACAAATGTATTGTCGCTTGAAATGTCGGAACAGAACTGCATATTACTTGTTATGGTTTTGAACTAGTAGTCCCTTGTTAAACTCACCATTTTCCCTTGGTGGGGTTACAAAAGTGATTGCGTGTGATGTACAAAGGAATTCTAGTGGTCTTAAATTACAAATGAAGAGGGTGTCTGACAGAATAAAGAAAGAATCGAAAAAGGGAAAGATGTCTTCACTATTAGCTTCTTAGAACTGAAGGAACTTGTTACAAATTTAAATATGGGGACGTAACAAACATAAAAATAAACATTCTGTTTTACATAGTAAGATATTTACAAATGTATTGTCGCTTGAAATATCGGAACAGAACTGCTTATTACAATATGGTTTTGAACTAGTAGTCCCTTGTTACACTGACCATTTTCCCTTGGTGGGGTTACAAAAGTGTTTGCGTGTGGTGTACAAAGGAACTCTAGTGATCGTAAATTACAAACGAAGAGGGTGTCTGATAGAATAAAGAAAGAATCGAAAAAGGGAAAGATGTCTTCACTATTAGCTTCTTAGAACTGAAGGAACTTGTTACAAATTTAAATATGGGGACGTAACAAACATAAAAATAAACATTCTGTTTTACATAGTAAGATATTTACAAATGTATTGTCGCTTGAAATGTCGGAACAGAACTGCTTATTACAATATGGTTTTGAACTAGTAGTCCCTTGTTACACTGACCATTTTCCCTTGGTGGGGTTACAAAAGTGATTGCGTGCGGTGTACAAAGGAATTCTAGTGGTCGTAAATTACAAAAGGAAGAGAGTGTCTGACAGAATAAAGAAAGAAACGAAAAAGGGAAAGATGTCTTCACTATTAGCTTCTTAGAACTGAAGGAACTTGTTACAAATTTAAATATGGGGACGTAACAAACATAAAAATAAACATTCTGTTTTGCATAGTAAGATATTTACAAATGTATTGTCGCTTGAAGTGTCGGAACAGAACTGCTTATTACAATATGGTTTTGAACTAGTAGTCCATTGTTACACTGACCATTTTTCCTTGGTGGGGTTACAAAAGTGATTGCGTGTGGTGTACAAAGAAATTCTAGTGGTCGTAAATTACAAATGAAGAGGGTGTCTAACAGAATAAAGAAAGAATCGAAAAAGGGAAAGATGTATAACACTATTAACTTCTTAGAACTGAAGGAACTTAAATTTAAATATGAGGACGTAACAAAACTAAACTACGGAGTCGGGTTAGGACAAAACAAATGTATATAATTCTGTTCTAAACAATTCAGATTAAAACAGATTCGGTATAATTCATGAGGAACCCAGTACAGGTTTGAAACGATACAAAAAGAAATTGAACTCTCCAAATGAAAAATTGTTTTTTTTTATGTCTTTAGATAGATGTAATAAAAGCTGACTGGATTAAGATTCATGTGAAACGAACGAAATATTTATCAAAGTTTTCCTTTTTTCAGTACATAAAAGGATTTTAGTAATATAAGTACTGTGTAATCACGCAGTTATTATAAGTCCTATGACTGTCCTTTCATTTGTTAATTTTTCAATTTGATGATGAGCAATGCCATCGATTAAAAAAAGCATCTAGACTCCTCAAGACATCCTATATATAACGAAATCTCTTATGCCTTCACAGTTTTTTTTTGGTTTTATCATAATTTATCCTGACTACAGTTAATACCACTTAACGTGGAAGAGATGATATTTAAGTTTGGTAGGAAAAATAATTTCATTCGCTCGAGACCGTCATTAACTCGGCCAGGCAAATCAAAACAAGATAAAACAGAACTGTCCATTAGCTTCTCTTAAAATTAGATCAAAAAACCATCTGCGGAATGCACCGGCTAAATATTTAGATTTTACCAAACGAAAAAACCAAAGTTAGTATGAATCTTCACCGTTTCTCTGCGCGTTTCCAATTCGTATAAAATCTTATGTGTACTTTGGGGCTTCTTTAATATGGGCAATTCGACACACTTCCACGGCTAGCGAGGTCGCTTCTTTTCCCCTTTATAAAACAAACAAACAAACCTGTGCTAAGGAGCGATACTCCAGGGTAATTGAGTTTAGATTGTATTGGCCTGCAGTGCCGATAGTAGAGATTTTCCATATTATGTATTTTTTTCTTTTCGTGAATTCGTAAATTTAGAATAAGCAAAAATAAGGTGGGGTATACAAATATTTAGATTTGGGTAGTGTACATTTTAATTGGTTTTTTATTTTGTTGATATTTAATTCGTATTTTTACGATGCGATCTAGTGAGTTTGATATTTACCAATTCTAAAACATTTTTTCGAATATACAGGGTGTATCAAATAAAAAAGTAAATTTTGCTTGGGTGTTAACTACATGACATATAAAGCACAAATCCACCGAAACCGGATTTCATCATTAAAGAATAAAAAAAAAGTAAAATTTATAGCCAAAAATTCTTTAGTCCGGGCCTGATGCAAGAAAAAGTCATGTTAAACACCCGCCAAACGCACTATTATGTATAAATACATTGCACTCATTTAGTATTATTCTTAATGGTATGCCGTAAGTCCATTTAACGTCATTTTGAATAAATAAAAGCCCTTGTAAAAATAGCAAAACTGGGGCATTTTAAATTTCTTCTTTTTATAAAATAAACATTCCTTTTTTGTTAAGAGCATTCACAAAAAACGTAAATATTTTTCTTTTGCTTTGTCGAATCGAGAGTTAGTTGTTAATAAACGGTACCACATGAATCTGAGTTATTTGTTTTGGATTTATTTAATCATATAACGCAAAATGAATTGAATCGAATTACACAGAAATAAATGTAGATACAGAAAATTTGCAAACACGCCTTTTTACTATGATATCGCGCGAAAATGAATCTATACATTCCCGCGCTTTTGCCGATGCATCAAGCTTCGATTTTCTTTATATGAAATCATGATGGTCCTGAAAAGGATCGTTTTTTCGAGACGGGAAATAAAATGTTCGAAGTGGCTTGCACTCCAAGCGGCGATCCACACACAACTAACAGCGGTAATGGCTGAATGATAGTGGTATGTGGGGGTATACTCGGGACAGCATTTAGGTTGGGCACAGGTGCGGCTCTAGCCCACGGCATTTATAAAATATTTTTTTTCTCGTTAATGCTTACAGATAGACCCCTGTGCATTAAGACTTTTTGATTGTATATGATTACAGCTGCTGCATATTATTATATTTACCTCTATATCTGATACACCCTGTCTACCTGGGTAACATGAAAAGTTGAAACATTTAATAAAATGCCATCATTAAAATTAATTTAATAACTCTTGCTTTGTTATTATTGCAATTTGAATATATTCTCAGCAACTCTGAATATTTACGTTTAATAATAACTTAATTAATGTATTATAGGTGACAAATTTATTAAGTTCTTCTCACAACATATGAAGTAAATGTTGAAAAACAGAGGGCACAATAAAGGCAGATACCATATTATACACATATTTCCTCATCATTTATAAAGTATTTTCGTTTCAAATAAAAATTACAAAACTTAACCTTTCTTTTAAATCGAAAATTAGTGAATTTTGACTTAAATTTAAAAAAATTACAATTCATCTTCTTCATTACACTATACAGGCTGATTCAAATTAAGTGCCCACCATTGCTATCTCTGTTATTATTGATTCTAGAAAGTAGGTTAAATTAGCAAAGTATTAGTGTTTTTTAACGCTGATTAAGATGCAACCCTACTAGCAAAATTTAAATTTCCCGCAATTATTTTTAGTAACTTCAACATTGAAACACGAAATTACCAATGATTTTGTATTAGATTACTAGTTACTTTGATGTCCTTCTGTTGAAGTTACTAAGAATAATTTTATTGTGAGAAATTTAAATTTTGCTACTAGGGAATATACGAAAAAACAATTGCATAAGGCATTTCCGAGAAATTTTGAAATTTATATATATTTTTTTTTAATCGAACATTTAATATTGTTAAAAAAATGGAAGATATTTTAATTTGTGATGCAAAAGTTTTAATACAATATTTTCTTAAAATGAATAATAAAGAAGTTATGGTGGTTTTTAATTGATAGATAGCAATGGTGGGCACTTAATTTGAATCAGCCTGTATGTACATATTGATGAAGAAGATTTAATCTCTTTATCATTTATTCTTAATATTTACTGCTATATACATCCCTGAATATTATCGCTTTCTCACGACCACTGAATCACAGACGAAGATTTATGAAATACGGTGTAGACGATGGTGAGACAAAAATTAATTGTGTAAAGGTATATGGAATATTAAATTAAATTTGTGCTAATTTGATCTACGATATAACCAATTTTTGATGACTCCCATATTCTATTTTTATTATTAATATTAGCATTGTTTAAATATATCTAGTTAGTCAACGTAATGCATTTTCGGAAAAATAAAGTATTGCTCAGGGAAGTGGTGCACTCTATCGGTGAATGTAAATTGATTTGAAAACGCGATAAATATAACAGGTATCTCGGTCAGAGAGAGAGACAGATTTCTGTGTTCTATCTATCTGCGGAAACGACGGAATCCGTATCGGTGATTTACTGACATTGGCGAATTGTGTGGCCTGGCGAAAAGGGAGGGTGGATGCATGTGACGCTGTGATGACGCACCTCGCGATAATTCTCGTGTTTGTTTACATTAGAATTTATTTATATTTATATTACATAATAATAGAAATTCGATTTTTATATAATGATAAAAATATGTAGTTTGGGGGTACAAATCGCCATTTATTTTTACATATATGCACCACTTTACTTACCATACATGATGACACATTCGCGCTCTTTCTCTTGAGTGGCTGAAAAGTTACGAAGTAACCTTTGGGAGCAACATCCGTATATACAAGGTTACATCGTAACTTTTCAGCCAATCAAGAGAAAGAGCGCGAACGCATCATCATGTATGCTGTTTTTAATAGCTTTGTTTGTTTGTGTGCTTGGAGCAGTATCTACTGACGTCATCAGAGTAACTTGAGAGCGTCTCAGAGTTGGATTTAAAGGAGGTACAAACAAACGCGCTCGATTGCAATATAACCTTAATTTTATTATTTACTTATTGTCACAGCTATTATGAATAGGAAAAGTAAAAGTAATTTTTCAAACTAATGAATCTAGAGTACAATAAAAATGCATCATATACTAGTATTTATATACCTTTCAAGTGAAGTTTTTAAAATATAATGATCGTTCTTTACATCAATCACATTGGTATCATTATATTATCCATATCGTGCATATTTGATTCAGGTATAAATCGGATTACATTTACAAACGACAGTTTACAACACGGTGTTAGCGTGATTAGGTTATATTGCACAAATTGCTCGTAATTGCTCGGACGTCGGATCGCGAGCAGAAAGAGGAACCTCTTTGTGATCTGGATTTGCTTGCTCTAAACAAACAAACACGCACAAATCATGCTCTAAAATACAAACAAACGCGTAAAATTCCATGGATCTGCTTAGATCAAACAAACCTAATAAGTAACGTGGTGCATATATGTAAATATAAATGGCGATTCGTACTCCCAAATTACATGTTTATTTTTATAATGAAAAACGAATTTCTACTATTATGCAATAGTAAACATAAGTAAATCAAATAAAAATATTATATAAATATAACACAAAACTTAGAACTACACACATATATAGAGCATAACATTAAATTAGAAACTAAAAAAAAAAGTAAAGTAAAATGGTAAAAAAATAACGATTATATATTATCAAACTAAATATTTATTCTTCCTAATAAAACAAACATTTCAATGTAAACACGAGAATTATCGCGTGGCGCGTCATCACAGCGTCATCGCCTATCCACCCTCTCCTTTCCCCGGGCCTCACCTACAATCTGCCTACAACTTACGAGGTAACTATTGCAATTAAATAATATTTTACCGACACGTAAGAGAGCCATCTTGTATGTAGTAGTCTAACTGTGAAGTTTATATTTAAATCGAGACGGACATCAATGGCGTGCTGCCATCTACCGCTTTTGTCCAAAATGTTCAAAAATCCGTTAACTATTTTGTCCATAAGGTTGACTAACTAGTATGTATATAAACAATGTTATTAAGCCTTAGGTAGGCTTAGGAGTATTGCGCATTTTTTTTTTTTTGTTACAAGTGATGTTATTTTAAAAAATGCATTTAGTTTATTTCTCTTATCTGCGTGAGAATATAAGAAGGGTAATTATTGCCACAGGAGGTGCAATGAAGCCATCACAGATGTCAAAAGTGATATTCTTATATCTTGAAATATGTACTCTACACTTGAATCAGCTTTGTACATAATTGTATAATTTTAATTTACCGATGACTCGATGAAATACCATCGTACCAAATTATATATTATATATATATGGAACCGCTTACATATTGCATTAGCAGGAAGAGAATTACAAAAGACGTTATCATTTGACACACTTAAGCGTCAACAGGAAGTAGACTCTCTTTGCCATTACGCCGTGCACAGGAAGCCAGTCGAAAAGACCTTCCGTCCGATTTAACAACCCAAAGTAAAGAGCCAGCCGACAGGTGCTGACCGCCAACTAAGGGGTTCGACTAAGACTCACAAAAGCGGACCCCCTTTTCGCGAAATTATGGCGCGCACGTGTTCATACATACCTTGAAGAGACCGTATACACAGTTCACTGGAATCGTCGCTGACGTAGTGTTCTAAACCGACTCGTATTTTACGTTCTCTCGCTTCGTGCTCGTAGGTATTATAACGAAATTCCTGAGGTAGGTATCCCGATTTAAAAACAGTCATTCCGCAGCGTTTGAGCGCTGAAGAACTCGGATGTTTAGTGTGTGCCTGTGTGTGCGTGTTTTTTTTTTTGTCTTATCAATGATACACCCAGTCCTACGTATGTATGTATGTATGGCCGTTACAGCGATAACAACAAATTCGTATTGTGCGGTTCACATTCATCGGCGTGCCTTTAAAACGTGAAGCTATTGTTTGTGTTTGTGTGGTTGTAATGTGTGAAAGCGATAGTGTTAATGTGAGTAATTGGTGAGGCAAACTGTCGACGCCTGATTTCGAGTTATTTTGGATATATTTGCGATACAGAAATTGTATAATTTCAGAACAATAAAAGGTAACTATCACATCTAGTAATCAATAATAAAAAAACTCTTTGTTGGATTAAGTAATGGTACATGTTTTGACAAGCATCTGAAGATAAATCAGTCAAATTTGGCACATTATAACAAATAAAACTCATTCATAATATACGCAACGTATATGGAGAAAAAAGAATGACAGCTGTCAAAAATTTAATAGGTTATTCCTCAACATACCATGTGATTCAAAATGATTGTCGTAAGAAAAAAACTGTTTTCCGGAAAAATGTATCTATACTTATACCAATTTAATGAGCGAAGTTAGCTACATACAAATTTCAACATTAAATGAATTTTTTTGACATTTAGAGACATTGGCGTGCGTATTGTAGTATCTTTCGATTATTTATCTTATAATTTTTTTCAAATCGTTTATATTTACATCTAATATCACCAACAATAGTATTTTCTGGATACTGTAAGAAAATAAGGGAATTTATCTGTGTAATAGCTCAACAAACAGGTAAAAAATCATATTAACATTAAGTGAAATAGTTTATTACATTTTATAATTTTATAGGCTTATCATACACTTCAGCGCAAATGAGCTGTCAAAAGAAAGTTACATTTTCATCCCTATAAAGTTTCTACGGTACAGGAATTTTACCATTAGATCACGATAGACGATTGGAATATTGTCATTGGTTTAATAACAATTTAAGGGACGATGACTTGCTAAACAAATCATTTTCTCGGATGAAGCCTGGTTTTATCTACAGACTATATCAATTTACAAAACTATTGTATCTGGTCTGCAGAAAATCCACACGAATTTCGAGAAACGCAATTGCATCCCTTAAAAGTTAGAGTTTGGTTAGCTATGTTCAGGCAACGAATAATAGGGCCAATTTTCTTCGAGGAAACTGTAACAGCCCAACGTTACCAACAAATGTTGGAATGTGTTATTGTAGAGTTACAAGAAAATGAGCTTGAAGCAGGTTATTTTCAGCACGATAATGCTCCAGCACATACTGCTCGACAAACCTGCCAATATCTTCAACAGTTTTTTGCTGACACGTTCGTTAGAGCACAAAGATGGCCACCAAGATCGCCTGATCTAACCCAATTAGATTACTTCATGTTCGGCTATCTAAAAAATAGGATCTATAGAAACCGCATGCATACCATAGAAGAACTGAGAGATGCAGTGTTGTCACTTAATAATTATACTAATTGTATGTTATAATTTAAAGTAATAAATAAATTTAGTTAAACACCAGTTAGTACTGAATTGTAAAAATCAATTAGTAGTAAAGTTAAATTAATTACATTTCATTTTTACAAGCAGAAACACCAATCCATAGTCGTTTATATAATGCGAGTTCAAATATAAGTTACATTTTCCTTATTTATGACAGATCCGTTTATTTTCTTATGTTCCAACACTGACTTAGTTCAAACCTTCATTACAAACACGCGGCATATACCTACACCCTGTTACTATCTATAGGAGCGGAATTGACAATCATTTTGAATCTCTGTGTATTATATATCCAGGGTTCAATTAAAAACATCAAGTATTAGCCTAATTTAAGGTATATTGTACTTAACTTTTCACCGATCAACATGAGAAATGTCAAAACTTTTCATGTCACAGGCGCGTATACAAGAGGAGGGGAGGGAAGGAATGGGCGTAATTACCCCCTCCCATGAGTCAGGCAAACATAGCTGCAGCTAAGGTGAGGCCTGAATTATATTAATCTCCCTTTGAATTATATAATGTAAATCATTTTAAATTACAATCTCGAGAAAGAATGGCATTTCCTAACAAGTTTGGCGCCCAAACTGAGGCTGAATCACGTTTTTAATTAGTTTTATTTTGAATTACTTTAGTTTTCAAAGAATAATACCCCTTTATAAGTTTGGCAACCAAGGTGGCCCCTAAATTATATTAGTTTTCTTTTGAATTGTATTAGTTTTCTTTGTGATCGTAAACAATCTCTTTAAACTAAAATCTCGAGAATGAATAGTACTCCATTAAAAGTTTGGCGCCCAAGGTGAGGCCTGAATTATATTAATTTGCTTTTGACTTATATTAAGTCATTTTAAATTACAATCTCGAGAAAGAATAGCATTCCCTAGCAAGTTTGGCGCCCAAGTTGGGGCTGAATTACGTTTTTAATTAGTTTTATTTTGAATTACATTAGCTTTATTTGTGATTGTAACAATCATTTTAAACTACAATTCCTAGAAAGAATAATACCCCTTTATAAGTTTGGCACCCAAGGTGGGCCCTAAATTATATTAGTTTCCTTTTGAATTGTATTAGCTTTCTTTGTGATCGTAAACAATCTTTAAACTGAAATCTTGAGAAAGAATAGTACCCCTCTACAAGTTTGGCGCCCAAGGTGAGGCCTGAATTATATTAATTTCCTTTTGAATTATATTAAATTACAATCTCGAAAAAAATAACATTCCCTGACGAGTCCAAGCTAGCACTGAATTACGTTTTTAATTGGTTTTATTTTGAATTACATTATATATATTATATTTGTAATCGTAAGCAATCATTTTAAACTACAATTCCTAGAAAGAATAACACCCCTTTATAAGTTTGACACCCAAGGTGAGCCCTAAATTATATTAGCTTTCTTTATGTTTGATCGTAAACAACCATTTTAAATTACAATTTTGAGAAAGAATGACACCCTAATAAGTTTGACGCCCAAGGTGAGGCCTGAATTATATTAATTTCCTTTTGAATTATATTGAATCATTTTAAACTACAATCCCGAGGAAGAACAACATCCCCTAATAAGATTGACACCCAAAGTGGAGCCTGAATCATACTAGTTTTCTTTGTGATCGTAAGCAAACTTTGAACTACAACCGCGAGAAAGAACAAGTTTGGCGCCCAAGGTGGGGCTGGATTATAGGAATATACATTTTCAATTTTGCATTTTTCGATCTAGTATCTGAATATACAAGAAGAATCATGAAAGTGCCATGACATAGTTGCTTTGCTTTTTAAGTAACAACTCTTATAGTAAATCTTCGATGTAACAGCATAAACATTTTGTTTTCTTTTACATAAAATTGCTTTTAGCGTGTCATCTTCTAATTGACAAATAAACTACACTCCATACTACAAGAAACATTTTGACAGCATATATAGCCATTTTTTTTTAATAATTTTCAATATTTATTATTTCATTAATTTTTTCTCAGAAATATTTTCGTGACATTAAAATATGAAATAAAATTTATTGATTGAAAATTTTAAAAATATTTATATGTACTATGAATTCGATAAATTATCAAAATGTCTAAATGGATCATCCTCTAAAAAAAAAAACGTAATGACGTATATGGTGTGACACATGTAAGTATGTTAAATGTATAAGTTAAAAATAGACGTGTTTCTTAAATTAAAAAAAAAAATGCGGGCATGATACTTAAATATTGTAAATAATCATTTTAACATTTTCGAAATATTTAATGTTTCAGTCTCTGTTTATAATATTACAAAAGAAATATATTGTTTTTCGTATAAATGTGGTACAATAAACATATTTAGATTCACATAAAATACTTAATAAAATATAGTTTTTAAAGAATGTGCTGAGTATATATACAAGGATTAAAATTACTGTCATTTGCATATTTTTTTTTACGTATTTCATTTGCTGGGAATAACCACTAAAACCTGTGATAAACATCAAGACTTCCACTTCCGTTGTACGTAATTCTAGTAAGAATTTTGTTTTTAATGAAATATGAATAATATTTTTTTTATCATAGTATATGAGGGATAAACCACAATACTACATATCCGATTAAAGCTTTTGTATAATACAGATATCGTCTTAAGAATTTGTTTATTTCAAGTTTCCTTTTATTCTGGTTTTGCATAGAATCTTGTGTTTTTTTTTTATATTTTAAACAATACACAGAAATTCAAAATGATTGTCAATTTCGCTCCTATAGATAGTAACAGGGTGTAGGTATATGCCGCGTGTCTGTAATGAAGGTTTGAACTAAGTCAGTGTTGGAACATAAGAAAGTAAACGGATCTGTCATAAATAAGGAAAACGTAACCTATATTTGAACTCGCATTATATAAACGACTATGGATTGGTGTTTCTGCTTGTAAAAATGAAATGTAATTAATTTAACTTTACTAAACTATGATTTTACAATTCAGTACTAAATGGTGTTTAACTAAATTTATTTATTACTTTAAATTATAACATACAATTAGTATAATTATTAAGTGACAAAACTGCATCTCTCAGTTCTTCTATGGTATGCATGCGGTTTCTATAGATCTTATTTTTTAGATAGCCGAACATGAAGTAATCTAATGGGGTTAGATCAGGCGATCTTGGTGGCCATCTTTGTGCTCTAACGACCCTGTCAGCAAAAAACTGTTGAAGATATTGGCAGGTTTGTCGAGCACTATGTGCTGGAGCATTATCGTGCTGAAAATAACCTGCTTCAAGCTCATTTTCTTGTAACTCTGCAATAAACAATTCCAACATCTGTTAGTAGCGTTGGGCTGTTACAGTTTCCTCGAAGAAAATTGGCCCTATTATTCATTGCCTGGACATAGCTAACCAAACTCCAACTTTTACGGGATGCAATTGCGTTTCTCGAAATTCGTGTGGATTTTCTGCAGACCAGATACAATAGTTTTGTAAATTGATATAGTCTGTTAGATAAAACCAGGCTTCATCCGAGAAAATGATTTGTTTAGCAAGTCATCGCCCCTTAATTGTTATTAAACCAATGACAATATTCTAATCGCCTATCGTGATCTAATGGTAATTCCTGTACCGCAGAAACTTTATAGGGATGAAAATGTAACTTTCTTTTGACAGCTCATTGCGCTGAAGTGTATGATAAGCCTATAAAATTATAAAATGTAATGAACTATTTCACTTAATGTTAATATGGATTTTTTACCTGTTTGTTGAGCTATTACCACAGATAAATTCCCTTATTTTCTTACAGTATTCAGAAATACTATTGTTGGTGATATTAGATGTAAATATAAACGATTTGAAAAAAATTATAAGATAAATAATCGAAAGATACTACAACACGCACGCCAATGTCGCTAAATGTCAAGAAAATTCATTTAATGTATGAAATTTGTATGTAGCTAACTTCGCTCATTAAATTGGTAATAAGTATAGATAATTTTTTCCGGAAAACATTTTTTTTTTCTTACGACAATCATTTTGAATCACATGGTATATCTGACTTTAGATATTTTTTTAAATCTTTTTACTCATTACAATGTACGTTTTATTGACAATGTCCATGCCTATTACATTGAATGGTAATAAAGCTTATTCATTTATTTATTTTATTATGATCACAATTTAGGCAGTGACTGAAAAAATTTCACCAAAATTAAAACTGTGTGACTTAGAAAAAAAAGTACAATATGTAATAATATAGTGACATGCAGCTGACATATAAAAAAAAGGAATTAAAAAACCAATCTGTATTTTCATCCCTTACTTCTTATGACAGTATAAAGCGCTATAATAATTCAATAGACTATCACGTGTTTCTACAATACATACATGCATAAAACACACAACACACTCCTCGGGTAACGATTTTCCAAACTTTCCCTCCACGTTCTGATCCATCCCCACCCCTATAGAACTACGGTTAGCGCACGCACAGCACATCGCCGCGTCAGAATACCCCTCCGAATCGGTTTAACTCCGTTTTCGTGACAGCTAGAAGCGGAAATATCGGAAGAAGTGTCCTCCTTCGCGCTGTAGAATCTCTCTTCGATTCTGTCATTATTCGATCGGCTTTTGTTTAATCCCGTACGACGTTCGGACAATCGAACGTCGACAAACATCGTTTCTTTTGTCCATTTAGTCAGTCGTTCGTAAAACAAGATCGTAGACATACAGGAGCGTGCTTTATTAAACTATAATGCCGAAGGTACAAAACTGGAAATGTCTATTCTAGTCGCTGTATTATAGTGTTGTAGAGTTTACAGTTTACCGCTGTTGGCGCCTCACGTAAGGGTTCACCCGGTTACTTACCCCTAATAAAACAGTTTTCCATGGCAACCGTGGTGTTACGTGTGTTTGTGTTACCCGAAGTGCTTTGTGTGGATCGTTTTTTTTTGTAGGAATTAACGAGGGGTAGTGAAAATATTCCTGGCATTAAGAGCTTATAGTTTTTATTCAATTTTAATTAAGGGTAAATCTATCGGTGGTGACTATATGTCCTGATATGTTTGATTGACTTCCTTTACGTGTAAAAGAAAAATAGCATTATTATTACGAACAGTATTTTAGAACATCTTAAAATGTGTGTGATTAATCGATGTAAAAAATTATTAGGTAAATTCGTAGGCTTATAAAGAAAGGACGAATTAAATTTTAGTGTGAATATATAATGTCGATTTTCATTTATTATGGTATGTATTACTTCTTATTTATTGGAGATTTGGTAAGATTATATAGTTCCATTTATTATATATAGTATTGATCTACTCATGTAGAATAATTTCGGTAGTTTGTTTCTATTTAAAATCAATATCCTTGAAAAGAGGGTAATAGCATTCTTAGTATTCTGTGGGTTGTTTTACAAGTGTCTTATTTTGAAATGGCATAAATATTATAATTAATTTTGTTTTTTTTTTTTTGATATATAATAATAGCCTTGAAGGGAGATATGGCCAATATTTTATAAAATACTTAATAAAATATAGTTTTTAAAGAATGTGCTGAGGATATACGAGGATTAAAATTACTGTCATTTGCATCTTTTTTTACGTATTTCATTTCCTGGGAATAACCACTAAAATCTGTGATAAACATCAAGACTTCCACTTCCGTTGTACATAATTCTACGTATAATCCTTGAAAAGAGGGTAATAGCATTCTTAGCATTCTGTGGGTTGTTTTACAAGTGTCTTATTTCGAAATGGCATAAATATTATAATTAATTTTTTTTTTTTTTTTGATATATAATTATAGCCTTGAAGGGAGATATGGCCAATATTTTTGGCTTTTTTTTTTAATCCTTAGCTGGCATATTGCTGAGAAATGAAACAGGAATCCGTTTTACAAGGATATTGTATTCTCATATTAGGTAACAGAAGAATCTCTATCAATATATAATTAATTTTTTTTTAATGGGGTCAGAAATATAGAAAATACTTTTTTGGGATAATGTAGCATGCGATTATTTTCAATGAATAAAAGTGGTATTTTCTTAAGAATAATTTGATGTAATAAAATAATTCTATATTTTATCAAAAAAAAAAAATTATATGTATTCATTATATTAATAGAGGTAAAACCCAAAAAAAAATCGTTTTTTTTTTTAGTACGTGCTGACATATTTTTAGAAGAAATATATTTTAAAGAAATACATACATAATATAAAACAAATTTTTTAAAGAAATAATAGTTGTAAATGGAGGCCAATAGTGCTTTATTTTTTAATCATAAGATGGCATAACCCTCTAAAACAAAAGGCGTGTTATTTTTATAAGGGTGATTTTATTTTGTAATAAGAATTTAATAAGAGTCTTGTTAGAAAGTTTTCATCTTTCTTATTTTTTTTTTTTTAAATAACAATTGTTTGAAGTAGGATATTCAAAAAAAAATGTATTGTGATATTACAGACAGAAATATTAATATTACAAAGAACTAATATTATGAGGGAGTTGAATCTAAACATGTCATATTTTTTTTTTTAATCTGGAAGAGCACGCGTGTATACAGGGGTGGAGGGGATAATGGGGATAATTACTGCCCCGTCCCCCTACCCCCTCCATAAGCCAGCAAAACCTACTTGTAAATCAAAAACTTACGTTTAAAGACAAACATTCAAGTTGTAAAATAAAACAAACTCAAGTTGTATACGCGCCTGTGGAAGAGTAACTTTTCCGGGATTTTATTTTAAGTTTTCAAACTTCCTATTACTATAATAATTGTATAAAATAATAATGATAATTAATATTAAAAATTATTTAAAAAAAACAAAAACTTTTTTTATTCATTAAATGCTCGATAACTAATATTTAAAAAAAAATGGGGGTGGTAGCACCATAACGAACTTTATGAAACGATATGCATGTAGCTATAAAAAAAAATATTATTATTTATGAAATAAAAAGATCAAAATATAAATTTTGTGTAATACAAAAAAAATACTTTATTTTTTTTTTTTAATTAAGATATAAAATAAAAATCCGTCAGCAATATTATACGATCATTATTTTTAAAAAAATCACATTGAGAAAATTAAAAAGAAAAAGTTATAAAATGAAACAGGCAAAATGAGCAAATTTGTTTATAATTTAAAATTAATTTTGAAGTATTCAATCAGTTTTTTTTTTTTTTTAACATGACCCACTATTTATCATGTGGTGCAATGCATTTGATTTAAGGCAGAAATGATCTTTTATTTTAAAATTTTCCCCTCTTTGGCGGCAATAAGTAATTTCCTTAAAATTTATTAGGAAATAACTAGGAACTTTTATTAGAATAACTATATATATTTATTTTTTAATTTATTTGTTTTTAATCCCATTCTTAAAATCGCCTCCTTATAGCCGTTTTACGCGTACGAGAATTTTTACATCACTCATAGATACCAAAAATTATCTCGAAAATTTTGGTGAGAATTTTTCTAATAAATTTTGTCGCGATACTTCAAGTCATTTTACACAGGAATAAATTTTAACCAGAATGTTCACGATATTTGTTGTTGTAAGCATAGAAATCTTAAACAAATAGCAGTTAACCGATAAACCAGCAAAATATGGATCATAATTGTTTAGATTTAGGTTACAACTTAGAAGTGCAAATGGAACTAATCTTATTCCTGTTTAAAACGACTTGAAAGTGTCGCGACAAGATTCTTAGGAAAATTCTCACCAAAATTTCCGAGATAATTTTTTGGTATGATTTATGTAAAAATTCTCGTACGTGTAAAACGGCTCTTACTTATTTGAAATTAAAACTTTTTCTTAAACGATCATTTATTACGCATTTAAATCATTGCATCTAAACAAATAAATACCTGTAATAAACAACAAGCTAACAAAAACGTAATTTCATCTACTTATAACACTGCCACCACGAGACGTACAAACACATTATAAAACACACAAATGAAGTACTCAAAGAACCAAAAAACAAAAATTAACCCACCTAATTAACCCCACTTGCCTTCTATATTACACCTAAAAAAAAAAAATTGACAAATAAAACAGGTCTCATATTGCACGGCCCACTTACAATTAGTTCAACTAGCGCACCATCCATCAGCGACAGAGAAAATTCTAATTCCATATTTAGAATCTCTATAATTAAATTGACCTCTCTAGGGTAAGGTCACAGAATGCTTGCGGACCCTGCAGAAGATAAATACCTGAACGGCACGAACTCACTCACTCGTAGATCGTAGAAGAAGGAAAAGCTATTCTTAACACATTAAAATATAAATAGCTATTTTCTTTACACGCAGATATCCGAAAAAAAAAGCTTTGATTGTTTCTCTGGGAGAATTAAAAAATGAAATCTTGTGATATTATTAGCTGTTAAAAACGATTCTGTTTCTTAGAACATTTCCTTATAAATGCACCCTTTATTTTAATATGATCCAAAGAATTGCGTGACTTTCAATACAGCCATATCTAGCAGAAACTAATGGTGATTAAGTAAATATTAAGCAGTAATGAAAAGCTAAGGCTTTATAATGTGACTAAATGAGTCGTGAGTATTCAATAAGAAGTGTTTCTAATTTCTAATATCATTTTCAGGCTGAGCTGAAGTCTAGAGCACACAGGCGCCCCTATGTGAGACGAACACACTCGGATTTGGGCGGGCAGCGCATCCTACACTGGGAATCGCGTTCTTCCTACCGCCGGCTCATGTCTTCCCCGGCTCCCATCAGGGGGCGTCCGCAAAGCCCCCGCAAGAAACCCCCCGATACCCCGGCGGGGGTACAGCTGCGAGGTACCAACCATAGGCGAGGCCAGCTCAGGCGGTCGCTCAGTCAACCGCTGGACATCGATAAGTTATCGCCGTTAATGAGGCTGAAAGGTTCAGGTAATGCTAGCTGTCAAATTGTCCGCTATTTTATCGAAAATAGTAAAAAAACACATGAAACAGTAATATTTTACCTAGGGACATATAATTTATTGCATTTTTTGTTTAATTAAGATTCTTTAAAATGAGGTAGGAGATGCTATTTATTCAAAAACTAGTATTTACAACTTGTTAAATCGGGTTACAAGCAATTACCTGCAATATTTTTTATTAGATGCAATAAAACCTCCATTTATTGAGGTTAAAAGCCCCAAACGAGGCAAGAGATTCTATTTACTTAATTACAAATATCAGCAGCTTATTAAATGTGGCACAGGAATTGAAATGTTCGATATTTTACTCAGAAAACATAATTATCTGCAAAATGTTCATTACATGTACTAAAACCATCATTGATTAAGATTAAAAGCCTCAAATGAGGCAGAAAATGTCATTTATTGAATCACAAATATCTGCAGCTCGTTAAATAATGTTCAACTAACGAAATGTGGTATTTTATTAAAGAAAGAATACTTACTGCAAACTTTTGATTAAATGTACTAAAACTTGCATTTGTTGAGGTTAAAAGCCCCAAATGAGGCAGGCGAGATTATTTATTGCATAAGTATCAATACAATTTGTGGGATAAAGTACAGGTAATGAAATGTTCAATATTTTAACATCTTCATTAAATGTACGAAATCCCTCATTTGTTGAGGTTACAAACCCCAAAGGAGGCAAGAGATATTGTTTATTATTAAATTACAATTATTCGCATCGCATGAAATGAGGTACAACTAATAAAATGCGGTATTTTATTAAAGAAAAAGAATACTTACCTGCAAACTTTTGATTAAATGTACTAACTAACTCGCATTTGTTGAGGTTAAAAGCCCCAAATGAGGCAGGCGAGACTATTTATTGCATAAGTATCAATACAGTTTGTGGGATGAAGTACAGGTAATAAAATATTCAATATTTACAAAACAAAAACCATACATAAATTTCTCATTAGACTGAAAGCATCGATAAGTACAGATGAAAACCCCAAATGGGGCAAGAGATGCTGTTGATTAAATTACAATTATGTACAGTTCATGAAATGAGGTACAATTAGTGAAGTGTGGTATTTTATTAAAAACAAAAAAGCATAATTGCCTGAAACTTCTTCATTAAATGTACTCATTTGTTGAGGTTAAAAGCCTCAAACGAGACAGGCGATATTATTTATTGAAGAAGTATATACAATTTGTTAAATGAAATTATATTATATTTCACTGAGAAAGCATAATTACTTGCAAATTTTCTAGCATTGATTAAGGTTAAACGCCCCAAATGAGGCAAAATATATTATACAGGGCGTATCAAATAAAAAAGTAAATTTTGCTTGGGTGTTAACAATACGACATATAAAACACAAACCCACCGAAACCGGATTTCATCATTGAAGAATAAAAAAATGTAAAATTTAGAGCCAAAAATTCTTTAGTCCGGGCCTGATGTATAAATACATTGCACTCATTTAGTATTATTCTTAATGGTATGCCGTAAGTTCATTTAACGTCATTCTGAATAAATAAAGGCCCTTGTAAAAATAGCAAAACTGAGGCATTCTACGTAAGTCTACAAAGTATTATTTTTAATATCCTGATAAGACGTTCGAGTTTCACCGGATATGCGACTTCAGTAGATAGAAAAAAACGTAAATATTTTTCTTTTGCTTTGTCGAATCGAGAGTTAGTTATTAATAATAAACGGTACCACATGAATCTGAGTTATTTCTTTTGGATTTATTTAATCATATAACGCAAAATGAATTGAATCGAATTACACAGAAATAAATGTAGATACAGAAAATTTGCAAACACGCCTTTTTTACTATGATGTCGCGCGAAAATGAATGAAAATGAATCTATATATTGCCGATGCATCAAGCTTCGATTTTCTTTATATGGAATCATGATGGTCCTGAAAAGGATCGTTTTTTCGAGACGGGAAGAATTTAAATAAAATGTTCGAAGTGGCTTGCACTCCAAGCGGCGATCCACACAAAACTAACAGCGGTAATGGCTGAATGATAGTGGTATGTGGGGGTACACTCGGGACAGCATTTAGGTTGGGCACAGATGCAGCTCTAGCCCAGGGCATTTATAAAATTTTTTTTTTTCTCGTTAATGCTTATAAATAGACCCCCTGTGCATTAAGACTTTTTGATTGTATATGATTACAGCTGCTACATATTATTATATTTACCTCTATATCTGATACACCCTGTATATTGAATCACAAGTGTTAAATGAAAAAATAATGACCGGTATTTTTTCGTTAGCTATGCTGGAAACCCTCATTTATTAAGGTTAAAAACCCCAAATGAGGTGCAAGTCATGTAGTGTTCAATGTTTTACTAAAAAAATTGTTTCTCTGCGCAATTATAATTGAAGATACGAGTGGATGAAGGTGCTATGTCGCATTTTAAAAACTGTCTTTTTTGCATAAATCAAAGTGTTTTGTACCCATCTTTCACATAGCACCATCGAAAATTCCAGAAATTCAAGAACACTCCAGTTTTGTGAATGTATGAAGGGATTATGTTACACTACTTTTGAGAAAAATTACATAAAAAAAACTTAATTTGTGAAAAAGTTTGATTTTGTAACATAACACCTTCATCCACTCTTGTCTTCAATTGCTTTTAGCTTAGAGATTGTTTGGGGATTCAAAATTTAAACTCACCTCATTCGCAGGATTTAGAACAGGCGGTAGCAACGTTGTTAGCGAAGACGAACACGACCGTGGAGGCGGCACCTCCGACGACGACATGATGTCCGACTCGGAGTCGTCGATAGCCTCCCTGAACGAGCGCAAGAAATCCTTAGAGCTGGCCATGGACGAGGACGTCATCATCTTGGCCGAAGCCGTCTTCGACCACGTGGCCATCGAAGCCGAAGAGTTGGCCTTCCGCGCCGGTGACGTCATCGAAGTCCAAACGACGGCGAATCGCGATTGGTGGTGGGGTTCTTGCGATGGTAAGAGCGGCTGGTTCCCGGCCGCTTTCGTGCGTCTACGCGTCAGCCAGGAGGACACCGTCGAAGATTGCCTAGCGGCCATGGCTTCGGGCAAAGCGGTACCTTCCCAAATCCGTAGGAGAACTAGTATATCCCTATTGAGTAACGACCAAGTTAGGACTAGTGTCGTGCGCGAATTAGTGCACACAGAGCGGGATTTCGTTAAAGTGCTCCAGGACGTCGCCGAAGGCTACATAGCCGAGTGCAGGAAACGCAAGGATATGTTCACCAAGGAGCAAATCGACGCCATCTTCATAAACTTGGAGGGGATCCTGCGTTTCCAAACCCACTTCCTCAAGGACCTGGAAGGCTGCATCGATTGGGACGCGCCTCATAAGAGTTGCGTTGGCGGCTGTTTCATCAAACACAGGACGGTTTCACCATGTATTCGGATTACTGCAACAGTCACCCGATCGCCACCGCCACCTTACAGGAACTGTACCAGTTTAACAATTACAGTAAGTTCTTCGAGGCGTGCAGACTGATGCGCGGTCTCATACAGATTCCGTTGGACGGCTATCTCCTTACACCAGTGCAGAGGATCTGTAAATATCCGTTGCAATTGGCGGAGCTGCTCAAATACACTAAGGCGGATCACCCCGATTATGAGAATATCAGAGAGGCTCTGGAGGCTATGAGAGGCGTCGCCGTGTTGATCAACGAGAGGAAACGACGGATGGAGAGTCTGGAGAAGTTGGCGGCTTGGCAGTTGAGAGTAGAAGGTTGGGAGGTGGGTAAAAACCATTTAATTTCTCAAGTGATTAAGAATTGATTATTATTTTTTCATTTCCTTGGGTACGCCGGTTTTTGTTTAATTATAAAGATGTTCTTTTTACGTTTCGGAAAAATAAATTGTTTCCTTTTTCATATTTTATTTTTTATCTTTAGTTATTTTCATCTTTTGTGTTTTCATCTTTGGGGTGTTGTCAATAATTTTTTTTAATTACATTTAAATTTAAAATTGTAAAACACGATTGTACATTATACAAGTCATCTAACAAATATATAACGTGTGTATAAATTGTCGCAAAAGCTATACGCAGCGACATTCTTCCTTCGTTCCTGAATCTAAAATCTAAATAGTAAAATATGCTACTATGCTTCATGCGTCTTCAGCAGCCACTTGAAAGTAACATACATTTGGCAACACTGTAGTCGCATACTACCGTAATGGTAGTTACAATACTTGTCAAAATTGACAGACCAGAATTACAAATGACAAATTGGATAACACAAATGATATCTAGGGAAAAGCAATAAGAAAGCTTTATTAAAACAGAATTAGTAGTTTTGATTTTTCGAACGCATCTCTTGTAATAAATTAGCGACACTATTACCTACGCATATGTTCAAATTGATATCCCTCTGTTTGTAAACACATTTGCAATCTACGAGGTATTGTCTGTATTACTTGTTCAAGCCTTTCCGGTGTAATTTCTAATACTGCCGCGTTAATTAGTCCTAAAACTTCGTCAGCGTCTTGTGGAGGTGTTGCGTAAACTTTCACCTTTATGAAACCCCAAACAAAAAAGGCTAAAGGATTTAGATCGGGAGACCTTGCAGGCCATAAGATAGGACCACCGCGACCAATCCACCTGTTAGGGAAGTGTTCATCCAACCACTCTCTCACATTACGAGAAAAATGTGCCGGAGCTCCATCATGCATGTAAAACATGTTACGGCGTATATTCAATGGCACCTCGTCAATAACTTGTTCTAATACATTTAAATACCCGTTGGCATCAAGTCGATTTGGCAGATAGATTGGCCCAACGACACGGTGATTTATTATACCCAGCCAAACATTAACTGAAAACTTTCTTTGGTGACCGTATTCCCGAAACGCATGAGGATATTCATCTGCGCAATGGTGAAAATTATGGGTATTGAGTACACCATCTCTGGTAAACATAGACTCGTCGATCCAAAGAACACCTCTTAAAAAGTCGCCATCTTCTTGAATCCTATTTAAGATACTATGACAAAAGTTTAAACGGTGTATGTTATCGATTTCATAGAGCGGCTGCACCTTAGTTATATGGTATGGATAAAGAAGGTTTTCACGTAGAACCAAATGAATCTTATTACTGCGGATATTGAATGTGGACGCCAACTGTCGAGTACTGATCTTCATGTACTGAGTCTAGAATTTCCTCTTCCAGTTGTAATGTACGCCGTTGTCTAGGTCGACCAGCGTTGGCATTTCTTTTCTTAAACGAACCAGTTTCACGTAGACGTTGGTCCAGCCGTCGAAATACGTTTCCAGTAGGATGTCTCCGGTTTGGAAAACGTACGAGATATTCCTGTTCTGCCATGTTAGCATTTCCATTACAAAAACCGTATACCATATACATATCGGCATATTCATTAAATGTAAAAACCATTGCAAATAAACAAAACAATAATACGAGAACGATAAAAACACTGAAACAGAAAAACTAATCAAGAGAATACGAGTAATCACGAAAAAGAGCAGAGCTTGCATAAAATTGAACACTTCAGATTAATGTCAAAATTTGACAGTAATGGTTTTGATTGAAATCACATTAGAATACAAAGTCATTGTCCTACAATGTTGCCAAATGTGTTTTTCATGAGAGGATGCTTATGAAGAAATGTTGAAACCAGGCTCTAAAATCAAAAAGAAACTGTTTACGAAAAAACAGGAATAAGAAATTCGTCTAAATTCAAAATTGCAGCTATCTATACCGACAAATAACGAACACAAACGCTTATTAAGGAACTAAAAATCCGAACTTCAAGAACCTCGTGAAGACTTATGAATCATAGTACAATATTTTACCATTTAGATTTTCGATTCAAAAACGAACGAAGTATGTCGCTACGTATACCTTTTGCGACAATTTATACACACGTTGTATACTGTGATTAAGAATAAAAGTGTCGGTTCTTTCAGGGCGTGGATTTGATCGAGGATAGCTCGCAATTGATCTATCAAGGCGAGGTTGTCAGAGTGACGACTGGTATGTGGACGTCTAATATAATCTTGTTCCTCTTCGATCACCAGTTGATTTATTGCAAAAAAGTACGTCAGAATCTGATTTTGACATATACAGAATTTATTTAATTGCAAATATTTTAGGATCTGCTCAAAAGAAACACCTACGTCTATAAAGGACGGGTTAGTTTGGATACGACTGAAGTCATAGATGTTCCTGACGGTAAAGGTGAGTGAATTCTTTTGAAAATTTAAAAAAGAAAGAAAGAATTAACTAAATTCCATCGACACTTTTATTTAAAAACATTATTGCTGCTGTATTTAATAAAATTAAATAGAAGCTAATGAAATAAAAAAAAATCTTAGCTCCTCGATATATTTAATTAATTAGACAACTTATTTAGGGTAAAAATCCCATCCTCAGATCAGCTGGAACTTATTTCAAACTTATTTAAAATCATAATATTGTCATACTTTAACAGATATATTTGTATAATCTCTGATTATTTATTTTAATGGCATGAATTAACTGTAATCCGATTATTATCCAATGCAATTAACCAAAATTATTTTAAATGTTACTAATCGCTGAGATTTACTTTCAAATATATTTAATTAAGCAACCGTAACTTTTATATTAACCTGAACCCCTTTGAATTAAAATTTACCTTACAAACATGATTTTTATTCTGATTGTTAACCAAAGATTGAAAAATATCTTTCTCTTGTTTTTCATATACAGATATCCACATTGGCGTCACCGTGAGGCACGCAATTAAATTATACAGCGTGATCAGAGATAAGTGGCTCCTTTTCTGTTGCCGTTCCTCTTCTGAGAAACAAAGATGGTTAGAAGCGTTCGTCGAAGAGAGAAAGTTAGTGAACAAGGACAGATCAGAGGGCGTTGAATTTCCATCGGCCGCTAGGCAATTGGCTAGAATGGCCGCTAGATGTCAGCGAAGGCCTCCTAGGAAACCAGGAGGTAATTTTTATGTATTGATGTATATATGTCACTATATGTAAGACCGTTGAGTGAAGGAATTGTAAAAAGCGCAGCCGTACATTCATTTGTGAAACTGAAAAGGGATTCGGTCGCTAGATGGCGCTATATTAGCCTAATTTCTCCAAATATTTAGTTCCAATAATTGTAACTTCTTTATTTTAATCAAAATGATATTGATTCTTTTACTTTAGCAGTTGGTACATCTTATTTGAAGCGAATTGATTCTTTACTTTTGATTCCAAGAATGTTTGAGATATTTACGATTTTGTTAAAAATTTAACATTTTCAACTCTTTCAATAAAGTGCCATATTTTACAAATCATCAGATATAATGACGTGATCTTATCAGCAAAAAAAAAGCAGACATTTTAAATTCTATTGAAAAAAAAAATATTTTACAGGGTATTTACAAGCTTAGAAATAAGAAAAATCGATTAAAAAGCAATGTTTAGTATAATCTGTGTTCCACTCTGGTGGTAATAACTTGAGGTTGTCATTTTATCAATTTTAATGTTTAAAATTTTATTTTTCTCTTTTATCAATATTTTCAATGTTCAACTTAATTTTCTTTGTTTTGAGAATAACTACGTGTATTACAATGAGGAAGCGTAAATATAGCATTATTACGACCTATTTGATCTGGGACCATAAAAATTTAGTAAACTAGATAAATATGCGGCTTAAATTCTTCCAGTAATTAATTTAAATACAAAAAAAATTAGGGATATGAATGATCCTTCGATAGTAAAGAGATATATAGCCGAATTCTTTTAAAAGATTATCATAACTGTAATTATTTGAAAGAAATAATGAATGTTTACGATAGCATAAAGTTTTTAACATCTTCTGTATTCCTTCTAGTACGTTTATGTAAGCATCACGGATACCATACAATTGAACAAAATTCTAATTTTGGATAGACAAAAGCGTTGCAAGTTTTGATTAATGCAAAAACGCTTAGCAGTTTAGTATTTCTGCTTTTATAATCTAATATATTAAATAAATGATTACATATATCTAACACATGTTCATTAAACGTCAATTTAGGGTCAAACAGAATGCCAAAGTCCTTAAACAATTGACAGTGTTCAATATGTACCTCATTTAAATTATTAGCAAATAGCAGTTTGCTTCCTACCACATGACATTACTTTACATTTATTTATATTTAACGTCTTCCTGCAGATTACGGCAATCAGTTAAAGAATTGATCTTCTGAAAAATTTTTAAATCATCTGCATATATAAAACAATTGGAATAATTTTTAACCATGGTAATATCATCAACAAAAATAAGAAATAACAATGGCCCCGAAGCAGATCCTTGGCGAACTCCATATTTGGGCTTATAAGAATGAGATTTGTTCAACGTAAGCGTTCCGATCATACAAATAGAATTGGAACAAAGTAATAATGCTATCAAAAACGCCATAACTATTTATTAATTTCCTGAGAATTAAATGATGCTGTACACGGTCAAACGCTTTTGAGAAATCCATAGACACTACCGGCCATTGAAGTTAGGACAACTAGTAAATTACTGCTAACTAAATAAAAATGACAGGAATTCGAACGAAAATAAAAATATTTTCGTAGAAACAATAATTTGAACAAATAACAAGAAGAAATAAAAAATAAAACAAAACATTCTCATTAAAATGTTGTAGTTTCTTCTCGTCGAACATCGAAAAACCTCCTTTGGCTTTCCATACAGCCCGGACCAAAGGACATTTCTGAAATTTTCTACGGTCCAATTTTTATGAAATTCGGCCCATTATAATCCTTTTTGGCGCCGTCAATCGCCAATTTTTGTTACTAAACACTTTAAGGTGTCGATCTTCCGCGAGAGAGTTATTATCCGTGACGGACTTCCAAAGTGTTCCGGTGTCTAGGTAGCGACGAATAATGTGATTGACTGTAGATTTTGTCGCTCCTAATTATACTGGTTGTCCTAACTTTAATAACCAGTAATGTACACTATATTGCCTTCACTCGATGGTATAGCATTATTAAAGTTTTGCTTTAACAACTAATTCTAAACATTTACACAGGTGGGAAGAGCTACAAGACAGATTCCGCATACATGGGCTCGCTACTTCAACTCAATACTCAAAATTCGAATTCGCTGGGCAGGAAGGTGGGCACCTGGTTCACGTTCGGCGGTAACAAAAAAACCAGGCACCAACACAGGGACGTCTCCTGAGACAAGACTACGTTACTGTAGCGTGTCACGATCTAATCAAATTTTTATTATTACGGAACGAACGAACGAATCTTTAATTATTAGAATTAGTGCCAAAACCTGATTTTTCGCGATCACACACGGGAACCGTTGACATGCGCAGTAACTTGCGTTCGCCGCCGCCACTAGATAAAACGAGAATTAATTTACTGACGACTTGTAGGTGAAGATATTTAAATGAATTTACTATTATAATATATATACTAGTGATATTTAAAATGGCTATAACTGCCGAGATTGTGCTGTGCAAATATTAATGATACTATGATAATAGACTATTTAATCGTGAAAATGAATGAAACAAGTTTTAGTCGTTGAATAAAAAAATTAAAAACGTTTTTTCCTTATTCAGAAAAAAAAAAAAATTAATAAAATAAGGGCCTATATTTATCAAAGAATCGAAGGCCTCCTTGTAATATTTAAATATAAATAATAATATATTCAATTTTGAAGCGTGAAACATGTTGATAATCCATTTCCTATATACTGATGTACGATTCAACTTTCCTTCGAAACGTATAAAATATATATATTGTAAGACATATTAATAATAATAATAATAAGATTGACTGATACATTTTTGTATGTAGTTACTTCTCGTTGACAGAAAAATTTTAGGAAGACAACTTAACACGCACAACATTATTATATAATCTTCGGACATACAGTTAAAGATTCCTTGGAATTTGAACCACATACATCCCAATCCTAAATGGAATGATTCCAAGAAAATTTACTATTCGAGATGCAGTACGCTGTAGATGTAGAAATAAATATAACTTACATGTGGGTAAAAGCATCAATAAATAACAAAGATGTTGTATTTATAACTATCTAAATTAAAATGGTTGCTCTGTAGATGGAAATAGAAGGAAGAGATGCAAATAGTTTCCAGGTGCGTTTTTCATTGCTTAGATTTCTCTATATATATTTTTTTTCTTTGATTATTATATCTCTAAATTTCTTTAACCTTTCAGTGTTCGCAAGGCGGCCTAAATGCCGCTGTTATTTTCGTTTTTAAATATATATCAAAAAAAAAAATCAAAAAGGCGGTGTGAATGCCGCCCAGGCAACGTTGAAAGGTTACTACATTTCCCAAATAGTGCAAAGTATAATTTATCATTTTACAGTACTTTTAATAAAAGTTAATTAAAATATACAAAATACTGGTACCTCAACAATTACCATCTATCTCTATCACTAGAAGATTTGACCGCAAAAACGGCATTTAAAACTTCCTAGTTTAATTTATTTCTTTATTTTTTTCGTAATTGTTTTGATAAGTGTGATTACTAAAGATATTCTTAGTTTTTTATATTTGTATTTACCTACCTTATATTATGTATTTCATACTGCATACAAATATATACTAGATGGCACCAGAGAAAATGGGTGAAAAGTATGAAAAATCAATTCTTTTAGCCAGAGAACCCAAGTAGCAGAATGACGTCAATTTTTTTCGATTATTGCATCCCAAATTTCTTTAACCTCTCAGTGTTCGGAAGGCGGCATAAATGCTGCCGTTATTTTCGTATTTAAATATATATGAAAAAACAATCAAAAACGCGGTGTGAATGCCGCCCACGCGAGTGTCGTAAGGTTAAATTTCCCGATACTTTTGCCAATAATAGTACAAAGTATGAATCATCATTTTATTACTTTTAGTAAGAGTTAATTAAATTATACAAAATACAGATACCTCAACATTTTAGTAAGATCAGTGTTGAATATTCTTTGTATACCTTAAGAAATTATCAACAATTACCATCTATTCCTATTACTAGAAGATCTAATCGCAGAAACGACATTTAAAACTTCTAGGTTAATTTGTTTCTTTTTTGCATTGTTTTGATATCTGTATTTTTTAAAATAGTCTTAGTTTTTTATATTTTTAATTACCTACCTTCTATCATGTATTTCATACTGCATACAAATATTATACACTAGATGGCACCAGATGGAATGGGCGAAAAGTATGAAAAATCAATTTTTTTAGCCAGAGAGCCCAAGTAGCAAAATGACGTAAATAGACGTCAATAAGACGTGATATCGACGTCCAGTAAACGTCATTTTACGTCCTTTTACTACCTGGGAAACAAAAAAAATGAGGATTTTTCTTGTATTTTATAAAACTAATTTTTTTTCCCTATTTGTACAAGAAATCACTAGATCTGTGGAGAAATTCCCTGACGTGACACCACTAGTGGAAATATGAAATTGCATTTAGGAAGATCTTTGGATTAATCACTGTGCATATTATACCTTATTCAACTTTTATTGAAAATGGGCATTTTAAACTACTTTAGTGTTATTAACTATTAACATACTACAGTTTGATCAAGGGTAGCATCTTTTAGGGACTTTGAATTTTGAACCACATGCTCAAAAAATCTTGTTTCCTCAACTTTTCTAAAGAAATGTCTTCCTTTTACTAAAAATTCAGATTTTTCTAGAGAAATTTCAACAATATTCACGTCATCAAGGATCTTCCTTCCAGTGCATACTCAGGATGAAGATGTTTTTTCTTTTCAAACTTGAAGACACTGGCTTCATGCTTCCTCAATAACTTTTAAGACAATGAAGGATATTGTAATGATCTCTTTCTATTTCACATTCTTGTTACCTAAAAACTATTTTGGAACGTTTGAAAGTTTTAACATTGTTAGTCCATAGATTGAATATTCTTTGTCCGATGATGCTTTCTATACTGAATTATCTTTAAAAATAGAACTCATACTTTTTCACTCAGCTATATAATAATAATGAATGTATGATGTAATCGTTCCAGAAAAAACAAACTAATAATAAAATCTTTAGTTCTCCCAAAAAAAAATATTTTTTCAAGTTTAGAACTTTTGGTTTATGGATTGGATGCATATAATAATAATTCCTTTACTTCAAGTATTTTTCTATGCTGATTTCGTTATCTTTGATACTATTACAAACACATTGGTAATGATGGATGCAATGAAATGTCTTCAAAAAAAGTCTAAGGATTAATAAATTCAGAATCATCAAAATTTTACTTACGATTCCCTTAAAGTTCAAAATTGCTTGATGGGCTATCGATTTAGAGTAGTTTGCTGCAAACACTATGGCTAATATTTTATCCTGATGAAGCTAAATTATGCTCAATAAATCAATTTTCAAACCTGTGAAATCTGTAGCAAACATCTAATATTCCAAGCAAAATTTTACGTGAAAAATTCCAAGGAATCCTCTGTAGTATTATATTATAAAATTCTATACTTATACCCCTTATATAATATCTTGCACAGGGTATAATACATTTAAAATGAAATATCTCGAAAGCTAATCACTTATACGAATACCCAAAACGTATATAACTTTTTCCGATTACTGAATTTCATTATCTGTAGTATCGATGTCGAAGAGCTCTATGAACATGCAATTTTTAAAAGGAAAAATCACAAATGATTGTACTGAATATTTAACTTATGTATTTCCTTTTTTCACTTCTATTCATTCGTAAGGACCAAATGTGTAATTGTGGTAGAATTCAAAGTGTAATGACGACAGAATGCAGATATAAGCATCTCACAAATAAAATATTTATATATATATATATATATTGATCGGAAATGTATTCCTTACGAAATCAATTTTAATCTTCGATATAATATCTTCCGAAAACCATTTTATTAGACCATGTGAAATAATAATTATTAATAAAATAATAAAAATGAATAAATTAATAAAACTCTATACCTATTACTACTACCACACATATTAAAAGGAAAAGTAGTGGAATAATTAGAAATTGTTATCGTAGTGCCGGAATGTATAATAATAAAATAATTTTATAGTAGCGTTATCATAGTTAGATGTTTCTGTTGATTCCGAAGTATATTTTTGTAAATTGTCTTACAACACACACAATTCTCTCAATGCATTCGTTGTACGTATATAAAATATATAAAAAAAAAATAGTATTATTATCGTATTATGATTGATGTGGATATTGTGTAAATATAAGCACTAAATTCTCGATTAGTGCGTTTGTTATAAACGATCTGTTTTGTAGAGAGACAAGTTGAATGTTATAAATATATATATGAAGAAAAAATTGTTATTTAAACCGTTTACCTTTTTTTTAATAATAATAATAAGAATAATTGATATTATTATCACGATGACGAGAACACACTGTATATGTTTAAATAAATCGATGTAATCATCATTAAATATTTTGTAACAAAATTAAACTTAATGCGTTTTATTTACCGACACCCCCAAATAGAATTAAGTTTTTTAATTCCAAGATTGGATGAAGACTAGAAGTATACCTGCATTCATCTGTCATACAGGTACAGATTTTTAGGATAACCACTAAAAAAATAATGTTTATAAAAAAGTAACCGCCAAATAACAAGTCGATTAAATCATAAATCATTACATCAATCCTCCACTTCTAACAGGTGACAAATAGAACCAGTTACTCAAATCATTTATTGCCGGAACATGTTATTTCTTTAGTGGTTGCTACCCAGTAACAGATTACCAATATCTTTTTGAAATATCACTGTTACACAAAGTGATTTCTCTAGCTCTGTGACAAACTTTTCCAGGCAACCAAATTTAAATTTCCCACAATTATTTTTAGTAACTTCAACGTTAAATCATGATATTACTAACAATTTTGTATTAGATTAATAGTTATTTTAATACCTTTATGGTGAAGTTACTAAAAATAGTGGGAAATTTAACAGTAACAGATTACGAATATCCGTTTAAAATATCACTGTTATACAAAGTGATTTGCTATCTGTTTTACTTTTAGGTTAGCCACTAAAAAATAATGTTTATGAGAAACCAATTGCTACCACCGTAACCTGTTACCAAGAATGCGTTAATTAAATCATCAATCCTCCACTTGTAACAGATGACAAATAGAACCAGTTACTCAAATCACTTATTACTGGAACATGTTATTTCTTTAGTGGTTGCTAGCCAGTACCAAATTAATAATATCCGTTTAAAATATCACGGTTATACAAAGTGATTCGCTACCTCTTTTACTTTTAGGTTAACCAGTAAAAAATAAAGTTTATGAGAAAGCAATTACTACCACAGTAACCTGTTACCAAAAATAAGTTGATTAAATCATCAATCCTCCACTTGTAACAGGTTGACAAATAGAAGCAGGTATTCAAATCACTTATTTCCGGAGCATTTCTTTAGTGGTTGCTACCCAGTACCAAATTACTAATATCCGTTTAAAATATCACTATTACACAGTGATTCGCTACCGCTTTTACTTTTAAGTTAACCACTAAAAAATAATGTTTATGAGAAAGCAATTGTTACCACCGTAACCTGTTGAAAAAAGGACCAGTTACTCAAATCACTTATTGCCGGAACATGTTATTTCTTTAGTGGTTGCTACCCAGTAACAGATTACCAATATCCGTTTGAAATATTACTGTTACACCAAAAGCTTGTATTTTCTCTAGCCTCTGGGGACAAAACTTTCCCAGGCAACCAAATTTAAATTTCCCACAATTATTTTGAGTAATTTCAACGTTAAATCATGATATTACTAACAATTTTGTATTACGTTAATAGTTATTTTAATACCTTTATGTTGAAGTTACTAAAAATAGTGGGAAATTTAAATTTGGTGGCCTGGGTTGACAACTGATAATTGACGCGATCCTAGAAAACAAAAATTATATTCTTATTATCTTGAGTAAAATAAATATATCCACATTTTCTTAATAATTATAATTCAAGGTTTTTAATAAACCTTCTTCTGTTACATTTAAGTATACCAATTTGTAAAACTATTATATTAACATAACTTGAAAATAAAAGAAAAAAAAAATGATAAAATCAATACGCCTTGTTTTTATTTTGACCCCTAATTTTCTTTTTGTGTTAGGTGTATAAGGATTGCTCCGCAAAACTGTATCAATCTTAATATTTTTTCTTTAAATATGGAACACATTATCAGAATTTAGTAAAAAGATTTCCAAAATATATTGTTTTTGGTTATGCAATTAATAAGTTTAGTGAAAGATCGTGTGTCTGCTCTATCGTTAAATACATTTTTATACAAAATATACGTATTAAATGTTAAATGTAGGGTGGAACTTGATTTTTTTTGTTTAATCGCTTCTCATTTTACCCGTTCTTGTAAAAATGACAAATCAATTTCACATCATTTTTATTATGTGTGCATTTACAAAAAAATATAGAATATATTCATCCATCCACGCACATTATTACAATAGAAATTACACTTAAATTATATAAATTAATATTTCGTCTATGTTTTCATATTTATGTATAATATATTTAATTGTTTAAAATTATTTACTCTTCGAATGTCGACTCCTAATTAAATATATGTATATAAAAACAAAAAAATCTGCGAGATACAGGCCGACCAAAAGATCAGTTGCACATCGTTAAAACACCAACGTGTTATTTTTAAATCATTAATTTAAAATGTATATACAGGGCGTGTCAAATCATACTCATGTTTTTTTTTAAATAATCACAATTGTTTAAAAAATATATGTATATTAATAAAAAAACCAGCACATCTGATCCACCCTGTGTAGAAATTCGAAAAAAAGAAAATTGAAAAATAATAAAAATAATGCCGAAATCATAAAAGAATGAGGATTTAGTATTGTTACATACCTTAGAAATATACACCGAGGAAATATACATTTATGTACTTTAATTTTAATTAATATATAGTTATTTATATTTATATATTATATATATGTACTATATAATACACAGAAAGAAAAATAATATATTTAACGCAAATATTTATCATCATTATTTTCATATTAAAAAGACCTTATTTTTCTGGGCTCTCATTCTATAGAGCCAAATAAAATATAATTATCAATATATTTACAGGTATTTACACAGTTGTTACAAGCTAAATTCGCTACACACTATTTCCGGGTTTACACAAATTAGTTGCCTATAAAAATTGTTTTTTTTATCTTCTGTTTTTTCCCTACATCATTTAGACAAACTGTACACGGTGATAAATATTTTTTTTATATATATCGTTACCTTATCTTAATCTTGTGGTATAATGTAATAAATTTCGTTTAAATAATTAATAAAAATTAATATAAAAAGGAATAATTAATTGATATAAGAAAAATGAAATAAGACAAAAAAGATATTTGGAATTGCAGTTAAATGATATTCATTTTAAATGCTTTCCATGAAAATACAAAAACAAAAAATCGCTTCCACACGATTAATATATTTTTATATGTACCCCCAAAAATTAAAGAAAAAATGCATTTAAAACGAAAATCAGGAACAGAAATAAATAAATTATTACATTTTGTATAATAAATTACGAGTTTTCAGATAATTTTTTGGTGAAGTAGTTATTTTGACTAGCGTTGTCGTCACGTGTGGAAAATATCTAAAACTGCGCTAGTCACAGTGCTGCCACTTCCACTGAATTTTCCATAGTTCTATGGTATCTCCGATTCCGAAATCTGCAAAATTTCGAAACATATTTCGATTAGGATATTTTTATTACGCAATATAAATATGAAACAGAATTTTTATGCAGTGCCATTGTCCTCTACTGTTAATTTATGTAATAACATAATTATTTCCGCGTTTATATCTTGTAATATTGTGCATTGACATTTGTAATCGCCAATGAAAAATTAATTAATTTTATCGGCTGCATTTAAAAAACGAAAAATAGATATCCTGACGATCGATGGTCTATGTAACTTAAAATTAATTATAACAACTTATAAAGCCGCAAAAAAAAAAACTCAAAGTGAATATTGGAAACAGATAAGTACATTTTGTATTTCGTGGAAGTAGGTATTGGAGTATATTTTTGCTGTAATCAAACTTAAGAAACCTAATGACAGGTTGATTAACATTCTATTACTAATACTGATGAGGTTTGCTATAATTTCAAAATTCTACAAGACTTAATAAAGAATGTAAAAAAAAAATAGTAAAATATCTAATGATTTTGAAGACATAAGCCTTTAAAAAAGATTGATTTTAATATATAAGTGTATGTAACACTGCGTAGGCTTTCACGGCCGGTGTAACTGTAACTAACAGCTTCTTGCGGGTTTCGCCGTGTGTCAAAACTTTCGCTCGACGTTTCGCTGTTCATACTGACAGCTTCTTCAGGATAACTGAATTGAACTGTTCTGTTATCCTGAAGAAGCTGTCACTGAACTGAACAGTTCAGTTATCCTGAAGACGCTGTCAGTATGAACAGCGAAACGTCGAGCCGAAATTTTGACACGCGGCGCGAAACCGCAAGAATCTGTTAGTTATATAAGTGTATGTTTTTGTTATTGTTTTTAAGATATTCGGAAATTGTTTTTTTTATATATATATTTCGAGCTAATGTAATTCTTTAGTTGTTTGATTTTAACTTACTCATTGTTAAATCTCCTTCTTCTCGTTCTGTATTGTTTGTATTCAAAATAAATATTTTTTAATGTATTGAATCAGTCTTTTTAGGATAGTTTTTTGTCAATTATCGCGCTTTGATTTTTAATGTTGGTAATGAATAACAACTGATCCATTTTTAAATCAAATTTATCATAAATAATTCAATAATCGACTATTAGACAAGAAAAAAAGTTGATGTGTCAAAGTGAAATGCATTTAACGCGTTTTCAAAGGAGTTTACAAAAGATGTGATGATTGCCGATTATTAGATGAGATCATTCGCCTCTTTATACTTCCCTAATAGCCAAATTTAAATTTCCCGCCACTATTTTTAGTAACTTCAACGCAAAGGCATTAAAGTAACTATCAATGTAGTACAAAATAGTAAGAATTTTAGTTTCAAACTTGAAGGTTATAAGATAATTGCGAACAATTTAAATTTGGCTATGTGGGTTATATTATTGAAAAAAAAAAGAAATAATATCGGTTCATAATCGGATTAATCTCGGAACCCGCTTTTCGTAAACTTTTAACACGTGGTTAATACATGTAATAGACTTTATTTAAACTGGCAAGGCATTTACGGAATTCTACGGAAATTTTTGACAGAGCTTACAGAATTTCAGTTTTACAACGAGGTGGCAGCACTGGTTAGTCAAAACAGAAACTTAAAAAAGATGCAGGAGAAAGAAAAAAATTAGATAATCTTTTATGAGTTAATCCCCACTTTGCTAATAATAAATTGTTGACTGGTTTGTCTGCAGTTTATATTTAATACACTTGAACACAACTCTACTAAAAACTCTGCTGTATAGAATTGATATTATATATATATATATATATACAGTACAATCCCGATTAACCGAATCGCGATTATCTGAAATCCGGTTTATCCGAAACAAACTATTTAAAAAGAAAAATCCCAATTATCCGAAAAAATTCGCATTATACGAAACGCGTCTGGGATTCACATATACTGCTAGGTGGTTCCACTCGTGGTTTCACGGCAATACGACGGTCTAAAATGTGAATACTTTTGGTTTAGCCGACAGAGTGTTTACAAGTACATATGTATTAACGTCTGTTATTATCGTACAAGAGTAGTTTTTATTCTCAAGTATTTTACAAAATCATGTCAGAGCAATTAAACGTAAACGCGTTGTTATCAGCTTGCAGGAAAAATCTTTAAAGCGTTTCGACGATTAGATAATGGTGAATTGCTTAAAAATATAGCAAAAGGATTTAGCGTAGCGTGAGTACGGTTGCCAGAATGGAGAAAAAATCGCGAAAAACTTGAAAAATGGTGTAGTGTTTTGTCATCGCCGACCCCGGCACGAAAAAGTATGAAAAGAGGTGAATACGAAAAAGTGGATGATTCTTTTTGATTTTTATGGTTTACACAGAATCGAGAACGTGGAATACCAATTTCGGGGACAATTTTAAAACAAAAAGCAGTGAGTTTAAGCGAAGAAGTGCCGGTCATTGAAGCGCCTGAAAGTTTTTCTGCAAGTGATGGATGGCTAGACCGATGGAAAAAAAAACATGGTGTACGTCAACTGAAAGTTCGTGGAGAAAAGTTGTCTGCCGATGTATCTGCCGCAAAAAAAAATGCAGAGAATTTTATGGAGCTTATGAAAGAAAATGATTTACAACCAGACCAGATCTATAATTGCGACGAAACCGGCTTGAACTACAAAATCTTGCCCTCAAGTACCTTAGCTTCAAAAACGGAAGCTGGAGCACCTGATTACAAACGTAGCAAAGGACGTATCACTGTTCTTTGCAGTCGCCTAATGCTTCTGGGAGACACAAACTTCCATTATTATGTATCGGTAAGTCAGCAAAACCACGAGCCTTCAAGAATATTCGTCCCAATACTTTACCTGTTTTGTATAAAAGTCAAAAAAGAGGTTGGATGAATGCAAATCTATTCAAAAATTGGTCTTTTGAAGATTTCGTACCAAAAGTAGAGTCTTCTTTAAAAGAGCACGGATACCCCAGAAAATGTGACAATGCTCCCACTCACCCAAGTGCGGAGCAACTTCAAAGTGGGGAAATAAAAGCAATGTTTTTGCCTCCTGCTGTAACTTCTCTCATTCAGCCCATGGACCCGTGGTGTGCTGGAAAATTTAAAACGAAATTACAGGCGTTTGCTATTGGAGCATATTTTGGAAGAAGTAGATGAGGGTGCCAATCTCACTGAATGTCTAAAGAAGTTAAACTTGAAAAATGTTGTATACTGGATAGCTTCAGCTTGGGATCAAGTAAAAGGTAGAACCCTGGAAAAATCTTGGTCAAAATTGATTCAACACGAGGAGGGGCGGATCACAGAAGCAGAGTCCGACCATGAAGAAAGTTTACAGCAAATTTTCACGAAAATACCAGGATGTGAAAATGTTACGGAAACAGAAGTTAATGAATGGTCAAACAGTGATAATGTAGAAGATGAAATGACTGAGACCAAGAATTAATTGAAAGTGTTTTGCAAAAATGCTAATGAAATAAGCAGTGATGACGATGACGAAGTAGGACTGACAATATTCCAGGAAAAAGGTCACATTCAGAAGGACTAGCGTTAACTTATGTAGAACAACAAGAAAATGCAACTGCCGCGGATGTTCTTTTAATAAAACGTTGGAGAGACATTACGGCCAAAAATAGAAGTAGTGTTAAACGAGTGCAGTTAAAAATTACCTCATTTTTAAACAGTAAAGTGTAGAATGGGATATATATTTTATATTTCACGTTGCATTTAACATGTCTTTTATGAATGTACATATGTACATACTATGTTAAAAAAAATTAAGTAATAAAAATTAAACAAATTATTTGTTGATGTCATTTTTAAATTAATACATAAATTCAAGTAAAATATTTCATAAATTTTTTTAAGTCGATCTAATGATATATACGCATCCTAAAACTCATATTTTCCAAAAAAAAAAATCGGATTAACCAAAATTTCGATTATCCGAAATCACTTTGGTCCACATTATTTCGGATAATCGAGATTGTACTGTATTTATAAATATATAATCTTTATGCCTGAAAGTATAATACAGATCACCAAAAAATTATCCAACGAATGCATGCTATACATAATCATTTCCTCGAAGGTGCTACCATTCGAACACTTACGACAGATTTCGAATAACAGAAAAAGCATTGTATAGAAGATACAAATAAAGTTGAATCTAACAAATCACAATTCTCATCGGTGTACGAAAAGCCCCCCCCCCCCCCCCAGCGGATACACATAAAAATAACTCCTGCTTTTTCCTTCCTTCCACGCCCAATATTAAATAAAAATCACAGGAATTTTATCCGTTCCCAAAAGCCGATTCTGCGTAAGTGTCAGATTAACTTGCTCCGACTCTTCCGGCTTCCACGATCATTCCGGCTGTGATTCCATTTTAATCGATATTCGAGTCACCACCGTACATTAGCTATGTGTCCAGATCGTCTTCCTCTGACTGGAAAAGTACGAGACCAATCCTCCGAACTCCCCACTGTTCTCCTCATCATAACCCTTCCCCAGGTCTTGCGGGGAATTGGTCTCGGAAAATTGATCCGAATAATGATAACCGGTAGGTGGTAATGCGTCTTCCGTTCCGATATTCCCCGGCATGTACCCCGCATAATAATTCGGAGAGATACCAGCCGGATGATAAGGAGGCAAGTTGTTACGTAATGGTGAGGATTGTTGTTGTTGTTGTTGCTGCTGCGGTAAATGCTGTTGAGGTGATAACAGATTCTGCGATTGCTGCTGTTGTTGTTGTTGTGGTTGTTGCGGCTGCTGCCTTATCGGTGAACTGGACATCGGAGGTGTGGTATTGACGTTGGTGAACCTCATCGGGGGCCTGTTATAGGGTGGGGGCGGTGGAGTTGGGTCGCTTTTGTTACTGAGAGGGGAATCTGAGGATGGCGGGATGGAAACCGGCGAATCTGGGTTGTTTATAGTAGCGGGTGGTACGTTGATGGGACCGCCGCCAGATGGCGATGGGTCTAAAGGATGGTGGGAGTGATAGACGTTGGGAATTGTCGGCGCCGGTGTCCGGACGCGCACTGGGGGCGCTGGACTCGATCTGTGATACGGGTTCACGTTAGGCGGAGGTTGCCGGTAACTCGTTGATGATAATCCTCTGGGTTGGGGGGTGCCTGAAATCGTTAAATTCAAATCTGTAAAAAATATAAACTATATATAACTATAATATAAACTGCGATATTGGCAAAACTGATCATCCTTCGACGATAAACTAAACAAAAAGTGAACAAGTGATACATATTGCTGTGGTTTGGCATCCTGGGGTTCGTAAATTCAGTGATATTTTATTTATTGAGATTTGTCTTTGTCAATGTTCCGGGAAAATTCTCTCAGAAATTAATATATTATTTTTGTATAAGATTTTGTTAATTGAATTGATTTTATTTATTCTATTAATTGTTCAGTTGTTTAAATTAATTTCATTCAGTTGTACATATTGTAAAAGTTTTTTCTTTGCGATTGCACGCAGCTGTTATTTCATATACGACTGTTAACCCTGTGAGGCCTCAGTTCCGAGATTGATGCCGCGTGTAAGTACATGTAATTTTATTTTCATTGCTGCCATTTTGGTATGTATTTCATTTTGATTTTAAGTTTTGTTTCGGTTAATTTGTAATTTTATCATCCATCAAGGAACTCATTTAAATAATAATTGGCATTATATTATTGTGTGCACAATTTAGATGTAAGATCTTTTATTATATTTGTTCTGGAAGGTATTTTAAGTTTAAAGAGTTTAATTTTTCCGTTTTCTAGTTTGCTGTTTGGTTTTTTAATAATTAATCACCACGGTTTGGGTGATTAGAAGCATTGTGCTTGTATGTAAGTTTTTCTTTGGTAAATTTATTTGTTTTCTCCACGTTTAATTTAGTTTGTTTAATTTTTGAAACCACGTGAATTGATTGTAAAAAGAATTATCTCTTGAACAAATTTGTCTTTTGTTTGTTAAAGGATTTTGCATTGTCCTTTTTAAATGCAGATTCTTGCAGTTTTTGATTTCGTCCAGGACCTTAAGTCCAAGGTTTAAATTTTCTGCAATTTGTAATTAAATGTTTTTTTTTCTTATTTTTTTATAATAAATTCTTGTTTGTTAATTACGTCATTCTAAATTCTGTTCTTTTATTTTTGTTTGAACCTTTTCAATTTTTGGAGTAGTTAAAGAAAGTCAGTTTTCTTTTACCCACTTTTTACTTTTCATGATTAAATTCAAGTTTTAATTACGAGGGTAACCCTGAGTTTAATTGTTCTTTTGCGCCCTTTTAATATTTTTTATCCGCTGAGCTAGTTAATTTAATTTTTCATTTTTGTAAATTCATTTTGCATTTTCTTTTGTACCTTCAGTACACAGCAATATGTATCACCATAATCCTAATAAAATAAACTTTCATTTGAGGTACCACACGATGGATCGTTCCATTTAAAATTTGTGATGGGAAATTCGTGGAGCGCTGTTGTAAGTGCCAAAAATGTAATTCATATATCAAACTGTTACCCCCTTGAATTTAAAGTACACGTACTTTTGATTTTTTTTTTAAATTCCTATTAGTTTCTGAAATATTTGAGGTGGCTCGTTTAAAAAAAAATACCCGTATATGCATCCAAACGTCTACACGCCTTTTTTAAGGTTCGTGTTTAATTACACATCTAATATAGCTCGATATGGACAGATTACTGTGTGCGTAACAATGAAATGTTATTGTTTAAAATAATTTATTCTGTAAATGTGCATTCTGAAATAATTGATGGACTACGTGTAAAAAATCCCAAGTATAAACTGTAAATTTACATATACTGCACATTAAATATATAAATAAATTAAAATATAAAGTTTTACTAAATATACATAAAATAAGTTTTTTTTTAGTGCACAAACGAAATTGATCTTATTTTACGTTCCATATTTGTTTTATTTTTGCGCCTGCATTAGCCGATTGCCGATTAAGGGGTGTCGACTAGTGCGAGAGGCCGCGGGTTCGAGCCTCACTCTAGTCAATTACGATAACCGGTTTTTTCTGAAGCCATCATAACGAATAATAAGGAAATTTTGCCCTGTGGGGATGCCTAATAGCCATTTCTTTCAGAAGTAAATGCATCGCTAGGGCTACTATTATCTTAGTTACAATAGAAGAAGGTTTACGTTCGGTAATATAGATTACTGCAAATAACATAACCCAATTTTATCTGTTCAATGATTAATGACATGTTCGGCAACACCTGATCTCATTGGCCACGCAAAATTGAATGAATTATAATAATCGAGGGGTTTCAGGGAAAAATCACAAATGTCAAATAACCATGTTTTTCAGGAACTAAGAAAGACCTGATCACTGTGGTGGAATTTTTACTCGCTGTTACAATGAGAAATCGAAGTGTTGCGTAAACTTTCACATCTGGAATCTACAGTATAAAGTTTTTCCGAGCTGTTGAGCCGTGGTCCTGTGAAATTACTTCCGCACGTTCCGCTGAAGATGTTTACCGCAGTTGTAAACGAAACGTACGGAAGTAGTTCCACAGGACCACGGCTCAACAGCCCGGATTAACTTTTTACAATGAAAAATGTTGGTATTCTGGGAAAATGATGAGTTAAACATAAAGCGTCGCTACACTATTCAATTTCGAACAAAAGTGACATCTGTTGTTTTTTTCGGGAAATCACTCAATCGTGTTTTCCAGTTCAGCTAACCTGAAATATATTTTGAACCACCCCAAACAAACGCTTCGGAAGAACTTACCGTGCATATACTGCTGTGGCGATTGCGACATTGGAGGCAACTGTTGTTGATTATGATTACCAGGTGGACCCAAACTATTACCCACCGGGATTTGCGCATTCGCCACCACCTGCGCGGGATTCTCGGCGTGCTGTGGAGGCTGATCGGCATAATAATTGTGTCCCACACCCATCGGTGAGTAACCCCCTTGTCCCGGTTGCGCCTGCAACATCCGCGTAATGACGGAGGGCGTAGGCTGAGTCTGTGAAAAAGGTTGCGGGGGCGCTGCCACCGCTAATTTAGCTCCGTGCAACGCAGCGGCGTTCGCCAAGGACATGTCCTCGCCTATACTTGCCACCGTATCCACCGTCGTTGGAATGTGAGTCGTTTCGGCGTCCGACGCGACGGCAGAGGGCGTTGTCGTCGCCGGCGTGCTGGTTGGTGCTACAGAGCCGGCAGCGGCTGCGGCTGCAGCCGCTTCTTTCTCCAAAGTCTTTTTACCCTTACCCCGACCTCTGCGTTTCTTCGGGGAGGCGTCGACCGGTGGGGGAATCTCACTGAAGATCGGGATTGTGATTCCGGGCGGTTCAGATAGTTCCGGATTACTTTGCATATCCGGGCCTACTTGCAAGGCGCCGATTTGTACTACGTTGCTACTAGGAGAGGTGTCGGCTTCTTGTTTATTCTTCTTCCCGCGCTTTTTAGGGGATTTCTCCGCGGGAACGGTAGCGCTAGCCAACGCCATTTCCTTCTTCTTAGCCTCCCTCTCGCGGCGTTTCTTCTCCTTCTCCAACTGCATCGCCATTAATTGCAACTGTTTATTGGCGTATTCCTCCTCCTCCATCAATTTCTCCATCTCCTCTTCGTCCATTTCCTCTAGATTCTTATTGATCTCCTCTATGGGGTTTAAACCGTCGTCTTCGTCGTTATCCAAATCATCCGGGAGATCGTCTATGGAGGAATTGAGGTTATCTATGTCGAAATTCTCTTGCTCGGTTATCGCATCAATTTCTGCGGGTTTTTCAGCTTCGGCGGGATGAATTTGCGGGGGAATTGGCGCGGGATCAGGTTCCTTCGATTCCTCGGGATTCGGAGGTGGGTTTTCGTCATCCTTCTTCTGAGATTCAATTTTTTTATCTTCGCCGCTTTCCTCCTTCTCGAAATCTTCATCGTCCTGCTCCTCTTGCTCCTCCTCGTTCGCCACGTAATCGTCGTCGCTTTCGATGCGCGGCGGCGCCCTCCTCTTGATCTCGTCCTCGCTATCCGAGGCTAAGACGTCGGCGTAGTTGATCTTCTTCCCCCTGGTGCGTCTACCTCCGATTTCTTCCTCTTCGTCGTCATCATCGTTCAGTCCGCCGTATTTTATCCGCCTCTTCTTCTTCTTCGATCGATCCTCCTCGGAATCGTCGAAATGTTTCTTACTTTTCTTCGAGCGCTTTTTCTTCGATCCGGACGCCCGTTTGGATTTCCGTCGACTGGAGCGACCCCACGATCTGTCGCTCTCCTCCGACTCCGACTCGTCCCAGATCGACCTGGATTTCTTCTTACGCGGCAATTCGTCGTCGTCGCTATCATCGTTGATGAAATCCTTATCGTATCCGCGAAGTCCTAGCCCGGGTCGATCTACGCACCGGCATACCTTTGCGGCGTCGCCCGTAAGCTTCACTGCTGTCACTCCCGAGATCCTCCTCGAAATCATCTTCGTCTTCCTCTTCGGAACTCGACCCCTTAAAATCCTCATCCGAATCCGGGTCGTCGCCGCTGCTCACGTCTAAACTGTTGAGTTTCCTCTGCTTCTTACGGCCCGATGAGTTTTTTCGCAGGTTTGACTATTTTCTCTTCTTCCTCGGAATCGTGATCGTGAGAGGGGGGCACCACCGCCGGTGGGAGTTCCTTGCTTTCTTGCGGCACCACGGGCGGGAGTTCTTCCGGTTCCTTTTCCTGTTTATTATTTTCCATCTCCTCCTTTTCAGCGTTCACTATCGTGGAAATATCTTTCCCCCTCCCCTGGTTACCGGCTCCCTTTACCGCTTCCATCTCGTCTTGTATGGCGGAATTGATCAGATCGTCGTAATCGTTGAATCTGTAACTATGCGCTTGCCTCCTCTGCCGTAGTTGGTAGATGGGTTCGTCGCTGTCTGAGCTCGAGCTGCTTTCCGAAGAGGATTCAGATTGTATCGACGCGGATTCCCCTTCATCATCCTCGCTATTTTCCTCCTTCTTCTTGCGTTTCCTCCTCGCCGTCCTTGACGGGCAAGACATTCGCTAGACTTATCCCGACGTAGGCTAACCTCTCCTTCCGCCGCACTTCGATCTCGCGTTTCGCCATCTTCTTATCGTACTCCACCAGTTTCGTCTCTAATTGCTTCACCAGACTGTTATGCTGACAAGGCGGACAGAACCAATCGCCTTCCGGTATGATGAAAAGCGCCGGACGTAGACACGAGCAATGCCAGCCGTTATCGCAACCGTCGCACAAGAGAATCCACTCGGGGTGTTCGGATTTTCCGCATTTTTGGCAAGCGTGCTCATCGGTATCCTCCTCAATGTCTTCATCCTCTTTCCTAGCGGTCCTGGCGCGCTTTAAAGGCAATGCGGCGCCTTCCCCATCTTCGATATCGCTCTCAGGCGAGAATTCGTGGTCGGATTTAAAGAGGGGGCTCTCGGCTTCGCTGTATTCCACTATTTCTTCTTCCTCCTCCTCGACGTCATCGTTCGACGACGAGGAATCGCTACTCGAACGCCATGGATTGGATTCATCGAAGATCTTTCTCGGGTCTCTGTCTTTACGCCTGCGCTTCCGTTTCGTCTTCTTTTCTTCGACTTCCGGGACATCGACGGTTGTTACTTCCTCTTCTTCGGTGGGGGGTTTCGGTCTTTTCCGCTTCTCCGCTTTGTAGTCCTTATCGATATTCTTCTTCCCTTTCCTCTTTTGTTCCTTGTTACTATCGACCGTATTGATTTCCTCCAGTTTTCTGCGCTCAGCTTCTTCTTTTATCTTCAATTGGGCGATCCTGCGTGATTGCCTCACGCTGCTGATCGTCGTATTCAGTTCCTCCAAAACTTCAGGCACGTCCAATCCGAGGAGGGTCTTTTTTCGTTGCGCGCGCGGTTTCTTAACCGGCGCGATTGGAGGTGTATCCGGCTTCTTCTTAAACACTTGTGGTTTCCTCTTCGCCGCCACCTCCTTCTTATCTTCATCGCTGCTACTGACTTCCTGCTTCTTCTGCTCTTCGATGCTCCGACGAAGTTCCAAATCGACTTGTCTCTTACCCTTGGTCTTACGCCTTTTCCCACCGGACGGAAGCACGATTTCCGGCTCAGTTATACCCCTCTTACGCAGGGATCGCGTGATTATAGTCGACGGAGGAGACGGGGGATCCACGTCGAATTGCAGGGAGTTCAAGGTCATCGCCGGTTTAACCGCGCTTACCGAGTTCAAGGGCTCAGGTACTGCCAGCGGATCGTCCTCGATGATCACAACATCGCTGTTATCCCCACCACCGGACGATGCGACCGAAAGTGGGGATTCGATATGCTCCGGCGGATTTTCTTTCAACTTCTGTATGTTAACGCAACTCAGGAAAGGGCCGTTATTCTTCTTTTTATCGTTATTATAGACGGGTTTGATGGTGATACCGCCTTTCAGCAAGATGGATTCGTCGCAATTCTTAACGGAAATCCTCCTACCGTCGCTCTCAGACGTTAAATCGATCGTTTCCAAATCGGGCGCTTCGGAAATCCGATTGTTCGACAATCTCAACCGCTTGGAATCGACTTCGGGTTGTATGATTTTCCTCTGACGACCCCGCCCTCTCTTGGTCACCTCGACAGGGACGATTCGGGGAACCACCGGCGGTTTCTCGATGGAATCCGCGGGTCTGCGTCGAGTGCTGCGCCTCGTTGGCATTTCCGTCGCGTCTTCACTTTTGATTATCTTCAAGAGGGGATCGTCGGTGTTGTTCATGACGTTCATGGTGTTATTAGTCTTCTCCTCTATCAGCACGGGCGGCGGTTTGATCTCTTTCCTGAGCACTAAATTCTTGTTCCTCGTCGCGTACGACTTTACCGACAGCATCTGATTGGGCCTTCGACCCCGTAGGAAGCGTAAACGGTTGAGGTTTGGGCGCCTCAGCGATTTTATTCCTCGTTTTGTCTGGATTCTGCTCGACTTTAATCTGTTCCGGCATTTCGCATTTCGCCTGCACGCTAGTAATTTTGATGGCTTTGATCGCTTCTATTCCAGTGTCGTTAGCGTCATCATCGTTAATTATGATGATCGGAGTCGCCATTTCGTTATTTGCGGAATTTTCGTTTGAAGGCGAGGTATCACCAGCAATCGATTTCTCGATTTCAATAGTTTTAGATTTTTTATCATCCGCCAATTCGATAACGTCATATTATCGTTTCCTTTTGTCACACCTACAAATTTCTCAACTACTTTACTTGTAATAGGGCTCAGCACCACCGAAACCTCTTTAATTATTCCACCCCCGATTGCCTTATCATCACTTATCTCTATCGTTTCCACCTTATTTTCTTTATCTTTGATTATCGAAACATTTTCTACAATTTCTGCAGCGTTAACGTCTTTCCCACATTTCTCTTCTTCTCCTTCCAACGAAATGACTTTATCGTTTTCCTTAATTTCAACATTATCACCCGTAGCTTTAGGGGAAGTATCATTTTCTTTTATACCGTCATCTTCAGGAATTTTTGCAACGTCTTCTCCCATTCGCGTGTTATTTCATTTGTGGAATTGGTGACGCAATCTGTTTTATCATCATTTTCTTCTTCATTAACATCGTTATCCGAATGTCCCATATCTGGGATTGAATCGCCGGTGGAATCTTCATCCATACATTCAATTCTTTTTGCCGGATCATCATCGACTTTATTCGACTCCTTCTCCACGATTGCATTTTGTTCGTTATTACTGCTGCTGTTGGTAAAATTTCTGGTAATTTCTCTAATTCGATTTGATTGATTTCATTACTGCTAGATGGATCTTCATTTACTTCTTGTTTTTAGCATCTGTGACGATATCATTTTCCGTTTCTTCGGAGCATTTATCATTAATATCTGCCATCGTTTTGTCTAATGCTTCGTTTGCAATATGATTTGTACCTCCTGCTTCTTGTTTTTCTTCTTGGCTTTTTTCATTCGATTTAGAACAGACATCCTTTTGGTTTTCCTCAAAAACCAATTTTACTTCTTCGCTAACTTCATTTGAAGATTTCGTTTCTACGTTTTTCCCACATTTCTCATTTTCTTCTTCCAGCGAAATGACTTTTTCCTCAATTTCCTCTACAATAGCATCATTAGTTTTTTCAATATCCGCAGGAGTTGTAATGTCACCATCTACTTGATCGTTAATATGATCCTTAACATCAACCAAAGGTGATTTAGCATCAGTGCTTGCAGATGGACTATCTTCAGTAATCTCGGTAAGACTGGATGCAGCTAAGTTTTCTTCTGTTGATATCGTCATCTCGGTTAAAGATTCTTTCTTATTAATGCAGTCAGTTTCTGATGTAGTTTCTTCTGTGTGAGCATCGGGAATAAGTTGATGTTCTTCGTCTTTGTGAGATGCTTCTTCTATTTCATCTTTCGCCGATTTAGACTCTGATTTATCTTCATTTTTTAAACTTTCTTGATCTGTTACATCATTGATGACGATTTCACTTTCACAAACTTCAGATGTTGACTGATCTCTCGTCTCTTCGTCTTCTAAAGTGCCATTTTCACTTGATTCGATGGTTCGTAGAGCTTCATCTGGCTGGGACAAAGTGTCTAAGTTATTTGCTTCAATTTCAGGTGCATTTCCCTCATCCGTACGAGTCACTAACACTGCCACGTCCTCGATATCCCCACCACCAACACTGTCCGTCACGTTTTCCGAAGTACCGACGTCACACTTCACATCACTCGCGTCCGTGACAGTCGCATCACATTCCCGTTCGTGTTCACTCGACGCGGAACTTTCCCCGGAAACACAATCTAACTCTTCTGCTAGTTTCTCCCCAGCTTCGATCCCGTTATTGTCTAAATTTTCGATATTATTATCTACATTTTCAGGAACTTTAGTGAGTTGCGGCGCATCGCCTCGGACAATCTCCCCTCCTTCAGTCTTCTCGGAACAGCATTCAACGTCTCCCAGGTGATTCTCGTCCGGCGATGCGCAGCCAGTTTTTAAGGTATCGACGGGCACGGTCGTAGCTCCGAAACTCAACGATGCCGTTTTCAGCGGTGAGGTGTTGGGGAAAAGGAATTGCCGAAGAAGAAATTCTGTTTTATGGGGGAATTGAAGTTTCTGTCGTCGGAATTCGAAGAGTTGTCGTCGTCATTCTTATTATTGTCTAAGACATTCTCGGCACTGTTATTCAAATCCGGGGGTGGGGATTTTTCGAGCTTCTCCCGGAGTTCGGGTTTTAACGGCGTTTTTTCCTTAGCGCGATCTTTCGGATCGTTTCCCTCGGAATCAGTCTCAAATTTATTCCCCGTATCGCAATCTTCACCGCTGCCTTCACCACGAACGATCATAACCGCTTCCTCTATCTCTTCTCCGACAATCGGACAAGTGTCATTGTCGGTTTGATTCGTGGATTGATTCGGGAAACCCGGACCTTCGCCTTGCACCAGCATCAACGGTTCTTCTATCTCCTCGTCCTCCAACTCTTCATCGTCCCCCTCCTCTTCGTCGTCAATGTCGCCGCTTGGATCGTTGAGATAGGATATGTAGTTCTTGTTTCCGAGAAGCGTAGGCCGGTCGAAACGCGGGTGCTTCAGATTAGTGGGCGCCGAATAGATGTCCTCCTGCATCGACCGCTTGTAGCAAATCGCGTCGTAACTCGCGCTCTGTACGGCTTTACCGCAATGCGTCGGATTCGGATACATCAGAGTCTTATCCACGTGTTCGCCTCGGATGTATTTCCCTTTGATGCCGGCAAAATCCTTCTTCTGCGGTTGCGCCATCAGTTCGGTTATAGGTTTGATACGGAGACAGGGTGGCGCTTTGACGGAAAGATCCAAACCAGATTTCTCATCTTTCCTTTCTTCTAAGTCTTTCGAGCAGAGATTCAAAGCGTTTTCACCGGCGTCTTCGGGAATTTGCTTTACAACTTCTTTCTTTTCGCCTTCTTCGCTCGTTTCTTGAGTTGCCGTTTCTGCGACTTCCTCACTCGGTGTCGCTGCTTCTGGCACGTTCGTCGATTCGTCACCGTTCACCGGAGCAACTTCATTCTCCTCAGCCACGGTTTTGGGTGTTTCCTGTGTAACGTCAGCACTCTCTTCGACACCTGGTTTATCTAGGCTTTCTTCGGCACTCTCTTCGACAACGGGCTTATCTAGGCTTTCGTCCGGCAAATTAGCGTCTTCCGAAGCGTTTTCTTCGACAATGTTTCTGCTGCTATTTTCCAAACTCTTGGCTTCGACTTCCATTTTCTCCGCTGTATCACTTTCCCTTTTTTTCTCATCTTTCGAATCCTGCCCGGTATCCAACGTTGGCTTTTCGACTTCCACGCTGTTGCTGTCTTCGTTGCTGACGGGTTCCGAGCTGCTCTTGGCTGTATCTCCGTTGGTTAATTGCGATATTAGGGAGACGAGGCCATCACGATCCCTAAAAAAAAATCAAAAGAAAAAAATAAGTACGCATAAATAATATATAGTTCTATAAAATTCAGCGTTAGACTGACGACCTAACCTTTTTCCTAATCGTCAGTAACATCCCCGGATGACCCTTATTCCTTCAGGAGGAAATGGGACTACTATACAAGGTATTCCACATAACTGGTTCATTAAAAGTTTATGATGTTCTATTATTTACTTATATTTGAGATTTTGGCACCAGTATCTGTTCGATTGGAACTATAAATGTAAAATACCTTAACCAAAATATCATATCCGGTTGACCGGAAATGGATGTCAACTTTGTTATTTTAAATAGAATGATCTAATTTTTTATTCATTTTTGGATTCTACAACTATAAATATGTCAGTTTTTCATTAGCTATTCCTATAGCTACATGTTGCCGTTTTTGAGTTATTTAAGTTTTTCTTTTTTTTAGTCATAATCATTGCATCATTGAGAAATTAATATTTCGGTTAATACTGCAAGTAGAGACTCCAAATTTGCTATGTTATGAATGTAGATATTACTCTCAGAAACGGTAAGCATATTTTACATTCTAACATTCAGGGTGTTCAAAACTGAGGAACAAAGTGACATATTTTCAAATGCAGAAAACTCATTTTTTTTTAAATAGAACACCCTGTATTTTAATTCGGAATTAAGAAGTAAATATCATCCCCTATCACTTTATATCACCATTCCCTATACCTATCTTTAATAGATTTTAAGACATGAACGACTTTTTGTTAAACAGACTAAGTACCCCTATCTTTAAATGTTTGTAGCTAGCTCTGAAATGAATTCACGTCAAATTCATGTATTATTTTTGAATAACCATTATCCATATCCCATTCAGAGCCAGCTACAAACACGCAAAGATAGGGCTACTTAGTCTGTTTAACAAAAAGTCGTTCATATCTCAAAATCTATTAAAGATAGGTATAGGGAATGCTGATATAAAGTGATAAGGGATGATATTTACTTCTTAATTCCAAATTAAAATACAGGGTGTTCTATTTAAAAAAATGAGTTTTCTGCATTTGAAAATATGTCACTTGTTCCTCAGTTTGAACACCCTGTATGTTAGAATCTAAAGTGTGCTTACCGTTTCCTAGAGTTATATCTACATTCATAACATAGCAAATTTGGAGTCTCTACTTGCAGTATTAACCGAGATATTAATTTCTAAATGATGCAATGATTATGACTAACAAAAAAAAAGAAAAACTTAGATAACTCAAAAACGGCAACATGTAGGTATAGGAATAGCTAATGAAAACTGACGTATTTATAGTTGTAGAATCCAAAAATGAATAAAAAATTATATCATTCTATTTTAAAATAATAAAGTTGACATCCATTTCCGGTCAACCGGAAGTGATATTTTGGTTAAGGTATTTTACATTTATAGTTCTAATCGAACAGATACTGGTGCCAAAATCTCAAATATAAGTAAATAATAGAACATCATAAACTATTAATGAACCAGTTACGTGGAATAGCCTGTATAGTTAATAATAATAATTTATTTTCTTTTTTCTTGCACAAGAGGTACGTAAATACAAAAAAGAAAGTAAAAGAGAAAAAAAAGAGAAGATAAACTCCTTCTGGATTGGCAATCGGCGCCATTGATACGAAATGTTGCAGTTTCAACAAATGAAGAGACATAGTTATTATCGCCAAAAACTAAAATGACTGATTTGGAAGGATTGATTTTTAAAGAAGATTGTGAGGCAATTGAACCCAAATCAGTAGGTGTTAACTTTAGTTAACGCGTAGTCTTGTTTTGCTTGAGAAAAAGAATAACATAATTGTATGTCATCCTATGCTTTTACAAAAAGAAACACACTGAGATCTAGAATGATTGTCCCGATCCTACACTACTTTTCGCGATGCGCAAATCATTATTTTCATCCAATCATTGTAATGAAATTAGTAATACAGCGTTTCCTCAAATTTTGCTGACAAAGTCAAAATTAACATATGTTATACATAGTCATGCGTTTCGTGTTTGAAGTTTGCTTATTTAGTCATTCCGTATTATTGTTTGTTAATTTTCACATATACAGTCTTTCTCGAAACTACGCCTTCATTTCCCACTGAGAGCGTAATATCGTGATTTTGTTTTGGCAAAAATGCCATTTATACTGGACCAAGATAAATTTATTTTGGAGGCATACATTCGAAATGGTGAGCGAAGAGGTGATGGGCAGTGGAGATATTCAGCTGTACTTTGTGCTGAAGAATTTATGAATCAATTGATAATGAAACTCTCCTTCGACACATCAATCGGGTTGTCCATCGCTTCAGAGGAACTGAAAGTGTTTTAAAGGGAAAGTCACCAGGTCACCCATCAGTTCTAATCGAAAATGTGGTGGAAGACGTACGTGCTGGTTTGGATCACAGCCCTGGAAAACCATTAGGGCAAATTGCACAACAAACTGGTAGAAATATACACATACTAAATGGTGTTATAAAAAGTAATGTGATTTTTTTTGTAAGTTTATCTTACGCATCAGCTCAGAAAGCTGTAAAACGGAAGCTTCATTATCATCTATTTATAATATCTATCGTGCACCAATTACTGCCATTAGATTTCAAAAAACGTATGGAATATTCCCAGTGGTTTAATACAAATCTAAAGAATGATGATGTTTTAAATCTTACTTTTTTTTCTGAAGAAGCCTGGTTTAATTTAACAGGTGATGTAAATTCTCAAAATATTAAGATTTGGTCCGCACAAAATCATCATGTTATTCTGGAAACGGAATTGCATCCTGTAAGAATAGGGATATGGGTTGCAATGTCCAGAAGACGTATAATAGGACCGATATTCTTTGAGGATGCAATAACAGATATAGCCAGATATAGACTTATATTTGACATGAATTTGTGGAACAATTATTTGATGGTTAATTACAGCTAGGCTATTTTCAAAATGACAATGTTGCTGCTCATACAGCAAGAGAAACAAGAGAGTATTTGCAGGATTTTTTTTTGATAACAGAGTTATTGGCTTTGAACGTTGGCCACCGAGATCACCCGATTTCACACCGTTTGACTTTTTTTTTTATTTGTCATCTAAAAAATAAAATTTATCGGAACCGCTTACATAATACGGAACAATTGAAAGAAGCAATAAGAAATGAAATAGAGAATATTACAAATGTGCACTTAATAAATGTTTCTGAAAACATGAAGAAGTGGGTAGATGCTTGCATAAATAATGGTAGTTCTCACTTTGAACACAGCATGGAAGCAGTGCAGGTATGTTAAAGAAACATATTCCCAATTTTTTAATTTATATTATATTTTTGTTGTAGAGCGTATGGCTATGAAAAGCATCCATCCATTATTGTCCATTAAGTACCTCGTATAAATTATGAAGAATGTCTGATATAAGTTAAAATATCACATAAATGTGTATTTTTATAATATACAGGGTGTATCAAATAAAAAAGTAAATTTTGCTTGGGTGTTCACTACACGACATATAAAGCACAAACCCATCGAAACCGGATTTCATCATTAAAGAATATAAACAAGTAAAATTTAGAGTCAAAAATTCTTTAGTCCGGTCCTGATGCAAGGAAACGGCACGTTAAGCACCCGCTAAACGTGGTATTATGTATAAATACATTGCACTCATTTAGTATTATTCTTAATGGTATGCCGTAAGTTCATTTAATGTCATTCTGAATAAATAAAGACCCTTGTAAAAATAGCAAAACTGAGGCATTTTAAATATCTTCTTTTTATAAAATAAACATTCCTTTTTTGTTAAGAGCATTCTACGTAAGTCCACAAAGTATTATTTTTAATACCCTGATAAGACGTTCGAGTTTCACCGGATATCCGACTTCAGTAGTTACAAAAAAAACGTAAATATTTTTCTTTTGATTTGTCAAATCGAGAGTTAGTTGTTAATAATAAACGGTACCACATGAATCTGAGTTATTTCTTTTGGATTTATTTAATCATATAACACAAAATGAATTGAATCGAATTACACAGAAATAAATATAGATACAGAAAATTTGCAAACACGGCTTTTTACTATGATATCGCGCGAAATGAATCTATACATTCCCGCGCTTTTGCCGATGCATCAAGCTTCGATTTTCCTTATATGAAATCATGATGGTCCTGAAAGGGATCGTTTTTTCGAGACGGGAAGAATTTAAATAAAATGTTCCAAGTGGCTTGCACTCCAAGCGGCGATCCACACAAAACTAACAGCGGTAATGGCTGAATGATAGTGGTATGTGGGGGTATACTCGGGACAGCATTTAAATTGGGCACAGGTGCGGCTCTAGCCCACGGCATTTACAATTTTTTTTTCTCGTTAATGCTTACAGATAGACCCCCTGTGCATTAAGACTTTTTGATTGTATATGATTACAGCTGCTACATATTATTATATTTACCTCTATATCGGATACACCCTGTATAGTGTATAATTTAAACCTTCTATACCTTTAATTAAACCTGGTTGTATTTATTATCAGAAATATACTGTTTTGAAAAATGTTTATTACGTTATTTTTGCGCGGGAGTTAGTTGAATGACTCATAGATGCAATTTTGGTGCACTACACTTGTTGTCCAGGTTGACATTAGTGTACAGGGTATTCCACGTAACTGGTTCATTAAAAGTTTTTGGCACCAGTATCTGTTCGATTGGAACTATAAATGCAAAATACCTTAACCAAAATATCACTTCCGGTTGACCGGAAATGAATGTCAACTTTGTTATTTTAAATAGAATGATATAATTTTTTATTCATTTTTGGATTCTACAACTATAAATACGTCAGTTTTCATTAGCTTTTCCTATAGCTACATGTTGCCGTTTTTGAGTTACTTAAGTTATTCTTTTTTTTTAGTCATAATCATTACATCATTGAGAAATTAATATCTCGGTTAATACTGCAAGTAAATACTCCAAATTTGCTATGTTATGAATGTAGATATTACTCTAAGAAACGGTAAGCACACTTTACATTCTAAGATACAGGGTGTTCAAAACTGAGGAACAAAGCGACATATTTTCAAATGCAGAAAACTCATTTTTTTAAATAGAACATCCTGTATTTTAATTCGGAATTAGGAAGTAAATATCATCCCCTATCACTTTATATCAGCACCCCCTATACCTATCTTTAATAGATTTTGAGATATGAGCGACTTTTTGTTAAACAGACTAAGTAGCCCTATCTTTAATTGTTTGTAGCTGGCTCTGAAAGGGATTAATGTCAAATTCATGTATTATTTTTGAATAACCATACAAGAATTCTGTTCGAATAGTCATTTCTATTAATATTGCGTTGTACGAGTGTAATTACAATGATATACATAAACATTTTGGTTACTCAATGAATTTGACATTAATCCCATTCAGAGCCAGCTACAAACACGCAAAGATAGGGCTACTTAGTCTGTTTAACAAAAAGTCGTTCATATCTCAAAATCTATTAAAGATAGTATAGGGAATGCTGATATAAAGTGATAGGGATGATATTTACTTCTTAATTCCGAATTAAAATACAGGGTGTTCAATTAAAAAAAAAAAAGAATACTTAGTCTGTTTACACAAAGTCGCTCATATCTCAAATCTATAAATATAGGTATAGGGAATGCTCATATAAAGCGATAGGGGATGATATTTACTTCCTAATTCCGAATTAAAATACATGGGTGTCTATTTAAAAAAAAAATGAGTTTTCTGCATTTGAAAATATGTCACTTTGTTCCTCAGTTTGAACACCCTGTATGTTAGAATGTAAAGTGTGCTTATCGTTTCTTAGAGTAATATCTACATTCATAACATAGCAAATTTGGAGTCTCTACTTGCAGTATTAACCGAGATATTAATTTCTCAATGATGCTATGATTATGACTAAAAAAAAAAAGAAAAACTTAAAATAACTCAAAAACGGCAACATGCAGCTATAGGAATAGCTAATGAAAACTGACGTATTTATGGTTGTAGAATCCAAAAATAAATAAAAAATTATATCATTCTATTTAAATAAGAAAGTTGACATCCATTCCGGTCAACCGGAAGTGATATTTTGGTTAAGGTATTTGCATTTATAGTTCCAATCGAACAGATACTGGTGCCAAAATCTCAAATATAAGTAAAAAATAGAACATCATAAACTTTTAATGAACCAGTTACGTGGAATACCCTGCATAGTGTTTAATTTGAACCTTCTACACCTTTAATTAAACCGGGTTGTATTTGTTATCAAAAATATACTGTTTTGAAAAACGTTTATTACGTTATTTTTACGTGGGAGTTAGTTGAATGACTCATACCTTAGATGCACTACACTTGTTGCCCAGGTTGACATCAGTGTATATTAAGTTGCATACCCACAATTAGACAAAAACCGTAGATTATTGTGTTTTATTAACTAACTTCATTCGAGACAGTGGATGTAAATATTGATATAATCTTCGTGGAAAGTGGAGGGACAGTCTTATTCGATCTCGCGGTATAAATAAAAGTAATTATTATGAATACATACTCAAATCGACTTACTTAGCCACTAAAGTCCAAGTCTCATCGTCCGGATCCTCCTTATATACGCGTATCTGACAGCTACCGTCGCACTGATACCAGTACGACCTTCCCATCCTGTCCCTGCCTAGAGGTTGGGCCCTCAGCTCTCCGGCCGAAATCTTGTTGATCTCGTTCTTGAACTTCTGGTTGTAATCGAACTGCATCTCTAACAATTCCTACAACGACGTAACGGTTTTCTAATATAAACGTACCAATTATTTATAGGGAGGGGGGGCATAAGACTCACCTTCAAGACGCGCAGTTTGGAACTGATGCGCGCCTTCTTGTAGCCGAATCTCTCGATTTCCCAAGCGTCCTGGCTGCTGAACGTGTGACAGGTCTTGATCAGGGCCCGTTCCCACCTGCTGTTCGAGGAGACGGATCTACGCGCCCTTCGCATCAATTTTACGTGGAGTTCTATGAGCTCTTGGGATACTATAAAGTGTTCGTGTTCATTAAAAGGATGTTATTAAATCTAGATGATGTAAGAAATATCAATAATAATATAAATTTTATTAACTAACTAATTCTCCTGCAATTCAAGAGAAATACTTGGATTTTTTTTTTATTTGAAATTGGTATTTCTAATACATTGATAACAGCATTAATTTGAATGTGTTTGCAATTATTATTATTATTTTTTTCAAGTTGTTGACATTGGGTCAATAACTCAATCCATAAAGATTTTTTTGCGAGCAACTATGGTTATGAGGTTATAACTACTAATAACAATTGCAATGGTATAGGTTTCTATAACTATCTTCGCTAAAATTAAGTCAAATAAAACTTTAAATAGATTAACCTCATATAATTTAAAAAAAAGGTTTATTATTTTAATGCAGTTAGTAATTAATCAAATACTGAACTTTCATGTAAATTACTTCATATTATGATCGCCAAAATCTTGATAATACATTATGTGTATTCCTTTTTTTTTTGCAATTTACATTAAAGCTTGTTTGGTTGCACATGTTTTATTTCCAATAATCAAATTAAATCAAATTAAAACAGTCTGGCGCCGATAATGCATCACAGACATAACCTCACTTCTGGCATAGTAAGTACCAGGGGGGGCGCGTACTAAATACGATTTGTTTATATCAGCGTGACGTCACGATTTGTTGGGGGATACAATCTACTAGGCGGCGCCGAATGCTGGAATAAATCACGTGTTACCGCCATTGTTGTTTTTGTGTCATTTTGATTCTGACAGCGTATTGAGTATTATCGATTCGAGCGTTATAAAATAGGTTGTAGTTTGTATTTTTAGATTAGTGTGTTAGTTGTAGAGTTGCTGAAGTGTTTATTAATAGGTTGTATTTAGTTATTTCATGTAGAACACCTGTGCATTCGACAGTGAAAGTTTTTTTACGAAGCCTTCTTTCTGCAGCAAGTAAGTTAAAAAACCAAAACTTTTGTGATAAAAATGATTTACTGTATGATTGTTGCCTTAGACATGGGAGGCCATTCCTGTGCAGTAATGGGTTGCAGTGGACATCCTTCAGACATCGGTTTCCTAATCCAGAAACGGTGTGGAACGCTTCAATAAATGGATTGAGCTTTCTGGTAATGAGAAATTGCGAAGTGTGGATCCCCACACATAATTTACCGAAATTATCGTATCTGCCATATCCATTTTGCTCAAGAAGACATATCGTCTAAAATGTTTTTATCGAAAACAGCTATTCCATCATTATTGCTACCAAGATTGCCACTGACAACAGGTGATTTATTTCCTCTGTTCTGTATGTAGTACGTGAAATCATATGTAGTTATGCAAAAGAATATACATTACTTATACATATATCTACGTTAAGATACTTTCTGTAAATATGTTTCAATAAAAATGTATGTGTAATTATAGAATGTGTGGTCTTTTTATTCGTATTATAACAATAAAATGTATTAAAGGAAGGCTGTGTTACCATTTTTGCGCAATTTTCAGCATATGAATTTCCATATGTTGAAAATTGCGCAAAAATGGTAACACAGTCTTCTTTTAATACTCTGAGGTGAATTTAAATAATTTTCAAGTAAGCGCACTAAATGTCCGCTAAACGGGGATACAAACCGCTAGATGGCGCGAGCAGCACGGTTACACGAATTTCTTAATAGCGTATGTAACGTCATGCATAAACAAATAAAATGCAAAATAACTATTCGTCTAAAAAAGACATGTCATCGAATTCTGTAACAATCCATAAAATTGTTATATGCGAAAAAATTCTTGATGTTGTTTTGAGGTTAAGGAAAAGATAAGATAAGAAGCAAACTTTGCTGTCAGCACCTTTGATATTTTGTCCCCAAAAAATGGCTTCTAGCGGTGGTCCATTACTTCAGCATCAGATTCATCTCAGTCTTATCTCTTCATCGTCTGTATACACTTTCAAGTATTTGAAACCGGTCTTAAATCAAAATCGCTCTTTTAACAAAATTGGTATCTTGTTTCAGTGAATGTTATAAATATTTTATTATATTAAACAAAAAAATATATTTATTTTTATCCAATAAACTAAATCAAACGCCAAGAAATCATTAATGAACACACAATTCCTTTCGTTATTTTTTTGCTTATTAAAACAAGAATAAAAGCGCTTATTACAAAAAAAAAAAATGATTAAAAAATACATTTGGTAACGCATTGAGAAAGACATCTGATTTAAATACATTTTCAATTCATTTTTGTTTTAGGTAAATATTTGCTTAAGAATAATCTCAAACTGAATAATAATCGTCCTATAATTTCAGTAATAACATTTCACTTCTTTTCTTAATTTTTGTAATAAATCTCTTTTAAAAAAACTCACTATGAACATATAGCGATTTTTTAAGTTGGTCACATTGTGTCATGAAGTTATAGCTAAATTAAATGTCAACAAATAGTTATTTAAAACAGATACAAATCATTTTGAAATAAATTATCAAATGAAAAATTTAAATTTGTAAACGTTGCCAGACATAGATGTAGTATAAAATAGAGTGTATTGCAATTTTTTATTTCTGCTTTTCATTGAACCCCGTATAATAGTTAATTTTCAAGAGATTTCAAATGTAAGTTTGAAATTTTATATGCTATTCTTCTTTAAAAATAAATTTACATCAGGATTTAATGTGTTTCATAAATTTTCATACCTTCGTAGCAAAACTACGTCCTATTGTTTGACCAGCCTAATTCAAAAACAATTTTCTTTTTGCGTTACTATAGTTTTGGTTGGGAGTGTCGAATATACTTATATTATAATACTGATTCACTTTTCTTTACAAAATACAACATTTAATGCAAAACGATGCTGATAATAATTATGTTCTTAGCCATTTAATGTGTCATGTTTATATTAGCGTCGAACCTAATTACTTATAATAACAACAACAAACATTTTTATTTACATTTTAACTTTTTTAAAGGATACAGGAAAGAAAAGATACGGCAAATTGCTAGGTAAAATAAGACGGCAAGATGATAGTTACGATAGAAAAAAAAACCAACAAAAATGTGAAATTAAAATGCTTCTACTATGGGATATTTACTCTTAAGTATAACAAAGGAATTTGACGCAATTTACAGGATATTCGTCGGAATGCAACAGAAATCACGAATTGCGTCTAAAAGGGGTAGAGATGCACCCTAGAATTATATCATCTCGACAATCGTCGCGAATTAAATAATTACTGTGTCGGGGAATGCCTATAGGTGACCGTCACTCAAGAATGACCGTAAAACTCGTAAACGGACATACCTTCCACGGTGTTCTCGAGCATCTCCTGCAGGTCGACGATGTCGATGTTAGCCAGGCCGCACGTCGCGCCGAATTTCTCCAGGAAACCGCATATCACGGCGAAATTCGGATCACTTTCACAAGAAGCTTCGTTTTCCGACGCCATTGTACCCGCTATGTTTGACAGTGGTTCGCAGGTAAACGCCAAAGGGGGTTGCAGCGGTCACGCGGCCACGTTAAACATCGTCCGTTCATGTTTTTACGCGTAAATATAGATCGGCGATGGCATAAATGTTACACTCCATCATATACGGCACGAAAATTAACAACAATTCACGCACAAACATCAACGCGAACATGACCGCATATTTGGTACTACTGGACTGTAGAGGGCGCGCGCGTTTCTATTTTGTTGTCAATTATAAATTGCGATAAATTAGAGTTTAATACATCAAAAACACAATATTATATCGTAATTTAACGTAACAGCACACTTTTTACCGATAAAATTCATTAAAAAGTTCCTATATTTATGTACACGCATGCGCCTATTTAGTCCTAACGGTTCAATACGAACGCGCATGCAAAACCGTCCCAAAGACGCAAATAACCCAACAATTGCCGATTTCCACCGTCAATGTTTGGTATGATTTAATTCGAGCCAAATTTTCCGGCGTTTTTAGTGAAAGTGATATAAAATGCTGTTAAAATAGAAAGTCAAGAATCAAAGATCACCACTATTGAAGGATAATCGCCCGGAAAAAGGTAGGTAGGGTTTTTTACACCATTATTTTGTGCTTGTTTAGTCAACATGGCTTTATAAACGTTACGTTTGTGGATACGGGAAACATTGATTTTTTTTTATTAGTCATTTTAATATGTTGTATTTGCACACGAGACTTTGACTGAAACTATGAAATCTGCAGATACGTATATAGGTAATGTTTCGAAAATATTGAATAACTTTACAAGTGTATAATAAATTTAGATAATGGAAGTTTTCTATGGTAGTCTATTCTGATGACCTGTTGGAAGATGGTTGGGAAATTTTTAACACCACTGGGAGTTTTAGCTTTATTCATGTACCATTTCCGGAAGTGATTTGTGAAATTCTTCCTGTAATTACTAATCAGAAAATATAAATATGAAATGATCTCAAGAAGCGGTAAATAGATCGACTTGATTGACAATTATGCAAACGCCATCTATGTTGTATAGAAGAAGTAACTGTTTTGTTATTATTGGATAATAATATTGTTTTTCGTAATAATTCGAAAAAAGAGGTGGGTGAGTATGAGGTAAAAATTATGGTATATTTAATAAAGTTATTTACACGCCCAAATAACAAAGAATATTGCATTTTTAGTTAATTCTTATTTAAAAAAAAGACAAAAGTTGTAAAAGATCCAGTTTTTTTTGGATAAAAATAAATATAGATTATAATAAATAGTTAGTACTTTAAAAAAGACTTGGTCCCTAATAATTTATTTGTAATTTTCGAGGTAATTTTAATGTTTTTTTTTTTAATTTGTTCTTATTTCTTATTTAATTTAAAAGATAGTACATCTTCTAAAGGTATTTATGTATTTATTTTTTTTTTTAATATAGTAGAAGCTTTCCGTCATTTTTGTGTATATAATGCTTTTCAAAAAATTAGGCATACTTATTGGGAATGTGAATATTTGTTCATCACTATCGATTTTTGAAAATCAGGATTTAAAGTATGTTAATCATAATAGGAGTGGAAGAAATAAAAAAAGGCATAAGTGCGGACAATAAATTTAATTGGAATCATTATCATTTATAGTATTCACAGTTGTAGTCACAGTATTAGTATGCAATTTTTTTTAATATCCAAACCAATCTCTCTACTTCACTACTTTTGAATTTTGTTTCCAGTATGTTGTACGTCAAGCATCATGTCAATTTTCCAGACTAATTTAAATTCAATCCGCTTTATACAATTGTATGCATCCTTCCGATCTGCCATATTTTATCCATCGTTTCATAACAAACTTCTTTTTCTTTGAGAACATGTAGTAATATCTTCCACAACGATGCGTTTCAACCATAGAAAATATCTTTTTCTTTAAGAGCAAGTATGTAATGTGATATTGCTTTGAAAAATGTATGTGAAAGAACCACTTCTGTAAATAATATTTGTATATACTCACTGTTTTTGTATATATCATGAATTGTGTTTCTAATAGCACATTGACATTTATTTCGGATGCATTTTCATTTTGAGTACATAGTGAATGTAATTCCTTGTTTGTTCATTGATGAAATTATGTTTATGGTTGCAACATAAAGTGTTAGAAGCACTTTACTCTCTAAAAACGAAATACTGTAAAGAATATGACATTAAAATATATGCATATCTATCTCGCATAGCAAGAAAGTTAACGGGAGTAATGGCCCGTTGTTCTCGCGTTCTGCGTCGAAATACACGATTAACGAAACTATTAACTTCTTCGATTGTTTACGCAATGGTTTAGGCATGGTTTAGTTGTAATAACTACTTATTTTAAATAAATATATACTAAGTATAAACGCAAATTCCCACACATTACTAAAAATGTAAGACTATAACCCTTTGACAGCTGACAGCAATAAAGAAATTGGTGGGAATACATTAGAAAGACGTGACAAGCATGCAATTTTAAAAACAGTAGGCACCAACATAGTATCTTTAATAATTGAACATGAAAAAGTTATATGTTAGTTGGTTATTTTAATAAATAATATGGTACTGCATGGCCCGAAATTGCAAATTTATTTTTAAATTGGGATGCTCTAAGCTAGCGTTTTTTATAGAAAATAATGGCGAGTCCCTCGCCTCAGAGCAGCCCCATGCCACCGCCGCAGGCTCCGAGCCCGATGGGACCTCCATCTCAGAGTCCGGCGCCATCACCATCTCCACACAGTCCATACCAAGGTCCGCCGATGTCCGCTCACGTAAACGGCCCACCTCAACACAGTATGCCGCCAGGGCCCCCGACGGGTCACCCGGGCATGGGTGGAGTGCCACCGCCGCCCATGCCCGGTCCAGGCCACCACGGCGGACCTCCAGGTCCTCACATGCCGCCACAGTCGCATCCAGGTTTGCCACCGCACGGTCCTCAAAGTCACGGCGGCATCCCACCTTCGACGCATTCCACTCCGACAGGGGGCCCGTCCCAATCCCACCCCGGCGGTCCACCGCAAGGTCATTCACCCCACCAAGGTCCGCCGCCGCCGCAAGGGCACATGCCACCGCAACATCCTCCGATGCAGGGACATCCGGGCATGCAAGGCGGCAATCCAAACCGCAAGCGGTCATCCGGGGAACCACACCACAGCCTCATGGCGGCCCTCCGCCTAATCAAGGACATCCTGGCATGCAACCCGGTGGACCACCACATGGGCATGGAATGCAACAAGGGCAGTATCCTCCGCATGGGATGCATCCGCAGCAAGGACAGGTAATTCGACTTATTAATATAATTAGAACTGAGCTAGTGACTATGTAATAGTAGCCAAAATCTCATAAGGTTTACACAGGGGCTCTGAAAGTACTTTTTATATCCTTCACTCCTACTTTTCGTCTTGACTGCGTCATGTGATTGGCTGATGAAGGTGTTGGCCACGAAGCCATTCGCATGGACCCCTGTGAACGAGAACAGCTGTTCCCGGAACAATATAAACAGTTATTTTTATAACAACTAACAATATAGCAGTTATACAGCTTAAGTAGCCCCTAGAACAGCTTAATCAGTTCCTGGAACAGCTTAAACAGCTCCTGGAATAGCAAGTGGAACAGCACCTGGAACTGTTTATATTACCAGTTCTTGAAACAGCTCAACAGTTCCAGAAGCAGGTTCAACAGTTTCTGGAACAGTTTGAACTGTTCCCGGAACAGTTTAAACATCTCTTGGTACAGCTTAAGTAGCTCTTAGAACAGCTTAATCAGTTCCTGGAACAGCTTAAACAGCTCTTGATGCAGCTTGAACAGCTATTAGGACAGCTTAAACAGCTCCTGGAACAGCTTAAACAGCTCTTAATGCAGCTTGAACAGCTATTAGGACAGCTTAAACAGCTGTTGGAACAGCACCTGGAACTGTTTATATTATCAGTTCTCGAAACAGCTCAACAGTTCCAGAAATAGCTTCAACAGTTTCTGGAACAGCTTGAACTGTTCCCGGAACAGCTTAAACAGCTCTTGAAGCAGCTTAAGTAGCTCTTAGAACAGCTTAATCATTTCCTGGAACAGCTTAAACAGCTCTTGATGCAGTTGAACAGCTATTAGGACAGCTTAAAAGCTCCTGGAATAGCAAGTGGAACAGCACCTGGAACTGTTTATGTTACCAGTTCTCGAAACAGCTCAACAGTTCCAGAAACAGCTTCAACAGTTTCTGGAACAGCTCGAACTGTTCCCGGAACAGCTTAAACAGCTCTTGGTACAGCTTAAGTAACTCCTAGAACAGCTTAATCAGTTCCTGGAACAGCTTAAACAGCTCTTGATGCAGCTTGAGTAGCTAGTAGGACAGCTTAAACAGCTGTTGGAACAGCACCTGGAACTGTTTATATTATCAGTTCTCGAAACCAGCTCAACAGTTCCAGAAATAGCTTCAACAGTTTCTGGAACAGCTTGAACTGTTCCCAGAACAGCTTAAACAGCTCTTGGTACAGCTTAAGTAGCTCCTAGAACAGCTTAATCAGTTCCTGGAACAGCTTAAACAGCTCTTGACTGCAGCTTGAACAGCTATTAGGACAGCTTAAACAGCTCCTGGAATAGCAAGTGGAACAGCACCTGGAACTGTTTATATTACCAGTTCTCGAAACAGCTCAACAGTTTCTGGAACAGCTTGAACTGTTCCCGGAACAGCTTAAACAGCTCCTGGAACAGCACCTGCAACTGTTTATATTGATCGGGGAACAGCTGTTCTCCTTCTCGGGATTCCATGCGGATATTCAAAATTCGCGCGCTTTGAAGCCCAGATCTTCATCAGCCAATCACGTGACGCAGTCAAGACGATAGGTAGGAGTGGAGGGAATACAAAGTACTTTCAGAGCCCTTGTGTAAATCTTATGGGATTTTGTCCCAGAACCGACCTAGCATATCTACTGAAGATAAACCAAGGCTTAAAAGTAATAACCTCTTGACAAATAATGATTACCATTGCACCTAAGTTGAAAGGACCTTTAGAAATTTCGAAATTAGGATAAATGAGCATTTATATGGCGTAAAACCCAATTCTACTACTGTAGATTCCATCTTCGGGTAAACATTTTAAAGAAAATTTAATAATAAAACTCATGAGACTATAGTGGCACAAAATTTCTTGAATTTCCTTAATTTATTTTCCTTGTTCCTGATGTTTCGACGGAATTCTGTCTTTCTCAAAAGGTATTTTCTCTTCGCTACAATTCTATTTCTTATTTCATAGTACTTTTGTCTCCCACGTTATACAATTAAAACATATTTTTAATTGTGTCTCAACAAACACATGACGGAACACATACATTAAAAAAAAATCGTTTTTAAAATGTATGTGTGTCCGTCATGTATTTGTTCTTAAAATCAAATTAATATTAGTGAAAAATATGTGACTCAATTAAAAATATGTTATAAGGAAAATGAATTAAGGAAATTAAAGAAATTTTGTGCCACTAATCTCATGAGTTTAGATTTAATAATAAAACCTATAATCCCAGTTTGGCAAGAGAACAAAAAAAAAAATTAAAGAATATAAACACAACTTTGACATAAATCACAATTTTACTGCCAAAAAGGGTACCTACCTCAATAATTTATATAATTGAGGCAACAGCTCACTAATACAGATCTTCCTTTAAATTCACAATTAATTTTCTATTTACTCTCAGGTATGGAAACCAAACAATGCAAAAATAGATAACGCGTCATTCTGAAAAATAATATACAGAGTGTTTTCTAAGAAAATATATTTTATTTGTTCGAAACTTGGAAATTAGTCATAATTTAGGCAGTAAATGCTAATATTTCAAAAACTATTAAAAACTAAAGAATAGGTATACCAAACCCTAATATCAATCGTTGTAGAATGTTACACTGTATTCAATGTTGTAGTAAAAAATACCATGTTTCATTTGAAAGAAAAAAAATTCTTAGCTTAAACATATCCATATTGGAGACACGTTTTCGAACACCCTGTATGTGATTTGGTCATTATTGCCATAACACTTTCTACCTTCGTCTTTGTATTTACATCGGCTTTAGTAGAACCACTAAATATCTGCTATCTCAAGAACTATTTAATTTTATTCGAGAGAGTGTATATGCCAAAAATTCAACGAAAATGAAAATATCTCAAAAACGGTCGAGTTTAAGGATAGGAAATCTTGATATAAATAAACTAATTGCAAATGACTCGGCAAACTGATTAGATCGATAAAAATTATATCGTTCCATTTAAAATAAGAAAGTTGATATCAACACCCTGTATACTGAAAGTGCTACGAAGTTGAAAATATTTTCCTTAAGTAGACAACAAAGTTGCAGGTTTCAAAATCGGATTCCTACTAGAAGTTCCAAAAAATCTAGTGTCCCAGTTCGATGGGACACCCTGTATACAAAAAAAATGTGAAGAAAATATTTATTTCAAAAATAAATTTGGACAATTTTTTGGCTCTGCATTCATAATGTCCCATTACAGAAAATGTCTTAGCTTTTTTAGTTTTTTAGAGTAGATATCAATATTATTGTGATGTTAATGATGAATAATTGAAATGAATTACCTTTTATACAAAATCATGGATATCATCCATCCCGATTAAGAATGATTGTATTCGTGTTAAATATGTGTTTATTTCGTGCTTACATCTAAATTACAATATTGAGTGTGCGTGACAGGATATCGCTGTGACAATATTAATTAGTTTTGAGATAATCGTTCTCGATCGGCTCTTCTTTCGATCTCGACATACTGTTCGGCAAGCTTCTTATTGGCTGCGGCTAGGAAGTTCGGGTTCATCAAATCGAATTCTTCCCCTAATCGCTCCTCTAAAGGAATCAATTTTTAATTTGGAATTAGAAAATCATTAAATTTTGTTTAATTTTACCACTACTATCGCAGACATAACCTCCAGCTTCTCGGACTATAACGACACCGGCTGCAGCATCCCACGGCTTCAATCCGTCACATTGATAAGCATCAGTGCATCCGCAGGCGACATAACACAATCCCATTGAAGCACAACCGAATGATCTGATTCTATAAAAGACAAATTGGCATTAAAAATCTCCGACACATATCTTGTAATTACCCACCTTCCATTATGCTGATCAAATGATGCAAACGGTGCATATATAACGGCTTCCACTTCTCCGACCTAGCTAAACTCAATTCGTAATTCAAGTTCGACTTTTCGATTTCTATAAATCGGTTAATTTAACATAAATCGGCTACGTTCTCCAAACTCTACCTGTTACGTCATTCGTATGGATCCGTATACCGTTTTTGTATGCCCCTTCGCCTTTGATGGCCGTGAAGGTCTCGTTCAAGAACGGATTGTGCACGATACCTGCTACTAACTCTTTGTCGATCGCAAGACCGACTGAGATTCCAAAGATTGGCATTTTCCTAACGTAGTTGGCAGTCCCATCGATGGGATCTATTATCCAAGTTGGATCGTTAGTGAGCTCTGGTATTACTCCTGTTGATGCAGATTCTTCTTCTCCTATAAACCTATATATTCATAAATATTAGTATATACAGCACTGTGCAAAATAATAGCAGTACTATATTTTTACATCCACTTTCTTTAACAGTCTTCGATATTACCAGTCAATTCCCTAAGGTATATCGAGGTTATAAAATCGAATTTAAACTAATACTGAAAAACCGCGCAAAAGATATCCTGTTATAAACGGGATTTTAATTTGACTCAGAGGTATCGATTTGATTCATACGGTTAAAAATCAATGACGTTGATTAAAACATAAAATAGACAAATAGTATATAATATCGAGTGTCATTAATAGTAACTACTTTTAGTACATAGATGGCTCTGGTGGCTAACATGAACGTAAATAAAAGCACAAACTTTAAATTTGAATGCCCACTGCTATTATTTTGCACAGTACTGTACATATATACATTGGTTTCTGTTATTATTAGACATTGTCACGATCAAAAATGATTCCCTTCTATGTCTTTCAATACATGCTATACAATTCCTTCTCTTCTATACGCGCCTGATACACCTAATACAGGGATTTTAAATAATTTCATCTGATTAAGAAACCTAGAGAATGGAAAATTTGTCCGCCCCACCAATTTTTGCCCACTTTTGATATTTACATACTATTTGATAATATCTATCTTTTATTTTCATATAAATATTGTCGTCTAGCACAAATAATTGTTTCTAAAACAATGCTTTGTATAATTGACGTAGAGATTTTAAGATTATGAATGTGAGACGTTTAATATTTGATGTTGGATTTAAAATGTCGTTTGTAGCGTGTCTTTTTTTTTTAGTTTATTTTACATCTCAGTTAATGTATAATTTAAAACGGAATTTTTATCTGCTCTATGTTAATATACACAGATCACTCAAAAGTATTGCACAAAAATGTTATTTTTTTTTTTTAGTTGGGATTAATCAACTTTTTTTTTTAATTTGCTCATAATTATATATTTGATTTAACAACTATTGAATAAATGACTAATCTGGTTACTTTAACGGAATGAAATAATGGTGATTCGGTTATTATCCAATGCAATCAACCAAAATAAATTAAATGTTACTAATTACTGACATATACTTTGACATATATACCTATTTAAATTATATTACAAAACAGTCTGTGTAAATTAAACCGTCTTTTGTGTCTTATAATATTTAATTGAAAAGAATAAAGTATAAAAAATTACATTTCTCCTTGTTAGATATGTAATTTTTTCTTAGAAAATATTAATACGTATATTTTTATGTATAGATTCTTTAATATTAATATTATTAATTATAGCAAATTTCTTTGAATCCAAACTGCTTTTGATTAATTTTTTAGGATATATAAAAAGATTAAGATTAAGAAAGAAATTAAAATCCAATGCAGGTGTTACAAATTATCAAACATTCTTTCGTCACCACATGGCAACGAATTTATATCAACTACTTTTGTGGAAAAATGTTTTCAAACATATAAGTAATATTACAAGTAACGTTTCACGATAAAACAATACGTTTCTTGCATAAACAACTTGTAAAATACGCTAAATTGGTCCATAATGTCGTGTCTGTCACTTTACATAGTATATTTTGGTTATCCGTGCCAGTAAACCAAATTCAAATTTCCCGCAATTATATTCAGTAACATCAACTTAAAGGTATTCAAATAACTATTAATCTAATACAAAATCGTAGGTAATTTCATGCTTTAATGTTGAAGTTACTAAAAATAATTGCGGGAAATTTGAATTTCGTTTACTGAGGTAATTATAATCTCCCGAATTAATATCAGCTGACATGTGAACATGACAACACTCAACGAAGTTCGCTTGGTTTAGCTTGAAAGGGCTGTATAAAATAGGTTTAGTTAATTTTATAAGCAACTCCTCTTGAAATTATATTAATTCCAGTTAACTAGATCTTTGAGGATATTGTCTTATAAGTCTATAATGATATTTTTAAATAATTACTTGACATTTAATCAAATTCTTTATATTAAACTTTTTATATTTTTATAGCAAAGAAAACACGATAGAATCTATTTTAAAATTTGTGAAAATTTCATCAGATACACCAAACTTTTAGTATTGATTGAGGAACACGCTGTAAATGAATATTTTCTATAAAAAAAATCTTATATAGATACATAAGTTGAATTTAAATTTAGTGGAAGAATTTGGTTATAACAATGATGGTAATTAAAAATCTAAACTGGTTTTCAAAGGGAATAAATATAACCTGTTAATAAAATGCATTTTTTTTTTAATTCAACAATTAAAATCTTTTACAGTACAATTTTATTCAATATATCTGAATTCAGTCTCACAATTTTAATCACTTAACTATAACTAGGTTTTTTGATGAGAGAGATAACAATTTTAAAATTAAAAAAGTCGTGTATGCTTTATGTTCTGATTTTAATATAAAATTAAACCAGACTCAAATAAGTCGGAAATGTTGAACTTTTTCAAAAAAATCCAGAGATAAAAATTTTGCAACATGCATTTTATGTAAAAAAAGATTTAAAGTTTTTCGGAAATACTACAAATTAAAAAGAAAACACATCTAGAGAGACTCCACCAGACACAGGGATGTTGAACGAAATATTTTTTCTAAATAGTTACTTATAGTGTTCTATTTTATTTTATTTTTAGAAATGTTTTAACTTTTGAATCGGATAATGAATAATATTGAAGGAGCTTATTTTAATCTAGATACTTTAAATTTATTTTATATTCAATGATTGGCTCTCGAGAACCGAGAATTAACATACAATATTCGTATACTTTTCTTCGAATTCAAAGTTCGGTGCATTTGAATACGAGTATCGAGTGCTGACATCCGAGAACTTGTATTCCGGATACTTTCATTCGAATTCGAAAGAACAGAGAACAAGTATTCGAATACTTGTCTGAGTGCTCGAGTGGTCTCGAACACAGTCCGGGATCGATAACTTTGCTGTTTTGCATTCGAATACTCGTATCACTAGTCCGTACTAAGATATTTCAAAATTTGCGGCACTCATTTTAAGTGGTAATTAAATTACAATCGCTTTTTTCAAACAGTGCAAGCGATATAATTTTTAGAAAATCAAAGATATCTTGGAAATTAATGAGCTTAGGGCTGAAATATGTTATATCTGATTTTTTTTTAAATACAATAGCACTTTTAAAAACGCAATAATGTTGGGGGTGTTGTATTTAAAAAAAAAAAAAAGTGAAGGCTGTGTCAAGGTTACGAAACCACTATGTTCAAATGCCGGGTAATTTTTCGTTATAGAAAAATCACAATCCTACAACGATTTATAAAAACTTTTTTTACTATCTGTCACTGTTTACGAGTTACGGAGGAATCTCTACTGGTGAAACACCGTGTATACAGGGTGTATCAAATAAAATAGTAAATTTTGCTTGGGTGTTAACTACACAATATATAAAGCATAAACCCACCGAAACCGGATTTCTTCATTAATGAATAAAAAAAAAGTAAAATTTAGAGCCAAAAATTCTTTAGTCCGGGCCTGATGCAAGGAAAATTCATGTTAAGCACCCGCTAAACGTGGTATTATGTATAAATACATTGCACTCTTTTAGTATTATTCTTAATGGTTGCCGTAAGTTCATTTAACGTCATTCTGAATAAATAAAAGCCCTTGTAAAAATAGCAAAACTGAGGCATTTTAAATTTCTTCATTTTATAAAATAAACATTCTTTATTTGTTAAGAGCATTCTACGTAAGTCTACAAAGTATTATTTTTAATATCCAGATAAGACGTTTGAGTTTCACCGGATATCCGACTTCAGTAGTTACAAAAAAAACGTAAATATTTTTCTTTTGCTTTGTCGAATCGAGAGTTAGTCGTTAATAAACGGTACCACATGAATCGTGAGTTATTTCTTTTGGATTTATTTAATCAAATAACGCAAAATGAATTGAATCGAATTACACAGAAATAAATGTAGATACAGAAAATTTGCAAACACGCCTTTTTACTATGATGTCGCGCGAAAATGAATCTATACATTCCCGCGCTTTTGCCGATGCATCAAGCTTCGATTTTCTTTATATGAAATCATGATGGTCCTGAAAAGGATGGTTTTGGAACTGGAGAACCTGCACTACTCTACGTTTACATTGTGATATATCGTAATGTAACATATAGTACTGTATGAATTTTTTTTTTTTATAGAATACCCGTAGGTTCTCCATTTTCAAATACTTTTATTCTTATAGAACATAGCTTAAATAATATTATCATATTTTTTCAAAAATTTAATTTCGTGGTAAACATAAAAAAAAAAAGACGTTATTTTATTAAACAGGAGAAAAAGGGGGTCATAATGAAGTTCGATCTAATTTAGGCAATATTAAATGAAACTGTGTAGTTTGAACTTTAGAATACACCATGATTTATATGCATTTTGCTTTAATGTTTTTATTTATGCATAACCAAACAATATTACTTCTGCGATTATTTTATCGATTTTGCAAACTCTGTTCGCAAATATCTTTGTAAATAGATACTGTAGAGCTTTAGGAAAAAATACGGGTCTTCTAATTTTAGGCAAAGACTTCAAATTTAAAATATAAAAAGAATTCAAGACATCAAATTTTTAGGTGTTCCGGTTGATATGGAATGACCCATATGATTACAGCTGCTACATATTATTATATTTACCTCTATATCTGATACACCCTGTATATTTTCTAAAGAATTACATCTTTAAACACAAAACTTAATAGATTTAATAGGCTAGTGCAACTTAAAATAATAAATCATTTTATTGTACAATACTTTTAGAACGTAGTGTATGCAGATATATGTAACATTCATTTAGTAATAAATTTTTTGTTTTGTCATTGGAAAATTCGTTATGCAAATTATAAGAAATAACTGAGTTTTTTTTCCAATCCACGTGAATCACATGTTTTTTTTTTTATATATATATATATACATATATGTAATTGTGATTATCATCATCATAATCAAGGGGCACTGTTAAATACCTCTAACAGACGAAAGTTTACAAATTCGTACGTATTTAAAAAGTAATATTAAATAAAAGAATGCAAAATCTTCCACACAGAAACTTACTTATGCGTTGGAAACTGCTCCTTCAACTTCTTAATTAAAATCTCCTCGACTTGCACATCGTACTGCGTCACCAGATCCCAAATATCCTCCTTCCTGTCGACTTTGACGTCTTTAGCCTCCCTAACCGTCTACAAAAGAAAAAAATTATAGTCGTATAGGGAATCGTTCTGAAACCTCGACACAAGCGATATTCCTTTACATTCCCCGCTTGCAGAACCAATTCCCTCGCATACTCGAAGTACTGCTTCACTTTGAGACCGTTGTTGCGTTCGCACATGTTCGTAGGATCGTGTTTTTTTTAAAAAAACGATACAATAGCCAAATCACTATAAACCACTCCGTTAATTATAATAATCTCGCGTCAAATCGGTTGCGGAAATCCTAACACTTGTTTTAAATACCCAAGAGCAATCGTGCGGACCTTGAAGGTGGATTTTTCAAACTAGGAACCGCGGCCGAGACAGAGAGGAAAAAAATCACTTTCTATGTGCCTTTATCTGTCCCATGCGTGTGTTGGGTGCTGCTGTGTATCACCTTGTCGTAATTGTTTTGGGATTATAGAACGAGACGCCGAGATCACAATGCTAACAGTGAATTTTCATAATGCGATTTTTTTGTTTCACTTCCTTTTTTTTATATACAACTACATCTTGGGCAATCGCTCCTTCCTTTAATATAATGTTCGTTACGAAAAAATGTATTCGTCATTAGCTTAATGGATGACTGAACGTGCGGACGGCTAAGCACATAATGATAATTTTTTTTTTCAGCTTAATTTTTTTTTATTACTAAACACGATAAGGTAAAAACTGCGATTATTAAGATTTTTTGTTGTTGTGTTGTTTCTGATCCATTGCTTCGGGAGTTTTTGCAATACTTCCCCCCACCCCCCGCCTTTACCTCATCACTGTTTTAACACCTAAGGATACATACAGGGTGTTGCAGCGAGAAAACGAAGGACACGTGATGATTTAGAAATTCCGAAAACTTTACAATAAATCGAATTTGAAAAATGGCATATACAATAGGGTTGGATCCTTCAACAAGTTATGTAAAAAACAATTAGTATATACAGAGTGTCCCACCCAAGACTGGGTCTTTTGATTACAGCTCCAATTTTGATTTTCGGGTTTTTGTACATAAGTTTTACAGAATTCAGTACTGCATAATCTAAAAATATTTTTGACTATACAAGGTGCTCCAAAATAATAAATCGAATTTGAAAAGTGGAATATACAATAGGGTTGGATCCTTCAACAAGTTATGCAAAAAACGATTAGTATATACAGGGTGTCCCACCCCCAAGACGGGGTCTTTGATTAAAACTCTAATTTTGATTTTCGAGTTTTTGTACAAAAGTTTTACAAAATTCAGTACTGCATAATGTAAAAAAATATTTTTGGCTATACAAGGTGCTCCAAAAGCAGAAAAACTCTACTTACTTTGTTATTTTAAATGGGACATCCTATTCCTATCCCCTATTTCATTTTTAAATTTTACGTAAAAAAATAACATCACTTTATATAAGCTACTGTAATAATAACGCTTTTGCAGAAAAAGCCCTTGCAGTAGTTTCCGGTTAAGGCGGCGTAGTTTGTATATGCATTTGTTTCGATATTCATATTTTATTTTTTTTTAACATGTCATTAGTTTATATTTTATTAAGTATTAATTATATGGTGTGTAAAAATGCTAAAGTAAGTTTTGTAAGACTACTGTTGTTGTAGGATTTATACAAATCAAATAGACCATTTTACACAGACAACTTACATTAGATTCTAAATTTGAAATAGTTACTGACCAAAATTTAGCATCTGTTGATGTCATTATTATGCTTATAGAATATTTTTCCAACAAATCTAAATTTTCGAAATAAGTCTTTCTAAAATAACACAACAATAATGATAATCTTAAATTCAATAATGATCTCGATATCTTTTATGACTCTCCGGCCATATTTAAAAAACGTCTTGTTCGTTCCCTCTTTTCTTTGATTTAATTTGTTGTTGCAATTCTTATAATTTTTTTTGTTCTTATCTCTTTTTCTTTATACAAAATATATGTAATCAATTGTTAATTTTTGCACTTAGCATTTACGTACTTTTTTCTTATATCTTAAGAATACAATGTTCTTGGGCTAGTCCTGTTTTTGTACTTATACTTAAATAAATAAACACGAACTATAAACGTAATTCCAATCAGACACAATGTCACAATTGAAAATTTGAAACAAAATTTGATACATTTGACAGCGATGATAGAGGCACAGATTTAATTTAATATTAGCCCGAAACAGAATCTTTAATTTTTGATTGGGCAGAACAATTGTGACGCTAGGTTAATTTTTTTTAATATATATTTTAATTTTTTTTTTTCCTTTAAAAATACTAATCTCATAAACAAAAAACCTGTAAGTTCGTTTCATAACCTGTTTCGCTTAATATTTAAGCATCTTCAGGTGAAACGAACAACTTGAATATAAGACACTACCACTTTTCACATTTTTAAATAGTGACTAAGTGACTTCAACTTAACATTAAAATAAAATTCTAAAATTCTATTAAATATCGGTTTTACATTATTTTCGATATTAAGATTTATCAACAATCACAATTTACATTTTTTACGAAATTGTAAACGTTTAAAAGTTATTTTTTCTTCTATTTCGCTCACACATATTAAATATAAACATAAAACATATATAAACCTGTTTGCGCACGTATAAATATACAGGGTGTTCCAAAACTTGCATCCAAGTTTTGTTTTTCTTAATGAAACGTCCTATATTTTATGGCATTTTTGAATGTTATACGCAAAACTATGCCAATTCCATACCCAATGCTATTTTTTTTTTATAATTTAAGGGATATTTCAACCTTTTCATTTTTTTTTTTTTTATTTCAAAACAATACTATATTGATCAAAATAGTTAAAGTTACAGTGCCTTGTATGTAACAAGCATATATACATTGAAAATGTTACAAGAAAAAATATGGAAATACTTTTAAAAAACAAAAAATTTAATTAATTATTTAAATAAGTAGATTTTATGAGTGATCCTCGTATAACAAAATTTTTAAATAAATCACTTTTATGTGTGTATTACAGATATATCGTAACGAGAAAGATGTACATTTATTCATACGATATTTCTATTACTTTAAATAAATACTTTATCATCCTATTTTTTTCTAAATTTATACAATAATTACACAATATTACACAGAGACGCAAAAGTATTGTTGAAATAAAAAATAAATAATAAAAAATCACCACAATTAGCCAACTAGTTTTTATATTCTGTCGATGTAGTAATCTAGAGAAGAGAAAGTATAAAAAAATATGTACCAACAATAATAAGAATGAAAAAAGACCAGAAACGGGAACATTTCCATAAACAACAGAATAAAAAAAAACCCAACAGTGACTAATATTTAATTCTTGTATTGGGAAACATGAATGGATGTATAAATTAAGGTTAGTTTTCACGTAATTTTACCGTGATATCTGTTTGAAGTGGTGTCAAAAGATTTTATAGTTGTAGAACAATAAAATTATAATCTATTTTAATTTTAATAAATGTTATCTAATGCACACCGTTTATGTACTTTAAGTTGATTTCATAGTGTTATAATAAAAATGTTAATTCATAAAGCGTTGTTTTATAACTCCACATAATCTTTAATTTTTAATTTATATGATTGAGAGAGGTATATATAATATACAGGATGATTTTCATCTTAATACATGTGCTATATTAATTCTAAAATTATTTTATAATTATCAAAAAGAAAATGATGACAATATTAGTGATAAGATAATAAACTATTTTTTTGTCAAAATTGACGTTTATTTGACATCTATCAAGTTTTCAGCGAAGAGATAAGACAAGAAGCGTCATTTTTGACTGGTCCACGGTCACAACTTTGGCGTTCTGTCAATTTACATAGAGGGCGCCAGTGCAGTCATTATTCTGACGTTGATCTTAACGGTTCTTGGGAGTACCCTAAAGGGGAGCAATTCCGATCAGTTTTATCTACTATTTCTGAGCTGCAATTATTATTATTGATTGAAAAAAAATGAAAAAATTATATATAATCATACATCTTTTAGCAACACATACCATCATGTATATTAATCCAATGTATTAAAACACTATTTTTTTTTAATACATCAAGCGTCATCGGTTTTGCCCCATAATATGGGGCAATTCCAATCACCCATCTATTTTCTTATAAAAACCGATTTGAAAGCTACACGAGGTAAATCCAATAACAAAAATTCCAATTTAAAAAAGGAAACTTACGGAAATAACAGAAAATATGTATTATAGAAATGGCAAACAGATAAATAATGACATAAACTGTAATAACTCAATAAACTAAAACTAAAACAAAATTTCATTCAACGCGCTTCCCTCTCAGTTCAAAAACGTAGCTTCCCCTTCTATGACCAGCTGGATAATTTGGTTTTTGGAAATTTCCTAAATTTCGTCAACTTGGAGAAATACAAAAGTCATCTTTTCTCTTCGTTAGAAACTACTTCTTTAAAGTAAGCCAATTACAGGGTAATGAATATGGCACTCCATTATTTTCTGATGCTTTCATAATGGATGAAGTGCTCTATTTTACTGTCCTGATAGCGCTTTGGAGGTATTTGGGGTTATATTGCTGTCTCCCGCCAGGCCATACTTTTTTTTATAGTTTCTCACCATAATTTTCAATAAAACCAACGTAGAAACATAAGTATGTCATATTTCTACGTTGTTCTATGAGCATGTTCTTTGTTCTTTTACTTTTCAAACTGATCGGTATTACCCCATGAGGTGTTAATTTTCCCCTTACTCTCTTGTTATTCCAACACTTTCATAAAGTCAAAAAAAGAAACGGTGAAGAATGAATGACAATTGATTCTTTTCACCTTATCCCTTTTCGAAAATTCGCTTAGTCCTAGTGGGATTCCCCAGTAGTAGTTTGTTTCCGTCAGTATGAAATATTACTCGTTGTCATTCCATCGGAAATTATTTTTTTAACAACAGGAAACTTTAATGAATACTTAAAAAGCCAGTTAGTTCTCTATGTTATAAACAAAGTTTATTAAATGACTGTGTTGCAAAACTTTCTTATCCTTTCCATAGATGCCAGACTAAATAATTGCCGTAAAATCAGGATTGATCGATTTTACCCCATGCGATCGAATTTGCCCCACATCCTTGGAATAATTTTACTGCGTTGTTAATTCAACTTATTGTTAATTTGATTGTTTCTTACTATTCTCTTATTTAATAATAACAACAACAATGTCTCTATTAAATTATATTAAGCATCAAAAAATGTTACTTTAAAATTTACTTTAAAATAAAATTCCTGATAAGTAAAGTATTTTTCTAGAATTCCATTGCAATTTTTGATAAATATTCCTCTTCACACTGTATCTCTGTGTAAGACTCCCAAGGCCATCTAAAACTTCTCATTTATCATTTTATTTTTATTTTATAAAATTACGCAACAGCATTGAATAATAATAACGACATGCACAAGTTTTGCGGGTGATCGAATGTACCGACGCGTGTAATTACAAACTTCCGAGGCGAACAAATAAATAAAAAAATACACAAACGCATTCAAATATGGGTAAACTTAGACGGCGTATATCTGATCCCCATCATTAATAAAAATTATAAACAACATTTACAACACATTGGAGCATTGAGAAAAAGCGTTATATAAAATCTATAATTACAAACATTTCCAGAATCCCTCTTCATCTCCCGGTCCGCAAGGCCCGCCCGGGGGACCTCCCGCCCCCATGCAGCAAGGGGTGCAAGGTCAGGAGAATCTGAACGCCCTGCAGAGGGCCATAGATTCCATGGAGGAGAAAGGGATGCAGGAGGACCCGAGATACTCGCAATTGTTGGCCATCAGGGCTAAAACTAACGGAAGTTCCGTTTTTAATCAGACGCAGATGAGCCAATTGAGGTATTGACGTGTGAAAATTGGCGCCCGAGCAGGGGATTTTTCTTAAACGTTTAATTTTAATCATTTTACAGGGCGCAGATTATGGCTTATAGGATGTTGGCTAGGAGTCAGCCTTTAAATCAACAAATAGTGATGGCGGTGCAAGGTAAACGACCTGATGGAGCCCCACAATGTCCAACGCCACCTTCCAGCCCGTTTCAACCGCAGGGCACCGGACAAGGGCAGCCACCAACTCAGGTAGGAAATATTTTGATTTATACAGTGTGGTTAAAAAAAAGGTTGTCGGATATTTTACCCAATTATAGTACTGGTGGAAATAAACAAAAAAGTCTTAGTCAACATGGGTCCGCAATTCAACTGTTTTTGACATATAGTCGATTGCATATTTTAAAATAAAAAAAAAAACATTTTTCGAGAGATACGAGAATAGTTCCCTTTGTCAAACAACTGATTGTGACTTAAAATTAGTTCTGTCAGACATCTCTCATCAGATTATTTATCATTTGCGTCAATTTTTTTTGTTCTTAAATTATGCATAAGTACACAAATGCAGAAATGGCCGATATGCATTTTATGTATGGTCGTGCGAATGGTAATGCCACTGAAGCACGGCGTATGTATGCCGAAGAATTTCCAAATCGGTTGTTACCGGGTGATAAGATTTTCTCAAGACTTCATATCCGGTTGTCCGAAACTGGTTCATTTAAAATTAATGGTGGTTCTGGTATACCTAGATTAGTTTCTTCTCCCGCAGTAGAATTAGATATTTTGAGACGGGTAGAAGACAACCCAAATATTAGCACCCGAAGACTTGCCGCAGAACTGAACGTCAGTCATCCTCTCATTTGGAGAATTCTGCGGGAACAGCAGCTCTATCCCTACCACATTCAACGCGTGCAAGTTCTTGCTCCTCACGATTATGATGCACGTAGGGTTTTTTGTCATTGGGTTTTACGAAAGCTGGCAGAAACTCCTAATTTTGCGACTCAGATTTTATTTAGTGACTAGGCTGGGTTTACAAGAGACGGAATATTCAGTTTTCATAACAATCACGTCTGGGCAGATGAAAATCCGCATGCTGTTGTTGAACTGCATCACCAAAACCGTTTTTCGCTAAATGTTTGGCTTGTTATTTTTGGAGACTGTTTAATTGGTCCAGTATTTCTCCCTAATCGTTTAACGGGAACAGTATACTTGGAATTTTTAAGAAATTAATTACCCGTTTTGTTGGAAGACGTGCCACTTTTTAACAGGTTAAATATGTTGTTTATGCACGATGGAGCTCCTGCGCATTTTTCCATCGTAGTTAGAAATTTCTTAAATCAAGATTACAACGAGAGATGGATAGGACGGGGGTGGACCAACTGCATGGCCTCCTAGGTCCCCTGACCTGACACCTCTAGACTTCTATGTTTGGGGCATCTAAAACAATTAGTGTACGCACGATCTGTAAACAATTTGGAAGAACTCAGGCAACAATCGTAATTGTTGCGAGGAAATTCGAGGACTCCAGGAATTTTCGAAAGATTGCGTCATCTTTCATAAGAAGGTGTGAAGCATGCTTAGAAATGAACGGTGGACATGTAGAACAATTCTTTTTTTTACTTTAAATAACATTTGTTTATTTACATTGCGATCAGAATTTCTTTGAAAATTTTTATCCTACTAAAACAATATGCAATCGACTATATGTCAAAAACAGTCGAATTGCGGACCCATGTTGACTAAGACTTTTTTATTTATTTCCACCAGTACTACAATTGGGTAAAATATCCAACAAACTTTTTTTAACACACTATATAATTTTTTTTTAAAAAAAGAGTATATTTTTCTTATGACTTAAAAACATTTTGCTTCGCTCTGTGTATCTCAAAACCCAATACTTTATGATTGAGTAGTTTTGTAAAGATATTTTTGAGTTTTAATATTTTAGTGTACTAAAAAAAAAACATTAATGCATGTTTTCCTGTTATGATATTTTAACGTTGATATTAAAAATAAATATTACCACAGTTGCCAAAATCATTGATTATTACGATCGATGAATTTGGGAAGCGACAAATACAAGCGACTCAAATTAAAATATAAACTTATTTTGTTGAAAATGTTCTAATTTTTTTTTTTTTTTGAGGCACTTGTATTTTGTAAAAGTGACAGTATTAATTTATAATAATTCCGCTTATACTATATCATTTTTATTTTCACAAAATGCTATGCTTTATTTTTGACACTGTATTCTGGCTTATCACTTATTTATTTTGAATTAATACATGATTTACTTTGTTCACTTATTATATTGTATTAGTTTTAATAACAACAGTAGATTAATAATTTATTAGATGTTATGCAGTATGTAGAACTAATTTTGTTGTTGTGTTATGTATCTCATTAATAAGTACTTAATTAATACTATTTTTTGCACTTCTGTAATTTTGTGTTATGTATCTGTAGTTGTTGTCTTTCCTTCAATCTTTATTATTATTATTATTTTGTTACTCTGCAGATTCGTAATCACACGTCTTAAAAGTTAGTTAATAGTAGCGTTCTTACTTCTCTAAATATTTTTAACACGATGTGATTATTTGTTATAATGTAATCTGTTATTATATCTTGTTCGTTGATAATTAAAAATATTAATAGACGTTTGTAGTAAATAACATATTTAAAAATGAATACGTTAAAAAGAATATAAGGAATGAGAGAATATGATAAAAAAAAAATTATCATTAACCTCCGAGTGGTCACGTGGCGGCATTTACACCGCCCTATGTAAAACGACCGTACATGACAAACATCTGATTTTTCCTAAGCGGCGGTGTAAATGCCGCCAACGCGATCACTCGAAGGTTAAGGCAAAATGATAGTCGAAAGACATTAGTTGGGAGAGAGGGAGGGAAGGGTTATTATAATTTGCAAATACTGTTGAAATATTAAATAAATAATATAAATAAACAATAAATATAAAGAAATTACATATATAATATTTTTTTAAAAAGAAAAAGTGTATTGACACTACTAGAATATGAAAATATCTAACACTACGCATAGAAAGTTATCACAAAACATACCTCAACTATGCAGCAACATTCTTAACGCCCAAATATTACTAACTGTCTGTTCACGTTAAGAAAATATACAAATTGATAAAGAAAATAGAAAATAGTACTAACATTTTATTTTTAAACTACACCGCCATTGTTTGAGAGACTTAAATTTTATAGTATTTTCGATGTGACTCCTTGCTCCTAATAAAAACGTCATTGCTCGAGTTCAAGTTGCTCTAAAAGTGATCACCATAGTAAGCAAACAGGTCTAATAGTAGTATTTTTAATAGTAGTATTTTTAATAGTAACCAAACACGTCTTATACTCAGGCTTAACTTTTAAGGTTAGGATTTAGAATCGTCAAAGTTGGCTGTTCGAGCTGGTTAGATCAGCGAATAGATAAGACAAGAAGCGCCATCTGTTGTCGGCACCTTTGATGTGTTGTCACCGAAAATATGACTTCTAGCGATACTTCAATATTTTAGCGCCACGTGCATCAGTTGTCTTCCTCCTGTTCTTTTACGCCGATCATAAAGAGCGTGTGTCGGAGAGGGAAATACAATCTCATCTCAAAATGGCCGCTATTTGGCACGTGTATACGAAATTTGATTAGTAATAGAGCCGTTGTTAGTGTTATTATTAAATAAATAATCAACGTCAGAATAATGACTGCATTGGCGCCCTCTCTATGAATGGATAGTACTGTCAGAACCAGAGTTGCCAACTTGGTGAATTTTCCACTAAATGTAGTGTATTGAAAGCACGTCTGGTGTACACAAGTAATATTCTAGTGGCTAAGTGAAAAGTTTAGTGAATTTTCTTTAATTTTAGTAATAAATCTAGTAAATTATATGAAAGTATAGGAAAATCTAGCAGTGTAACTCTCGCCAAGATAAATTTCAGTCGAGGGGAAACGCCACTTTATTTTGTACCGTATAAAGTATGTTATGTAAGGCTACTTTGTATTCTATGATGTGGAATCTAGATAAGTGTTTTGTAATTTAGCTTTCTTCGTGAATGTTAGATTGTATTTTCGTTTATATGAGAGTGATTTTAATTTTAATTCTAACACACATAAATTTTTAAAATTTTGCGCATTATCCACAAAACAAAATGGTAGAAGGTCACCAAAAATGTTCCCCAAAAACCTACTTATAAAAACGTCAGTGACTCTACTTGATTTTCCTATACTTTGATTGCCTTATACAAATATATGTAAATAAATAACTAAAATTATTTTCTAAGTATCCAATGAACGTTATATGTGAAGGTTAGATAAGAATAATAAAACTCGTTCTTTCGTTCATTTGATATTTATTATTTGATTAGTAGTTTCGGCTTTTTAAAAAGCCATCTTCAGATCAACGTGAAAAAAAGATAAAATTGTCGATTATCAAATTAAAAAAACACCAAACATGAAAATAAATTAAGCGGACACCAACAATTATACAAATAAATTAAATATAAAATTTAAGTTTTTCTTATACTTAAATTTTATATTTAAATTATTTGTGTAATTGTTGGTGTCCGTTTAATTTATTTTGATAATCGACAATTTTACCTTTTTTGACGTTGATCTGAAGATGGCCTTTTTAAAAAGCCGAAACTAGTAATCAAATAATAAATATTAAATGAATGAAAGAACGAGTTTTATTACTCTTATCTAACCTTCAAATAAATAAAAGGTAAATACTTTATAAAGTAATTTCTTTCTCAATTCTAGTGATTTTCTGGTGGAATTATAATCCCGATATAATGAAATGTGTCTTCTATCAATTGGCAACACTGGTCAGAACGGCAAAGTCGTTCGTGCCCGTGGACCCGTCAAAAATGATGAAAGTGTTGCTTCTTGTCTTATCTTTTCGCTGGTTAGACTATATTTTCAAATGGAGTATCATCATCACCAGTTAATGGAATTTCTAGCACCTCTAAACACTCTGTTTACTCATATTTACTCTCATTTTTATACAACGTTTAAGTATGATTTAGGTTATATTTTACAATTGATCGACGTTGATGTACCTCGCGAATCAGATCAATGCGAGGCATTCTCAGAGCACTTTTTAACAGAGCATCAAACATAATCGAACACGCTAATCGTGATGGAAGACAAACCAAACACAGATTTTGCAGTCGGAGTTATATGTTATACGGATATCCATTATAGCGCCATCTGTTATTTCCTTAACGTGAATGGAACATTCGTGCTAATTTCAATGCAAACACGTTGATTTTTTTTTTTTATAAAATTGTGTGTATACAGGTATGGCAGATAGCTATTATAGTCAGTGCAATAACTGATCTTGTACCTATCGATATTAATTCGAACTTTAAACAATTGAAGATACGAGTGGATGAAGGTGCTATGTCGCATTTTAAAAACTGTCTTTTTTGCATGAATCAAGGTGTTTTGTACCCATCTTTCACATAGCAGCACCATCGAAAATTCCAGAAATTCAAGAACACTCGAGTCTTGTGAATGTATGAAGGAGTTATGTTACAATACTTTTGAAAATACTTAATTTCTGAAAAAGCTTGACACCTTCATCCACTCGTGTCTTCAATTACTATTAGGTGTCAAAACTTGTAATAAACTATTTTTTAATACAACATATAATCATGTATGCAACGTACAAGAACCGCGCTATTATAGGGTGGACCGCCCCCACCACAACCGCCACCCCCCAACGAAAATAGCGAACCGTCACCCCCCGACTTGGCACCGCCTCCACCCCAAGTCCAAATGAGACCGCCCTGTCCGCCGATGCCGCAACCGCCTCCAGTGGTGCCACCGCCGCAACAAGGACCGCCCCCGCAATCGCAGCAACAGCAACCACCTCCGCAACCCCACCACAGCAGCAGCCGCCTCCGATACCCCCACAAAACGTGCAACTACCTCCACCGGTGCAGGTAAAGCGAGAAGTAGATTTTTGGAACGCTTTCGAGTGTACGGAATAAAGCATAGCATGTGATCATGTTTAGATTTAGTATTTACACCGTTGCCAAATCTCCCACCTTAATGCCATTTTATTTTAAATCAGCGAAAAATAATTTTTATTTAGATTTAGGTCCAAATTCGTATTTACACTGTTGCCAAATCTCCCACATTAATGTAATTTTATTTTAAATCGGCGAAAAATAATTTTTGTTTAGGTTTAGGTCTAAAATCGTATTTACACTGTTGCCAAATCTCCCACATTAATGTAATTTTATTTTAAATCGCTGCAAAATAATATCTGTGAAAATATGTACACTTCTCACAGGAAAATCGGGACACCAGCAATCCAGAATTTTAAAATTTCTTGATTGTAAATGCAACTTTCGGAGGACGTATTCACTTATCATAACCATAAATCACTTAATTATGTATATTACTGCGATCAAAGGTAAAGACTAGAAATTTAAACAGAAAAATAAATATATTGTAACGTTTTTCTATTCTTAAAACGTTGTCGGGGTTTAGAAAAATACACAGGCGATATATTTAAATTAACTTATTCTATTAACACAATTACGGTACTTAAAATCTATTAAAAATGCTTATTAATCAAATCACTAATGCCTTTGTTTATGTAAACGATTTATTTGCACCGATATTTATATTACACGTACTAATTCACTCGTGTTATTTCCACTCGCGATCCGCACTATCCAACTCGTATCGACTGACTGACTCCTGGCCAACCTGACGCGTTATTTATATCTGGCGCGAAACTTCCAGATTGTTCGGGACCCTTCTAGAACGTCCTTCGAGATTCAGGAGAATATTCACGAATCTTCGACTCGGTACTACCCTCTGTCATTCCTGGCAGGTAGTTCTTTCTTCCGCTATGCTAGCGCCATCTAGGGGCGCCAGCGGAACCGCCAGTTTAAAAAGTTGGCGCTCGCTACAATATAGAGAGAAAAAGGTTTATGTATAGTATAAACAAATCGGAGTTTAGGTGGCGGCGTTTCCTTTAGAAATACCAATGAAAAAGAAATACATAACAACAAAAATAACTCTTGAATAGATGGCGTCATTTAGAAATATATATGTATTTAACTTGTTTGATGTTATGTAGAGATAATTCTTTTTTAAGAAAACATGGTGATGGAATTTTATTATTTAATATTATGTTACTTGTTAGTGCTGCTTTGATATTAGTTACTTAGTTCGATCTATGCTCGCGAGTATTAGTTTAACAATAGATAATATGTCAATCAGTCTCCTCAGTTTTGGGATAATATGATTTTCACACATTTATTGACTACACTATTATTGATGTATTAATTACTATTGTTGTTTAGTATTCTTAAATATTGTATTACTATAAAGTTTTCTTCTATCTATAAAAAAATACCAAAACTAGGCTAAAGATTATTTATAAAATTCTTAAAGCAATTAAGTTCGCAAAGAAATTATTTATTTTATTAATTCATTAATTAATTATTTTCAGAAAATATATCTTAGCTATCGCCTGTGTAATCTGACGTCGTTGATCTATTTTCTTAAAATATGGCTAACACTTGTTATCTTTACAAACTGTCTTTATGTAGCACAGATTTATTAACAATTATTTACAATATTATTGAATTTATAATACATAACAAACATTGTAAGAAAACATATTGTTCGTCAATCTTAGTTAGTGCTAAAATATTTATTTTTGAATTTGATACATTTATTACTTTTTCGTTGCTACTACCTGAAGCTGTGTTACAGACCAAAAGTGTTAGCTGTATTTCAATAAAATAGAACGACATTGGATTACAGAGGCGATAGTTAAGATATATTTCTTGAAAATACAATAAACGGAGGGTTAATAAAATAAATAATTTCTTTGCGTAATTAATTGCTTTAAAAATTTTGTAAATAATCTTAAACTGTTTTTGGTAATTTTTTTTAATACATAGTAAAATATTTTGTAGTAATACAATATTTAAGGATACTAAACAACAATAATAATGAATACATCAATAATAGTGTAATTAATCAATGTGAAAATCACATTATTCAAAAACTCAGGAGGTTGATTGACATGATGTCTATTGCTAAAGTATTACTTGCGAGCATAAATCAAACTAAGTAACTAATATGGAAGGAATGATTAGGCATAGGCCTCAATCTCCTGACGGTGATCAAACCTGGGATATGCCGCGGGATGATATGTTAAAAAAATTTAGCTTTGTGAAAGAATTCACCATAAAGCTAAGTAACAGGAACGAGTGGGATCATAACACCATCTTAAACTTGAATAGAAATGCCATCAAATGGTATACTGATGGTTCCAAAACGGCAGAAGGAACTGGAATAGGAATATATGGGCCTAGAACTACATATTACGAAAGCTTGGGAAAATACCCAAGTATATTTCAGGCGGAAATACACGCTATTGGAAGATGTGTTCAGTTCAATATGTATAGGAACTATCGGAAGCAGGAGATTATCATTGTGTCTGATAGTCAAGCAGCCATCAAGGCGCTGAGCTCATATGAAATCAGCTCCAAGATGGTCTGGGAATGCCTAGGGAAACTAAATGAGTTAGGCGAAAGAAATGAAGTAACCCTCCTGTGGGTTCCGGATCACACAAGAGTGGAAGGAAACGAAATAACGGATAACCTCGCAAAAAAGGGGCTGGAATGCCTTTTGTAGGGCCTGAACCCTTTTGCGGGTTAAGTAGCAGTACAATACTGAAGAATCTAAAAATAGAAATGGAACAGAGAAAATCCAGTTACTGGGAAGATCTCCAGGGAATGAGGCAAAGTAAAATTCTTCTGGGAACTTATAACCAGAAGAGGTTTACAGAATGCATCAACCTGAGTAAGAACAATGTTCGCATATTAACAGGGAATACTTTCAGGCCATTGTAGACTGAAAGGACACCTGAGTAAGCTTGGATTGGAAAAAATCCTGAATGCAGATTTTGTGGGGAACAGGATGAAACACCCATCCATCTCCTCTCAAACTGTGTAGCACTGTGCAACTCGAGGGCATTGCACTTGGGAGCATGTGAAATCGAAGAGGGAGACTTACCTAGACTGGGGCCCTCTGACATCCTACAGTTTCTAAAAGGAGTAGGATTGGAAGGCCAGCTGTAAAGCAGCAAGAATAGTGGACACAATAGATCTTTTAGGTCGCAGTGTAACATTACAACTAATATCATACCCACTGGGCAAAATTTCAATTTTCCCACAATAACTTCAACAGAAAGCCATCAAAATAACTAGTAATGTAATAAAAAACCGTTGGTAATTTCGTGTTTCAATGTTGAAGTTATTAAGAATAATTGTGGGAAATTTAAATTTTGCTCAGTGGGTAGTAGTACTAATAGGTAATATAATTTTAAAATCCCATCGCCATATGTTTTCTTAAAAAAATAATTTTATTCTTTTTTGCATTAATATTTTCGTATTCGGTATTTCTAAGGAAACACCGCCACCGAAATTCCAATGTGTTTATTTATTGTATAAACCTTTTTCTCTATATATATTTATATTTCTGTTTAAATTTTTTAGTCTTTACCTTTGATCGCAATAATACACACAAAAAAGTGATTTATGGCTTTGATAAGTGCGTATTTCCTCTGAAAGCTGCATTTACACTCAAGAAATTTTAAAATTCACGATTTTTCCTGTGAGAAGTGTACATTGTGGTCAATTTTCCAAATTCATTGATGGTCAGACTTTATTATTATTAACTATAGCAGCCTCCGCAAATTCCAAAATCCAACCAGCAACCGCCCACGAGTAACATGCAGCCGCAGATGAACAGGTCGGGTGTCATTCCGAATCAACAGCAACCGCCTCAGCAACAACAACAATCAGTAGCACCACAACAGCAGATGCAGCAGCCGATGCAACAAGTTCCACAGCAAACCCAGCCTCAGCAACAACAACAGCAGCAGCAGCAACAACAACAACCGCAAATGCCTCCAACAAAGCAGAATAGAGTCACTACCATTCCGAAGCCGGTCGGTATCGATCCATTGGTCATATTGCAGGAACGGGAGAACAGAGTGGCAGCCCGGATAGCCGCCCGGATGGATCAGCTGTGCAATTTACCGACAAACATGCCGGAAGACCTCCGGATACAAGCTCAGATCGAGCTGAGAGCTCTGCGTTGCTTGAATTTCCAACGACAGCTCCGTAGTGAGATCATAGCCTGCACGAGACGGGATACGACTTTGGAGACGGCTGTCAACGTTAAAGCCTATAAGAGGACTAAGCGGCAGGGATTGCGTGAGGCTAGAGCGACTGAGAAATTGGAGAAGCAGCAGAAATTAGAAGCCGAGAGGAAACGCAGACAGAAGCATCAGGAATTCCTAACGTCAGTCCTGCAACACGGCAAGGATTTCAAAGAATTCCACCGTAACAATCAAGCGAAATTAGCCAGATTAAATAAAGCCGTTATGAATTACCACGCAAACGCTGAGAGGGAACAGAAGAAAGAACAAGAACGGATAGAGAAGGAACGTATGAGACGGTTGATGGCCGAAGACGAAGAAGGTTACAGGAAATTGATCGATCAGAAGAAAGACAAACGTTTGGCATTCTTACTATCGCAGACTGATGAGTACATCTCGAACCTCACCGAGATGGTGAAACAGCATAAGATCGAACAGAAGCGGAAACAGCAGGAGGAGGAAAAGAGGAAGAAGGTTGAGACTGCTGCGTTATATAACCTTAAAATTGTTATTTAATTCTGTAAATTCTTTTAGACAGAAGAAAGCGAAAGAATGGGTGCGGACGGCTTGGAGTACGATGATGATGATTCGCAAGGTTCCGACAAGCCGATAACCGTGATAGAACCATCCACCGGGAAGAAATTAAGTGGGGACGATGCACCGATGCTCAGTCAGCTTCACCAATGGTTGGAGGCGCATCCCGGTTGGGAAGTTGCAGATACTGACGATGAAGATGATGATGATGATGATTCACACTGTAATGATATAAATAATTATTGTTTCTTAAACAAAGATATACATTTTATATTAATTTTTACAGCGAGAAGTCGTGGACACCAATCGGAAGAAGATAAAGCGAAAGACCTTATAAATAAAGCTAAAGTCGAAGACGATGAATACCATAAGAATGCTAACGAGGAACAGACTTACTACAGGTATTCAATTCTACAGCGAATCTTTTCACACATTAAATACAGGGTTATTATTGTATAGCACTTTTCAAAATAAAGGGGTGAAAGATATACATGAGTAATGCCTATATACAAAAAATGACGGTTCTATGTGCATGTTGTAATTTTCCAAATTTTAGGGCCCAAAATGTAGTTGAAGACGGCCCACATCTGTGTTTACCGTATGTATGCACATAAATCTGATAAGAAATGAATTTCAACCATCTGTTAGTAAACATCGAAAAAATTAAATGCTAGGCATAGTGAATTCATTCAAAGCGGATGTTATTTACACAAGATTTAAACTGAGATAAGACGAAAGCACCAGAATGCAAACAAAGCAGTCAGGTGTTTTTTTTTTATGATGTGCTTTTGCCATGAACTCGTGTATCACGTAAAATAGTAGTACATTTTAAAGGTTAAATTTATTTTAAAATAAACTTATTATGTTTGCAATAAAAACTAATGTATTGATTGTTAACTTTATGTAGCGTGTTTCAAATCTATACGGTGCCATTGCAAACGCATGCATCCACTGCGAATAGCAAGTGCACACTAAATGTAATCCCAAGTATCCCAACGTTCAAAGTGTAGCGACGACCGCTGGTTCACCGGTATGCTAAATGAGTCAGGGCCGAACTCGAATAAAGAAAAATCATTTTCTCGACACTCCGTGTACTTAGAACCGTCATTTTTTGTATATAGGCATTGCTCATGTATATCTTTTACCCCTTTTTTTAAAAAGTGCTATACAATAATAACCCTGTATAATATTGGCAATAATACGCATCATTTAATTGTTTTTTTCCTCTTTAAAATTGTAGGAACGTTTAAAACTATAATAAAATAAAAGTTTGACCCATTACTTAATGAAACGATGTGTATTATTCAAACCTAAAGCAAATTTAAAACTAGCTAATTACTCGGCAAACATCTTCAATATTAAATTTTCCCGTTAAAGAGAAACAAAAAAAAAAAAAACCAATCGTAATAATGAATTTTTTTGCAGCATCGCACACACCGTACACGAAATCGTAACAGAACAAGCTTCGATTATGGTGAACGGTAAGTTGAAGGAGTACCAAATCAAGGGATTGGAATGGTTGGTGTCGTTGTACAACAATAATCTCAACGGAATCTTAGCCGATGAAATGGGTTTGGGTAAAACAATCCAGACAATAGCTCTAATCACATATTCTGATGGAGAAGAAGAAAGTCAACGGACCGTTTTTGATCATCGTACCTTTATCGTAAGTTAAAATTTATAATAATGATAATAATATCAGCAGATCAACTCTGGCAAATTTCTACTACCTCCGCTAATTCACGAAAAATACCAGAAATAAACAAACTTTTTACTTATCTAGTAGGATATTTAATTTAAAACATATATTTAATAAGTTTTCCAACTTATCTGATCAAAAAATTTCACCCTTTAAATCAAGTAAAAAAAATATTTAATATATATTTTTTTTACGTAAAACATCCCTAAGTTTGGTCAATAATAAACACATAATAAAATATTTATTATTTTAAAAAACTTTCTAATGATTATTGATAATAAAAAATAAAAATACGGAATATGATACTTTTATTTTATTTATATATCATTAATATGAATAACAAACATATCATTTAAGCATATTCTGGATCTTAGATTGACAACCCAAAAATTCAACTGTTAATTACACAGTGATACAAAATCGAACTTTTCGAATGGGAATGGGATGAGACCAATTGCAAATGAAAGTTGACATTATCCATAACAAAACCTTGAAGGGTTTTTTTTTTTTAGTTCAGTGCGAGATTTTTTTTACACGCATTTGAAGTTTTTCAAATTTTGGAACGCTGTCTAACAAGGAAAGATCATTGAAAATTTGATAAAATAATGCTTTTTTATTTTTATTAACCTGGAAAGTTGTGGTATCTTACTGTTTTTTGGGCCGAGGAATTCATTTTCGATATTTATTTTATACCTAAACTGACGCTAGATGGCGCTGTCATCAAAATGGTGCTATTTCTTGTAAATTTTCAATAAAAAAACGGTGTATTTACTGCTTCACTGCTTTAGACATCATATTTGAGCCCTTAAAGAATTTCTACAAAAAACAAAACAGTAAGGCATAAATTCAAAACAAGACCATAAAGATACACAAGCGCACAATTACATTACCTGTCAATCTATATATATTGACAACAACGTACCAAGACAATTTAGTAAGAAAACAACCACTGAAGATGGCGCATAGCCGGAATGAATGTTTGCAGCATTTGAAATATTGTTATGTTTGTGGAAAATATAATAGACAAAAGAATTTGGTGCCAAAATATGAGAGTATGAAACAATTGTATTTACAGTATTTTGGAGTAGAGGTTATTGATGTAGATTGGGTACCTAAAAACGTGTGCAGAACTTGCAATGGTTCTTGAAAGCCTTTGAGGAAGTTGGTGTGAATATGTCATTAAAAATTCATTTTCTCCATCACCATATGGATTGGTTTGAAAACCAACTATCCACCGAATCTGATGAGCAAGGTGAACGAAAGTAGCTTTAACCATGGAAACTAGGTACAGAGGAAAGACACTAGATTCTATGTTAGGTGATTTATGCTGGTGGTTAAAGAGAACAACCGATGAAGAGGATACTGACGAAGAGCAAGAACCAGAAACATACAGAGATCCACAGCCTACTACTTCTGGAGCTTTTGCTACTTCAAACATGCAAATTGACAGTGATAGTGATGATGATTAAGCGGATCCAAAATGAGATCCAAATAAGATATAATAAGATATAATACTTTAAAATAAAAAAGTTATTTTTGTAAGCACCATTTGTATGAGAGCGCCATCTAGCGTCAGTTTTAGGTAAAAATAAACATCGAGAATGAATTTCTCGACCCCAAAAACAGTAAGATACCACAACTTTTCCAGGATAATAAAAATAAAAAAGCATTATTTTATCAAATTTTCAATGATCTTTCCTTGTTAGACAGCGTTCCAAAATCAACAACTTCAAATGCGTGTCAAAGAAATCTCGCACTGAACTAAAAAAATCCCTTCAAGGTTTTGTTATGGATAATGTCAACTTTCATTTGCAATTGGTCTCATCCCATTCCCATTTTGGTTGTTGCACTGTGTAATTTAATAACTTTCCTATATCTTTGTATTTGTTATGTTTTATTGTTTGCTATTTAGACGGCTCTGAAGATTGTTAGTCAGCCAAAACATGTCAGCCAATAACTTGGAACTTTGATTGAATTTTCTTACCTACTGATTTCTTCATCAATCAATATTACTTATTTTTTGAACACAACCATGTATTTGTATTATATCATGCAGAACTTTATCAAACTGGGTGTTGGAGTTTGAAAAATGGTCACCATCCGTGGTTGTAGTATCATACAAAGGCTCACCAGCCGGTCGAAGAGCAATACAATCCCAAATGCGATCAACCAAATTCAATGTTCTCTTAACCACATATGAATACGTAATCAAAGATAAGGGAGTATTAGCTAAAGTAAGTTTTTTTTCTTCTTCTAATTGTTTCACTGAATAAACTTGCTTATATACGATTAATTTAGCTGCCATGGAAATATATGATCATCGACGAGGGTCATCGAATGAAGAATCACCACTGCAAGCTGACGCAAGTGCTCAACACCCATTACTTAGCCCCGCATCGGTTGCTATTGACGGGAACTCCCTTGCAAAATAAGCTACCGGAACTTTGGGCTCTCCTAAACTTCTTATTGCCATCGATATTTAAGAGCTGTTCGACTTTCGAACAATGGTTTAATGCACCGTTCGCAACGACCGGGGAGAAGGTTGAATTAAATGAGGAAGAGACCATTTTGATTATCAGGCGTTTACACAAAGTGCTCAGACCGTTCCTGTTGAGACGGTTGAAGAAGGAAGTGGAATCTCAATTGCCCGATAAAGTGGAATATATTATCAAATGCGACATGTCCGGATTACAACGAGTCTTATACAAGTGAGAATTATGATTAAAAATTTATTCGTTTTAAACTGATTCTTTATTCTATTTAGGCACATGCAAAGTAAGGGTGTTTTACTGACCGATGGTTCGGAAAAAGGTAATAAAGGCAAAGGAGGCGCTAAAGCCTTAATGAACACCATCGTCCAACTACGTAAGCTGTGCAACCATCCGTTTATGTTCCAAAATATCGAAGAGAAGTACTGCGATCACGTGGGAATGGCCGGAGGTGTCATTTCGGGGTAAATAATAAAAAAAAATCCCACATTTCCACTCTCACCGATAAAATTATTTATATTATTATTTTTTTAATGTTGCAGTCCGGATATATACAGAGCTTCGGGTAAATTCGAATTATTAGATCGCATCCTGCCGAAATTGAAGTCGACCAATCACCGGGTGCTCCTATTCTGTCAAATGACTCAGCTCATGACCATAATGGAGGATTATCTCAGTTGGAGGGGTTTCGGCTACTTTAGATTTTGTATGGCACGACGAAAGGCGGAGGATCGTGGAGATCTACTGAAGAAATTCAATACCAAGAACAGCGAGTACTTTATTTTCTTGCTGTCGACTAGAGCCGGAGGTCTGGGTTTGAATCTGCAGAGTGCGGACACTGTTATTATATTCGATTCTGATTGGAACCCGCATCAGGTAAGTGTTGATTTTTTTATTAAGTTTTTATTAAAGAAAAAATATGAAAAAATGTTTTAGTACGGACCACTATTATTTATCTAAAAATAGTTTTCTTTTTAATATCTTTAATATTTCTTTAAATTCTTAGGTAATGTATGAAAGCAAGGTATTTGCACATACTCTTCATTTTTATAGATAAATTGTAGAAAGAACAAAAATTATATAATATACGACGAAAATACAGGACCGGATTAAGGATTTTTATTTTTTGCATAAAATAAAGATGCCAAGAGATTTTCGTTTTATAGCAGTACACTTTTCTGAATGTTTTTGTTTTAAAATAAAATTAAAACAATTAATAATAAAATTTTAAATATATAAAATAAGCAACTTGTGAAAAAATAAAAAAAAAAGATATTTACTAAATACGGTTCTGTATTTTTCTTTTTCTATTTTTTTTTAATATATATAAACCATAAAAGAGCGTTTTTGATATATATCTTGCAGAGAAAGAAAATAAAAATGAAAAAAAGAAATTGTTTCTACATCTCAAATAAGTATTGATTTATAAAAAAAAAAATGTAAAATATTTAAATACGGACTTATACTTCTAATTCTATAAGTAATTTATATTTTAAAATTTGTAATTCAAGGCAGAGAACCAGGATTAGAAGCCAACGTTATAAATAAATGCTTTATACATATATCCAAAAATCAGAACAAGACTAAACACTTCAAAATTTTTGATTTTTCCACGATATGCTGAGAGAATTTTATTTCCACAATAACAGATTTTAATAAATGTCGATTTTTAAACAACGAACAAAAAATATTTAATATGGATCTGTATCGAATGTCTTATAAATTTGTATATGAATATGAAAAACCGCAAAATTATTAAAAAAAAAAGAGTTAAGGTCGGAATACTCTTCATTTGATTTTCTTTCATTTTTTATAAATAAATATAGTGACAGAGTATTCTTTTCTATAGCACTTCATACTAAATTAATGGTAATTTTTGAATAGAGTAAAATGAAAGGACGAAAAATGTTTAATAGATCCTTTAGTAAATTTCTAATATTTTTTAAAAAGGCTTATGAGTCAACCTATTTTTTTATATCAGCTACAGAGTTAAAACGTAATTTCAAGAATGATTTCTCTATAATAAAAAAATAAAGTCAGGGCCGAACTAAATACTGTTAGTTTAATTTTCATAACACGTAAATAAAAATAGTAACGGATTTTTTCCTTCTCTAATACCCCACACTAAATAAATGTCAATTTTTTGGTAGGATAGAAAAAAAATAACAGCAAATTTAATATCATCTAATGCGGACCTGTATTATAATTCATTTAATTTATTATAAGTCATTATAAAAAGTGTGAAACTTCAATTTTATTATTTTTACACATTGTTTTACATTTGCAAATTCTACGACAAGAAGGCTAACATTATTTTTTTATTATTTTGGGAAAGTCAGGATCGAATTATAAAATTTTTATGGCTCTTTTTTATCATAAATAAAAAATTCATTAAATTTTTTTTCTATAATACAACACCTTCTCATTATCCCTTCCATTTCATTGTATTTCACCTTATTTCTATTATTTTTTATATATATATTTAAATTTTTAAAACATACGAGAAAAGATTTATCGAAATGTCAAAACAGGACTAAGAATTTGAAATTTCGATTTTCCACCAATGCAGATAAAGATACTTAGAGAATTTCCTTTCAACTCTAGTACACTTTAATAAATGTCAATATCTAAACTCGATATGAAAGCAAAAAAAAAATCTTTAATACGGATCTGTATCTATAATGTCTTGATAGTATTTTTAACGATCTACAACTCGTTGCAGAGGTGAAACGCGATTTCAAGAATGATTAAATATTCTTTATTTTTATACATATATAAAAAAAATAAAGTCAGGGCCGAACTGAGTACTGTTAGTTCAATTTTCATATTACGCAAATAAAAACAGTCACAGATGTTTTCTTTCTCTAATACCCTACACTAAATAAATGGCAATTTTTTTTTGGTAGGATAAAAAAAATTAACAGAAAATATAATCTCATCTAATGCGGACCTGTATTATAATTCGTTATAAAAAGTGTGAAGCTCAATTTTATTGTTTTTACGCATTTTTTTTTACATCTGTAAATTCCACGAAAAAGGCTAAAATTGAATGTTTATTATTTCGCAAAAATCAGGACCGAATTATAAAATTCTTATGACTTTTTTTTTTATCATAAATAAAAATTTCATTAAATTTCCTTACTATAATACAACACCTTCTTCTTACCCCAATGTCAATTTTTTGGTAGGACAGAAAAAGTTAATAGTAAATGTAATATCTATTGCGGACCTGTATTATAATTCTTTTAATTTATTATCAGTCATTACAAAAAGTGTGAAACTTTAATTATATTATTTTTACGCATTTTTTTACATTTGTAAATTCCACGAAAAAAAAGGCTGAAATTGAATTTTTATTATTTCGGAAAACCCAGGACCGAATTATAAAATTTTTATTGCTCCTTTTTTATCACAAATATTTTTTTTTTAATTTTCTTTCTATAATACAACACCTTCTAGTTATTCCCTCCACTATTATGGTATTTCATCTTATTTCTACCACAAATCTACATAACAGCATTATGAGTTATATTGCATAAACTGTCACCTGTCAATTTTAGGATTTGCAAGCCCAAGATCGCGCCCACCGTATCGGGCAACAAAACGAAGTGCGAGTACTACGTCTAATGACGGTAAACTCTGTAGAAGAGAGAATTTTAGCCGCGGCCAGATACAAACTCAACATGGACGAAAAAGTCATCCAAGCCGGAATGTTCGATCAAAAGTCGACGGGGTCGGAACGCAACAAGTTCTTTGCAAAGGTATCCTTGCATCAAGATGGCGATGACGAAGAGGTTCAGTCAGCTCTCCTAATCGTCGTCGTACAATTTAAACTATATCTCTGTCGATTTTCGCAGGAGGAAAACGAAGTCCCAGACGACGAAACGGTAAACCAAATGGTGGCTCGTACCGAATCGGAATTCGACCTATTCCAAAAGATGGACCTGGAACGTAGGAGGGAGGAAGCCAAACTAGGTCCCGCTAGGAAATCCAGATTGATCGAGGAGAACGAGCTGCCGGATTGGCTGGTCAAAGACGAAGATGAGGTTGACCGTTGGAATTATGACGATCAAGACGATAGTTTGCTCGGTAGGGGTACCAGACAACGCAAAGAAGTGGATTACAGCGACAGCTTGACCGAGAAAGAGTGGTTGAAGGTGAGAATCTGATTCCCATTGCTGCGATAAAAATATAAATCAATTTTGTTACTGATAACAGGCGATCGATGAAACCGGTGATTACGACGACGAAGAAGAGGAAGAAGAGAAGATCAAGAAGAAACGCGGCCGCAAGAGACGTAAACGCGACGATTCGGACGAAGACGTCGTAGGCACTAGTAGTAGCAAGAGGAGGCGTGGCCACAGCGGCATGGACGCCAAGTTGAAGAAGCAGATGCGTAAACTCATGAATATCGTTTTAAAATATACTGACAGGTAATTTTCCCCTCTAAAGTGTGTGAATTTGATATAATTACCGCTTTTATGTTTGTTTGCCTTTGTTTCTCTAGTGACGGGAGATTATTGAGTGAACCGTTCATGAAACTACCTCCGAGGAAGGATTATCCGGATTATTACGACATAATCAAGAAACCGATTGACATGACGAAAATTATGAATCGTATTGACGAAGGAAAGGTAAGAAAAGGGACATAGTTCTGTTGTTATTTCATTTAATCAATACATTTTGAAGAAAACATATTGTGTGATCAGAATTACAGTTGCTTACAGTGAAAATCGTACAGCTGTACTTTAAGTAATATTTTATGACAAACCACATAGTTAAAAACTGTTCCAAAAATAAAAATCACATTCAAAATCGTACACTTCTGTAAAATTACCAAAACAAGACAAATTAATGAAATAATATTTTGTTGAATAACCCCGATTATCAAGTACCGCTTGTAGTCTTCGAGGCATCGACTTTACTAAATCTGTAAGATACTCCTCATCGATATTTTGCCATTCTTCCTTAAGGACTTGTCTTAATTGTTGCTTATTGGAAATTTCGTGTTTCCGGATGCTGACCTCAAGTTTATGTGGCGGTGTTTGAATGACAACTGGGCAATTACAATGTCCATTCCTTCGCAATGCCTGAAGAATGTTTCGGATCATTATCAGCGTAGAACCGAAATCTATCTAAAATTCCCATTTTTTCAGCGCTTCTTTTCAAATTCTTTTTCAAAATATCCAAATAACCCCATGTATTCATAATACCTTCCACAAACACAAGCTTTCCTACACCACTCGCAGAAACACATCCCCATACCATTTGTGATCCACCTCCATGTTTTACGGTCGCACGCAGATTTTTTTACCTTCATCTTTTCATTTGGTTTACGCCAAATTCTAATTTTACCATCATATCCAAATATATTTGGACTAATATTTGGACTTAATACGTGGACTCGTCTGTAAAGATGACGTTTTTCCAGAAGTTAAATGTCTCGTTTATATATTTTTTAGCAAATTCGATTCTTTTAATCCTATTTTCTTATTTATGTAGGGCTCATTTTGCGCAATCTTACAGTTTTATTTGTGTCTTCTCAACACTCTTCGCATCGTTTCCGGTTTACCTTTTTGTTTAAATATCGTTCGATATCAGCAGCTATTTTTGGTGCACTAATTTTTGGTTCTTTCTCAACTTTTGGAATAATCCAACTTTCACACAACCATTTAATTTTTTTCTTGGACTAACTTTTCCTTTATTTACAACACGATTATCAGTTTTATAACGTTTAATTATGTATTGCACCGTGGAAAAACTACGATTAATAATTTTTGTTTTAAAATAGTGGATTGCAAGTTTACGTACTCCAACAGTAGTTTATATTTTCATAATTTATATTTACCTAAGCATGACGTGTGTAAATACTTATTATATTCTCACAAATAAACATTATTATTATTATTATTATTAAAAATCAAACAACAGTTTACCATCAAAGAGCACACCGAGATCTTTAATGAAGCTTACCCTCGTCAGCGCACAACCTTGTAAGCGATAATTGTAATTAATGCATGTTCTATTAGGAGTGAAGCTGATCACGGAACACTTATTTAAATTTAGGAATTCATGTGCGATGCGAACCTGACTATTATAGGCTTGGGACTCGTGGGACTTCTCTGTATTCTGCTAACGCCACGTAACTTCTCGTTCGTGCGTCATTTGCAAATTTCTGTACTCGCTATGTAATCATAATTGATACTTTATGAGATAAATGTTTTTACAACCTAAAAAGCAAAAAAAAAAACTTAACTGTTAATCATCGTTCTTCTATTCTCTCAAAACTTCTCCTTTTTAGTACACTGACATGGCCGACTTGGAGCGGGACTTCATGCTACTCTGTCAGAACGCCCAGATCTACAACGAGGAAGCGTCCCTCATCCATGAAGACAGCATCGTCTTGCAGTCGGTCTTCACGAATGCCAAACAGCGCATCGAGAACGACATGGGTGGTGGGGGGGGGTGGCACCTCGGCGGCGCCGCCCGATTCCGAGAACGAGGACGAGGAGAACAAATCGGACACCGATTCCGCTGTTAAGATGAAAATCAAGCTGAAAGGGCGCAAGACCCAGTCGGGCAGGAGGAAACGTTCGGCAAAGAAGTACATATCGGACGACGATGAAGATGATGACGATTGAAGAATGGGATCGTGACGCGCGATTGTGTAGTTTTAAGTTTAAATAATGAAAGAAAAAAAAAGTATATTTAAATGTATGAAATAGATGATTTCGCTGTTTTTTTTTTCGTGAGTCTGTTTAGAAGAAAGGGAATATTAAGATTATTTTTCTTTTTGTTTTTAAGTGTAAGACGCTAGTTCGTTCCTTTAGTTGAGGTTTTGATAAGTGTGGATGTATGATTACGATGAATAAATTTATGATTTGATTTATGGTTAAAAGATTAATAAAATTCTATATACAAGCCTCGACTGTTTTTCTTTTTTTGTGTGTGTATGTGTCAAAACAACATTGGCCACAAGAATTTATAACCCGTTTGGAGGATTCCCTAAACTACTAGCTCAAATGGATGGAAGAAGTACAATACAAGTAAGATTAAAGTTTGAAGACAGTAAGCGCAGAACTCGCATCTTTTAAAAATGGAAGAATAATTATACCAGGGGCCTGTTGCATAAAAGTACAATTACAATTTACAGGTGAATTTTTTTTACAATCTGAAAATTTGACTTATATGATATATTTTTGCAACGCCTGTAAGTCAAATTTTGACAGATTGTAAAAAAATATTACGTGTATATTGTAATTGTACTTTTATGCAACAGGCCCCAGGTCTCTTCACTATTTTTTTTTTTTTCAAGACGATTGAATTACATTAGATTGCATCAGTGACGGTTCGTGACAATATTGAGTGATGGAGCTAATCTCTGGTCAACTCCAACGCAAAACTAATCAGATGTTTGTGTTTTTATATCGACGAAAACATATCACGACACAGAGCATATAAGTTATTCTAGTGTAGATCGTCGAGTCGAATATGATATTCGATATTCTACGCGTAAGCGGACGTATTTCTTACGAAAAATCGGACACACAATCTTTATTTTCTTTGTTGACTTAAGCAAATGGCTTGTTTTTTACATAAAACACTATTGTTATGATTTTTTTTTAAGAATACGTCCCTTATTATATTTATTATTTCATTTTCATAATTTTCACCGTAAGAAAGATATCAATGGTAGTTCATTTTGAAATACTGTAGTTATTAATTTGCGCGCGATGTCATCGTAGATTAATACTACACTTTATTACTATAATTAATAAATATTAAATATTTATTAATTATAGTGCAAAATTTAACAAGGGAAGTTTGGTTTTTAATTTTAAGATTGGGAAACGCCCGGAACGAAGGGGGTAACGCGTGCTTTTTCCTGAAGCTGAAGTGGGCTGCGAATTAATTGAATTATAACAGCAATGTAAAGAATTTTTATAAACTGGTTGTGACGTCATTCCGTACCGATTACTAATTCCGCTTCTCTTTACAGGAGGGCGCAAGAATGATCGGAGGCGTTATTTTTCTGAACTTCAAACGCCCTTCTAGAGAGTAACGTGGGATCCGCTGGTCAGCATTTGTAACATATAATAAACAAAGAAGCAGATAATACTTAAAATAATACCGTATTATCTTAATTAAGCGAGACTTTTAACAAAATAGACTATTATTTCCTGTGAACTAGACGCTGCTTCAGCGAATGCCACAGCACCTATCATCAACGTATTAATAAAATGAATTTAAATACTTTGTATTATACAGGATGGAATTTCGAATTCTTAAACAACATCAAAAACCATTTTCCGACAAATGCCAGTATAATACCAGAAACAGGCAGAATTTTTTTAATTTACGGGCACTGCGGTAGCACCAAGCACCAAGTCCATGAGCGTACAATCTCGCCATAACTTTTTTTAACAATTTACCAGCGCTAATGAAGGATAGTAAGTTGGTTGTATGCTTTACAAAAATTTTAATTCGTTTTTTTTTGTGATTATAGAAATTTTACGGTTAGTTGGTGCAATAGACATATTATTTTGCTTGACAGACTGAAACTGAAAAACTGTTCACATTCAGTTATATAACTTTTAGTTAATTCACCACGAAAGAATATTTTAGATCCACTGTCCCGAATGAAGTTAGCTAATAAAACGTAGTAGCGTGGAAATTCATATCTGATAGTGCGTATGCAACTTAATATACATTAATACCAACGTGGTAGTGCACCTAAGTATGCGTGCATTCATATAATCAATATAATATAATAGCACTCCACTCAAAATTAAAGTAATAAACATTTTGTAACAAACACATATTTGTGTGAATTGTGGTGTTTTTTTTAGAAAATAATTTTAAACACTTTAAAATTGGATGCTCTTTGAAATATTGAAAATCATTTTCAGAAATCGATAAAAAAAAAAACCTTAAAATTCTTACTACAGGAAATGTAGTCTCAAACAGGCATAATATATAAATTAGATCGTAAATATAATTGGCCATTTGTGGGTTAAACTGTTTATAACTTACGCGATTTCTGCTTGCAGAATGATTGTCACACAAGCCACGAAAACTTTCCTGGAGAATCCGGAGCAGTAATAAAAAAAATGGGTGTTTCCATTTGGATTGCAAAATTTTGCCTCAGCTCCACCCACTTGGGGAGGGGAGGGAGGAGGAGGAGGAGGAGGAGGAGGAGGAGGAGGAGGAAGCGAGGAAGGGCGAGGTGACACGAAATAAATAAAATCACCTTGTCAAAATATAATAAAATTATAAAAACTTTAACATAATATCAAAAAAATAGTACGCAATACGGTAAGTCTTAAGAAAATCTTAAATCCTACGTCTTTATGGCTATCTGCGCGAACTCTTCGGCGAACTCCTCGAATCGGCCTCCCTGATTTTCTCCTCGTCGTATTTTTCGAAATTATAGTGTCAGTCTCGCCGGCGACTTTCGGCTTGAAACTGGGCTTCAATTTTTTCTGCAGCAGCGCCTCCCAGTCCATGGATTTGAACCACTCGTTGCCCCTTTACTCCTTAGCTCCGTTCTTCAAGATACCGAATCTACGTTGAAAGTAAAAAATAATTAGAACAGGGGGAAGCAAAAAAAGTATTCGATAAGGCACCTTTTCGTCCTGTCGACTTGGATGATGTTCCCCACCAAGTCCTTGAGTGCTTTGGAAAAGTGCTGCGGACACATGAACTTTCCGTTGACTATCTTCTCGTAGATCTTCATGGGATCGTTGGCGAAGAATGGAGGGTAGCCGGGCCGCCATTTCGTTAAATCAAAACGCCTATGGCCCACCAGTCTACTGATTTGTTGTAGCCCTGACTCATTATGATCTCTGGTGCTAAATATTCTGGAGTACCTAAATCCAACAAAATAACCCAAGTAGCACAATAATATTTTTTTTATATATCAAAAACGAGAGCACATTTCATACATATTATTTTATAATATTGGTTTAATATAATTTTGTAATATTTATTTTATATACAGCCCAGGAAACCATTCGTGATGCAGATGTACTGGCTATCGATTTTATATATTGACAAAAATTTTTTATACCTTCGAACTTGTCTCCATTTTATCCAAATATATTTTTAAATTGTAGTAATGTCGAATATCATAAATTAAAACCAAATGGATTTGAATGTGTAACTGCAGATAACTCAGGCTTTCTGAACAACGATGAACGAGAAACGGTGTACAAAAAATTATGTATGTATGTATTTTTAACTTAACTAATCATTAAAAACTAGTTTCATATAACTTGTGTTATTTTCTATACATTTTTTTTTGTTTGGTTTTAGGTTGAAACTGTGTTCTGCAACTGCTTCTGGCCGACGTATCGTTTTCGCTCGTATAAGATATCTTTGAAGCTGTTACTTATGTTGCGGTTGAACTACAGTTTCAGCTGTACAGCAACATTAGCAGCAATACCTAAAGATGTCTCATTCAAGTGAGGACGAAACGTCGGTCACAGGTATTTGCAGGACACGGTTTCAACCCGGAAACCAAGTAACATACTAAATTTAACTTTTAGAACTTAAAATTTTACCGCTGACCCTGGCTCCCCCCTAGCGGTAATGTTATAGTATAAAATTAATAGGGGCGTACCGCAGGGCTCTGTGGTAGGTCCCTTTTTGTTCTCGTTGTTTCTGAACGATATAATTGAATTCCGGTGTGATTTTGTCGTTGTATGCATGCTGATGGTATTACGATAATTATTTCTGAAGATGAAAATAGTATGGAGACCGTCACAAATGTCATGTTGCGCCAACAAATCATCCCTGAATTAAAAAAAAACAACAAATATATGTTCTTTCACACCCTGCAGAAGAAGGTCAACATTTTTATGAATCTTCATGCTACTAACAGAGAGATAATATCAGGTGAGTCTGCAGTTCTTTTGGGATTAACACACAGTTAACTTTTTGTAGACAATACTTTATTACATGTAAAATATTAACATTAGCTGAACTGCATATGTTAGGATGTAGCTGTTATATAGACAAACATAGATATAACTTTATAATTAAAAACAACAACGATCACACTTACAACCTTAGAAATCTACCAAATTCATCTTACGAGGCATCGTTTAAAATCAACTACTGAGAGTTCAGATATTTTAGGTATAAAAATCTATAACCATTTTTGCGCTTGCTTGCGAGCAATAGTATGTTTGTGTTTTTGTATACCTTTTTGCATACTTATGTATTACTTCATTTTATTTTCTATTATGACGCTTTTTATACTTTGGTCCTTAATTAAAGTTTCTATTATCTAAACAAAGTCCTGGTAGAATTTAATTTTTTAGCTCAGATGAATGGTTATAAATGTGAATGACCAATTTGTAACTATTTGATTCGCTTTCAGCCTAGTTATGAATCGTAACTGCTAAAATGGTGACACTTAGTATTTCCTAATCTGCTAAATTTAAGAAGTAAGGATCCTAAAATCGATACGAAATCTAAAGGATTCAACGGAGATATCAAAGTATTAATGTCGATTCCAAAGAAAGACAACGTTAATTGTAAATTCTGAATATAAAATACTAATACTCCGTATAGCGGCTGCCAAAGGCACAGACGAGAATTGAATATTTCCAGAAGCTTAGTCTTCATCGCGACTTCCACACACAAAGGCGTACAGGAGCCAATGTTTATCGAAACGAACGAAAAATATTACCGTATATACACAAGCTCGAAAATAAACTCTACAAGCGCTACTGCGCTTTGTAAGGTTATTGCACTTCGAAAATACGAGCATATCAATCGGTTTGAGGGAAGGCAGACTGTTTGTCTGTCAGGTTCCACAAAGGAATTTCGATTACAACGGTTATATACAAGTTAATTAGCTAATTGGTAACAGGTAGGAAGTATTAAAGTATGGTTTTATCGCACTGTAACATGTGTTTTGTTTTAAGTATCTCAATTGACGAAGAAAATGTTTTTATCTATTTCTTAAAAAAAATAATTAAGTGACAAGCAGGTATCTAAAATATTTAGTAGAAACCAGATTATTATTAACTTTTAACAAGTTAAGGAATCTTATGATGGCATTCGCAGGTAAATCATCCATGTTGCTTTGTAGAAGTAATTATTGGTATTATAAAATTAGGAAAAAAGTAATTTATGTTAAATTACAATTTATACAGGTATTTATAACAAAATACATAACCTCAAAATACCGAATACAAATTCAAAATAACATAAGTTTTCAAAACATTAAACACTCCACAGTTTTATAACGCTTAATTGCAACTCTTGGTTGTTAGAAATGCGTCATCAAAAAAATTTAAACCGATTTCGTAAAAAACCTTACCGAAACAAAAAGAAAACTCGTTTATTATGCACAACACATGCTTCCGTCATTACTTCTTTGCTCAAGAAATGCCAGTGTTTTCATCATCCTTGTTTATATACAATGCAAAGTTAATTTTACCGTTAATTTTGGCGCCCAAGCAGGGGCTTATTTCATTTCAGGCGAGCCATTTTTTTAAGAATTCGTTCCTGTTTCTACAGGACTTTCGTTTACAGTATTATTTCGATGGTTCCGGGACATAAACAGATCAGTCATAAGTGGTTCATTCATTCATTTTTTTTTTGGTTTATTATTCTTTTCTCCTGTTTTTTTTTTGTTTCTCCTTATTTCTGTAACGTGCTGAATAAAGAAATATTATTATTATTATTACTATTATTATTTTGTCACAAATAAGATATGCTATATTACAAAACTTGCGTTCATTTTGCCATATTTAAATAATAATTCTAAGGTGATATAGCCAAAAATGATTTATTTTATATTATACACATGTTTATCATACTTGCTATCAGATACTTCCATTTTTTCTTGAAAAATCACCAACCAATGACTTATCTGTTTACGTCCAGGGATTATCCATACGTAACATACAGGGTGTATCAGATATAGAGGTAAATATAATAATATGTAGCAGCTGTAATCATATACAATCAAAAAGTCTTAATGCACAGGGGGTCCATCTGTAGGCATTAACGAGGGAAAAAATATTTTATAAATGCCGTGGGCTAGAGCCGCACCTTTGCCCAACCTAAATGCTGTCCCGAGTATACCCCCACATACCACTATCATTCAGCCATTACCGCTGTTAGTTTTGTGTGGATCGCCGCTTGGAGTGCAAGCCACCTCGAACATTTTATTTAAATTCTTCCCGTCTCGAAAAAACGATCCTTTTCAGGACCATCATGATTTCATATAAAGAAAATCGAAGCTTGATGCATCGGCAAAAGCGCGGGAATGTATAGATTCATTTTCGCGCGACATCATAGTAAAAAGGCGTGTTTGCAAATTTTCTGTATCTACATTTATTTCTGCGTAATTCGATTTAATTTATTTTACGTTATTTGATTAAATAAATCCAAAAGAAATAACTCAGATTCATGTGGTACCGTTTATTATTAACAACTAACTCTCGATTCGACAAAGCAAAAGAAAAATATTTTACGTTTTTTGTAACTACTGAAGTCGCATATCCGGTGAAACTCGAACGTCTTATCAGAATATTAAAAATAATACTTTTTAGACTTACGTAGAATGCTCTTAACAAAAAAGGAATGTTTATTTTATAAAAAGAAGAAATTTAAAATGCCTCAGTTTTGCTATTTTTACAAGGGCCTTTATTTATTCAGAATAGCGTTAAATGAACTTACGGCATACCATTAAGAATAATACTAAATGAGTGCAATGCATTTATACATAATACCACGTTTAGCGGGTGCTTAACATGACGTTTCCTTGCATCAGGCCCGGACTAAAGAATTTTTGGCTCTAAATTTTACTTTTTTTTTATTCTTTAACGATGAAATCCGGTTTCGGTGGGTTTGTGCTTTATATGTCGTGTAGTTAACACCCAAGCAAAATTTACTTTTTTATTTGATACACCCTGTATATCTGAATACAATAAAATAACATGAGAAACATATGGATACTAAAAAAAATACAAATTGCAATAAAATTAAGTTCAAGTTGGAATTACTGTGGAACGTATTATTTTGGGATATAAATAGCAAATTCATAACCAATATAAACGAAAAAAAAAAAAAAACTCGTTTATTATGCAAATGCTTCAATAGTTGTAGTAGGAATTTTACCAAAAAATTTTTAGCGCGTATAAATCAAATCTTACCACACAAAGTATAAGTCCTAGCATCATCGATCTTTTTACAGAACCCATAGTCGGTAATCTTCAAATACCCATCCTTATCGATCAATATATTCTCAGGCTTCAAATCTCTATAGACAATCCCCATGTTATGGATATATTCGAAAGCCAAAATGACTTGAGCCGCGTAAAACTTGGCCATCGTCTCGTCGAACTTCCTCTGCATCCTCAGATGGGTAAACATCTCCCCACCGTTGATGAAAGGCATGAGCAAGTAGAGGTACACGTTGTCCTTGAAGAAGTACTCCATGTGGACCAAGAAATCGAAATGCATCGCGTCCATTATCCGTATCTCCGAGATGGTGTGTTCCACCTGTTTCAACTTGACTATGTGCGCCTTCTCCATCATCTTCATGGCCAGGAGGCGATTCTGGTCCTGTTTGTGCTTGACCAGCATCACCCTGCCGAAGGAGCCGGTGCCCAAGGTGCGTACCAGGATGAAATCGTTGATGTCACCCCTGGCCTTGAATTCCATCTTCCATTTGTAGTCGAATTCTTTCTTGGCCCGCTTGAGGAGAATGTCGTAATCTTGGCAGTGCTTGGCGAATTTCTGGTCCACCATTTCGATGTATCATTCTCTAGTGATGGTGGAGGTTCGGAGATGACATCTTCTCACGCTCGATGATTATTTTGACAGTGCGAATTGATGGGTTTCGAAGGTTAAATTTCATTCTGACGGCTATCAAGGCAATTTTGATTCGCTGGCGAAACTCTATTTTTGCTATCCTGGGATCAGTTTGGGAAATCGAATGGAATAGCCCACTTGGCAAGTAATGTTGCAGATATCCCAGTAATATTACATTATTTACTAGACAGCGATGTTAAACAAAAACATGTTACTGAAATTTTGCAGCAACATTAAATAATGATAGAAATATTGCAGGCCATTACAGTAACATTTCAATGTAATCAGGAAAAAATATTTTAAAACAATGTTGCAAAAACAAAGACTTTGTTGTCAGAAATGTTGAGGTAATATTTAGTTGTAACATTGCCATATTTACAAGGCGAATCATTACATTTGCGCTTATAACATTAACATATTTACATTTTATAAAGTGTAAGATAGGTACGTATGTTTCTGCAAATTTAGAATTTTGAAAACACAAAACTAATGGAGCAAATTTTCTCTATAAAGTAAATAATGGTGATGAAGTTTTTTAACATTTTTTGTAGCCTATAATAATCATGTTAGTGGGGTTGTGGTTGCGCACTGCGCACTTGTAAAAGTTAGTATCGCTTGCCATCACAAGTTTTTTCGTACCACGCATACACGAGTTGCCGTGAACCTGTGAACCCCCTCTTTCACAATATACAGTAATCGTGACTGGACAGAGCGTGGATAACACCATCTTGGGATTGTGCGTCGCAATTGTTTTGATGAGAAAAAATTCCCGTCAATAATGAATCAACATTATCAGGTAAGTTTTATTTACAATGCTAAAGTAGGTATGTCGATCCTTTTCAAATTCATCGAAGATCTTTAAGACAGATATGTATTGTGTATATCATAACCTATATATGTTATAGTAAAACCTACCTGTTGTGCTATAAGGATGAGCAATGTCACGTAATGTCATTCTTAGAATTGATAGTAATTCTTAATCAAATACAAAGTTTACAATAATTATAAACAGTGTTATATACAACATATGCAGCTTATCCTCAATTTTCATATAAATAAAATAGTTTTTCTGATCTCTATTTTTGACGGTGTCTTTTTTTTTAATTTCAGGGAGAATTAGAAGAAATATTGTACTCACAGATACAGAATACGAAATAACTGTCATGGAATGTTTCGTTAATGCAAAACAAAGATTGATAGAAAAACAGTAAAATGTTCAAGAGAATAAAATGCATTCGGGGCATTTTTCTTATGTGTTGTGAGTTTTTGTTTAGATTCTATTCATGTTAATTTATGCGCCCCATAATATGTTTCCAATGCTGAAGTTTATTAAAATGAAATTTAATGTACTTTTTTTTTAATCAATAAATGCCTCTATTGTCTTCTGTAAGCAGCATTTTACTTTTTAAAATATTTATTAATGTATTTCGTTTACTTAAATAGCTATTTATAATATTATTCATAGTATTACTACTTAGTTTTTACATAGAACTATATGATATATGATTAACCATTTTAATGTATCTGCAAAAATAACTACAAAAAAAAGACTTATAATGTTATATTATAAATATGTCTTATCCATTATATTTTTCTGGCATTAATGTTTAATGTTAATATTGTAATTTTAGTAAGTGAAGATAAATTCGTATAAACAGAGAGGGGCCCGATCTATCGAGGGTAACATGAAATTATAATATTAACATTGAATTTCAATAAGACTGATTGAGATTCCGGTTTATATTAATTAATATAACCTCTCGATAAACCTCAACATCATGTTTCTTGTAAACTTTTGGAGTAAATAAAAGATTCTAATAGAAACATTAGTGTAGATATATTTATAGAAACATTCAATTGCCGCACTGTATCAATATTTCTCTTTAACATATGAGAAATGTTACGGCAGAGCTATACTTCAACATTAATCGTCATGTTAAAGTAATGTTACTCGAAGACCTCGTATTAACATTACTGGGAAATATTGTTTCGTAACATCGCTTAGGTGGACATTAAACAGTCGTAGAAATGCTACTGCATGTGGTACATTGTATATATTTTTGTAACATTTCGCGTCACAAGATAACATTTAGACGACGTTATAGTCATGTTATTTTGCCAAGCGGGAGGATTACAGGGTTTCTACAATTCTTAATTGTACCGTGTATACATAAAAAAAATACAAAAATAAACAATTTTGTTTTCAAAGCAAATAATATTTAAAGTAAACTGTAAATGATGATTTGATGACGAACATGTATCGAAGCAAAAATAAAAATACCTAGTACTGATTATCATTTTATGACATATGTATACATGTTTTAATTTACAACAAATTAATCAGAGATAATACGACAGCAAATATATAAATGAGACACACACAATACATGTAGTAAATACAGAGAGAAAGCATTGCTTTGTTTTTACATTTTTTTATTCAGAAATTTATTTTATAAAATTAAAATCTAAAAGGAAGTTTTACACCGAATAATTTACATATTATACTATTACACAAAAAAAACCCTTTTAAACTGAAAGTAATAAAATCGTTTCGAAAATTTTCCATTTAAAAACCTTCGCTTATAATTTGGAATACACCCAAGTTCAAATATAGCGCTACGGACTACCGACTAGCACCTGCTTCTGATTAAGGGCACTTCCTTACTATATTTATAGCATTCTGTCTTTCAACAAGGCACCTTCTTACCTACTTCAATAAGTCTAATTAGAGTTATTTCTCTGAAACATTCCAGGATTTTTTTTTGCAACAACTGTTAATATGCTTCAAGTAGACAAAGCAATTCCATTTAAATAATTTTATTTTTTAGTCCCCAACTGATATCACAAGGACTGTAGCGTAGTAATAGACACATAAATATCGCATCACTTCGCGCTATATCAGATTTTATTAATTATTAATTAGAGACTTGTCAAATCTATTCAAAAAACGTCAAATTTAATGTGATACGTAATTAAAATTCATACATGAGTATAATATCTATCAAATATAATAAAAAATATGTAATAGAAAAAAAAATAAGGGGTAGGGAAATCACGGAGAGATAAATATTTATTTTGACAGCTGTCAAAGTTTATAAAAAAACAATAATTATATACATAATTTACTAGCTTTTTAGTTAGAAGCTGTTCAGATTTTGTTATAATAAGTTTGACACGCTTAAGATACGATTTAAATCAACTGTCAAATTTATTTTAAAAAAAAATAGACAGGAAAGCCGACATAACTTTAAAATGCGCGTAATATATGTCAAAGGTAAGAAAAATAAGTAATATAACAAAATAAAATAATAGAGATGTGGCAAATACATAATTGTTAATTTTGACAGCTGTCAAATCCAAAAATACAATAATTACGTCAACTAAAGGATCAATTTTGTAACTTGTTAGTTAGATGTAGACTCAAATTGTGTAACAGAGGTTAAGTTTGGAAATTTCAACATGTGGTTTGCATGAGTGTCAAAATCTATCTAAAGAAAAGTCAAACTTGATATAACTTGAAGAAATGTGAGTAATACGTGTCAAACGTAAGAAAAATAATTAATATAACAAAAAAATAATAGGAATCTGGCAGATACACAATTATTTATTTTGACAGCTGTCAAAACTAAAAACACAATAATTACGTCAGCTAAGGGCTCAATTTTGTAACTGATTAATTAGGGGTAGATTCAGATATATGTAATTTGAATGAACTGCCAAATCTATCTAAAGAAACGTCAAACTTGACATCACTTAGAAATGTGAGTAATATCTGTCAAACGTAAGAGAAATAAGTAACATAAAAAAATAATAGGAATGTGACAGATACACAATTATTTATTTTGACAGCTGTCAAAACTAAAAACACAATAATTACGTCAGCTAAGGGCTCAATTTTGTAACTGATTAGTGAGGGGTAGCTTCAGATATGGTTTGAATGAACTGCCAAATCTATCTAAAGGAAAGTCAAACCTGACATAACTTAGAAATGTGAGTAGTATCTGTTAAACGTAAGAAAAATAAGTAATATAACAAAAAAATAATAGGAATGTGGCAAATACAGAATTATTAATTGTGACAGCTGTCAAAACTAAAAAAAAAACAATAATTACTACAACTGTAGGCTCAATTTTGTAACTTGTTAGTTAGCAGCAGATTCAAATCATGTAACAGATGATAAGTTTGTAAATTTTGATGTATGGTTTGAATGTTTGTCAGATCTATCTAAAGGAAAAGTTATATTTGACATAACTTAGAAATGTCCGTAATATCTGTCAAACATTAGAAAAATAAGTAACATAAGTTATTGCACGCAATAAAAAAATTGCGAACTGTAAAGCGGCCTTAACAAATGAAGTAACAGGAATATGATAGATGAGGCATTGCTCTTTTTTGATAGCTGTCAAAGTTTGGAAAGGCAATGAATATATCGATTGGTGATTTAATTTTGTAATAACGATAACTTTGGAACTTTCCTGATTTGCATCAACCGTCAAATCTATCAGAAAGAAGGTCAAATTTAACATGATGACTCAAAAATCACATGATGTCTGTCAAATATAAATAAGAGTAATATAATCAAAGAAATAACAGGAATATGACAGATACATAATTATCTATTTTGACAGCTTTATTTACTTTAATGAATTAAAGCAACTGTCAAAAAAAAAACATCAAATTCGATATGAGAACTTAGAAATGATGATAATATATGTCAAACAACTATAGAACTAATACAAACATAAGAGGCAGGTAATTATTTAAACATCTATCGAACCTTGAATTAAATTTTATACTGCAAAACTTCATTTTAATTATTCAATTTTTCAAGAAGGAATTACATAGTTAAATTATAATGAAACAGATAAGAAATATTAATAATTTTCTATTACTTGAAGACTTGCCCCTTTTACTTAGAAATCAAATATGGTATATGCACGATGGCGCCCTATCACATTTTTCTATTTTGGCTCGGGATTATTTAAATGAAGTATATGAGAATAGGTGGATAGGACGAGATGGACATCAGCCTTGGCCCCCTAGGTCCCCTGACTTAAATAGTATAGATTTTTTCCTGTGGGGACATCTCAAATCTCTAGTGTATAGAACACCTGTGAATACTGTTGATGACTTACGAAATCGAATAATCGATGGATTTGAAACGATAAGAAATACTCCAGGAGTATTTGAGAGAGTATGAGCATCAATGAGAAGAAGAGCGGGACGCCTGTATAAGGGTTGGAGGAGGACACTTTCAACAATTGTTGTAGCATAGTTTCTTTGTCATTGTTATTAATTAGGGTTTTTATTGTTATTAGTTATGTTACTTTGTATTGTAATAAAACAATGCTATGAAAACCGGGTCATCCTATTTTTTAACAAGTAGTAGCACCTTAACTCTTAAAATTAATAAACTCAAGTGATTATCTGAATAAAGCCAGAGCCTGCTAGACCATTTTAAAAAATTTAATTTTCTCTGGCGAATTACAGAAAATTGTTTTCTATTTTTTTTCTCGATAACGGTCAGAGATAAGAAAAAAATACAAGAGATCAAAAAGTTTATAAACAAGACAGAAAATTTATTGCGTATTTTAGAATCTAACAGTGGCGCATCGCAAAAAAAAGTTCAGGGTGAGAAAAGAGGGCATGACCCCGAAAAAATTATTACCCTGTAGATTTACATCATCATTTGGCATGGCTAATGATACAGGCCTCATAGCGTAACCTACCTTCAAAATTTGAGCAAAATATCTCAAAAACTGTAGGAGCTATACAGTAAAAAGTGAAAAAATCTTGAAATTTCAACACCCTGCAGATTGGTAACGAAGCGTTTGCAGACCTATCTTTATAAGAAATTTTAGGCACAAAATAAACCAAATAATTACCCCCTTCCTTATGTACATGATATTTAGGAACACCCTGTATATATCTGAGGTTAGAAATTCAAAATTTCAATTTCTTTGTGTTTGTTATAAAAACGATGCACCACCCACATTCCCTATCATCATAATGTTCTTTCCTTACTCTTTGTCTATTTGCATTTAGAAAAGAACAAGGATCATATCTTTTGTCTCTTCTCTAAAGAGTTCAATAGAACTTCTATTTCGGCCAATGGTAATTTTGCGCACAGCACTCAACTGTATCTTACGTATTCAATTCGCACAGAGACTCTCTTTCGGCCACCTCCTTGGCAATTTAGACCATGTGCGGACGCAAATAGTTATTTCTGGCAGGATCGTTTGGCCGCGCTCCAAACATTCCGCGAAAACCCTCAGCTTTTCCGTTTTCCACGGCAAACAGCTGTACGGGACGCGGCGACTTGCGTAGACGCTGCGCAATACGCCAACAATCACAAACGACGAATTGGAAATCCCCCCTCATATATACAACATACTTTCTTTGTGACCGACGGTTTTCGGGGGCCGAGCGGTGCAAAAGCCAGGTGTTTTCGCTAGTTAGTTTTGGCCGTCCCACAGATGCGTCCCAGAAAGCCAAGCGTAAATAAAGGATGTTTCCACAAGGAGAGACAGGGACGTGTCGGTTCTGTTTATTGACACAGATATGTTGGTTTAAATAGCAAGTTTAGCTTTCTTGCCGTGTTGTGATTTGCTGGAAAATATTGTAGCGAATGAAATGAAGGCGAGATGTCAAACAAGGATGCTGTGAAAAGAAATGGTGGTACAGTAAAAAAAAAATCAAAATAAATAACAATTAGGGGAAGGTGGGGCAAGATGGGAACATTAAGCTTTAGAACACTGCATCAGGATTGCAAATTGATATACAAGGTTCTAAGTACGCTTGTTGTAATCTTTAAACATTTATCTGCTGATGGATGAATTTACAATTTTTCGATGGGGCACTCTTGATGTTGTGAGAAAATTTTGAAAAGAAATGTGTAAATACACCATCTTGCCCCACCATGGGGGCAAGATGGGGTTCCAGGCGAGTTAAGAATGGGTCGTACCATAAATCTAGGTTATACGTAAAAAAAAAATAGATTCTTAAAAACATACAGGAACAAAGCTCTTTAAAGTGGAACTACTTAAAATAAAAAAAAAAAAAATACAATAACGATAAGAATATTAAACTTAATCTTCACAATTGAGACAATAGAAGACGAACTCATCTACGTTATTCGCACAGCCTCCATGTACCCAACCTCGCCATCGATGGCATTGTATCAATACTTCCCCTTACAATACTAACATTGAGTGTCATCTTCCTCAACAGAAGAACTTGATTATTTCCTTGACGTTTTCTAAAACTCTATCTCTTTGCTTTCCTTGCAAAATTCGGCTACTTGATCTCTTCTGTTTTCTTCTTTGTCATTTTTTTTTCCTTTAACTCTCTTTCAGCACTTCTAGTTGCTTTAGGGATTCTCCAGACTTCTATTTTCTTGTAGCAGATTTTTATACGTAGTGCTTGTAAGGATTGTTATCTTTCCCTTGTTACGCTTTGATTGAACCTGTACTTTATTCCTAACATGAGAAATAGGGCATTATGTCTTCGAGAAAGCATAATGGTATATCCAGGCATAACGGACCAGACTGAAGAGTGAGATAGTGATAGTCCCCATGTTGCCCCATACCAATAGCCCCATCTTGCCTCTTTGGGACATTTTCTGGTTATGTTATAATAACATATTTAAATATTTGAAATAAATAAATAACGCACTATAGAAAATACATGCAATACATGTCAATTAATAAGCACAAAAAAGTGTAGTTGTAAATAATTTACTTATGCTTTCGATAGTGGCCGTTGAACTCACCATCAAAATAATAACGAAATTCTGGAAATTGAAAATTCACACACAAACAGCAATAACTTTGTTATTACGACTAGTAAAGTTTCCTACATTACAACAAACATAAAACAGCACTTGTCAATACTAGGACTGCTATTATTTGACAGATGCTTACTACCGTTTTGTAGATAAGACGATGTCCCCATCATGCCTCATGGCTCCATCTTGTCCCACCCTCCCCTATATATTATGATCATTTCTGAGTTATCATGTCGAATTTGATTTTTTTGACAGTTATTTTAATTCATAAAAGTAAATAAAGCTGTCAAAATAGATAATTATTTATCTGTCATATTCCTGTTATTTCTTTTGTTATATTGCTCTTATTTACGTTTGACAGATATCATGTTCATTTTTAAGTTATCATGTTAAATTTGACCTTCTTTCTGACAGATTTGACAGTCGATGCAAATCAGGAAAGTTCCAAAGTTATCGTTATTACAAAATTAAATCATCAATCAATATATTTATCGCTTTATTCCAAACTTTGCCAGCTATCAAAAAAGAGCATTGCCCCATCTATCATTTTCTTGTTACTTCATTTGTTATGGCCGCTTTACAGTTCGCAATTTTTTTATTGTGTGCAACGGGTTACTCAAATACCAACAACCTATACATATTCGAAATAAGTGAAAAGACGTCTTTTATACTATCTAATAATATACAGGATGTTGTATTAAAAAAAAATGCAAGTTGTATTCATTTGTCTACTAATTTATGAGAAAATATCGACTTTGAAAATTGTAAAAGATAATAGAGGGAAAATCCTACAACTTTTGTATTTAAAGTGTTTTTCTATCTTAATTAATACAGCCTGTAGATAGGGGCTAAAATATAAACGGACACACAATAGATGAGTCACTTGTTTACATTCTATTCTCATACCGCCTAACTAACGCAAAAAATTATTCAGGTGTTTTTGCGATTTTATATCGACGAAAACATAACACAACACAGAGCACATCAGTTTTATTTAAGCGATTTTCTTTGTTTGTTTACCTAAGCAAATGGCTTTTTTTGTACTTAAAACACCATGCATTATGATGATGTATTTTTCAGGAATAACTCCCTTAATATATTTAGTATTTCATTTTCATAATTTTTACCTTAAGAAAGATATGAATGGTAGTTCATTTTGGTTTGAAATACTATAGTTATCAATTTGCGATGCCATCCTAGAATAATACTACACTTTATTACTATAATTAATAAATATTAAATACCAAAAATACATAAACAAGGAGTGCCATTAAGACCGATTGTAAGCAACATTGGATCATCTACCTACGATTTGTCGAAATATTAGCTAACTTACTAAAGCCATAATACCGGAGCAAACTGCAAACGCATGTGAAGAATTCGAAACATTTCGTGAATATTCTGTCTACGCTAAAGACTGAACCTACAGACATTTTAGTATGTTTCGACATTATATCGCTATTCACTAACATACCCACGGAGGACGCAGTGGCCTTACTTCTAGAACTTGGTCTACAAGAAGATCATTGAATTAGTGAAAGTGTGCTTATCCACGACATACTTTTGATGAAAGAAAATACTACGAGCAGAAAGAACGGAACAGCAATGGGAAGCCCTTTAGCACCAGTAATAGCCAACTTGTTTATGAAACATTTGTAGAAGAAGCCCTAAGTTCCAGCTGATATGAAACCCAAGTGTTTGGTGCGATATGTCGACGTACTTTGGTAATATTGCAACACGGAGAAGAAAAACTACAACAGTACTTGGAACACATAAACTCACAACACCCAGCCATTCACGTTTACCATGGAGAATGAACAAAATGGAAAATCTCCTTTCCTGGATGTTATGGTTAAGAAAAACAAAAGAGGGAATGCTACAGCAGGCAGTATTTAGAAACAAGACGCACACCGATAGATATCTGCATGCAAGATCTTCACCATCATCCGATGCAGAAGAAGGCATTAATACAAACATTGCTATCCAGAGCCGAAACCATCAGTGACGAACAACATCTTACCAGTGAAAAGATACATTTGGAGAAAGCACTAAAGAAGAATGGTACCTGACATCGACATAAGGAGACCACTAAGAAGAAGACGAACACTGGAGACTACAGAACCACGAAGAGGGATGGCGTGTTTACCTAGCATAGCAGGAGTCACCGAAAAGTAGGCCGAATTTGAAAAACGTAACGTAAAAGTACGCTTCGGGACTGCAACGTCGATTCCAGCAGTATCTACCGACCGCAAAGGATAAGATACCCAAGGGCGCACAGAAGGTATCTACAAGATAACATGCCAATGCGGACAGTGCTACGTCGGACAAACAGGAAGAGCCATCGACATAAGAATAAAAGAACACGAGAGGGACGCAAGATGGCAATCAGCGTGGCAAACACATGCACGACACCGGACACAAAATGGATTTCAAAGAATGTAAAAAATTAACTACCACCAAGAACTACGGAAAAGACTCATCAGGGAAGCCATAGAAATAAGAAGAATAAAACCGTTAACAGAGAAGAAGGGTTACCACCTTAGCAACCGTGGAAGAGCCTACTACGAACCGTCACGGTCAATTGAGCGAAACTACACGGTGGATGCATCAGGGCGTATATAAGAAGAATGTCGGACCATGGAGAATTCAGTTTCAGTTATCCTGAAGAAGCTGTCAGTATGAACAGCGAAACGTCGAGCGGAAACAGTTTTGACACGGCGAAACCCGCAAGAAGCTGTTAGTTATAGTTAAAGTATTAAATATTCTTAAACATAATTTTAATTGCGGGTAAATGTCTAAAACCGAAGTCCGTATGCGACGGTCCTCTGCATATGTTCCTACTTTCAATAGTCGATCTTCGACGGCCGTCTGACTCAGTGGCGGCTCCTCTCAAAGAGGAAGGCCACAGCTTCACCATTACAAACCACAAATTAATCATTAAAAAGCTTTTTTAAGTACACAACGAACGTTACGCTTATACTCATGTGTGAATGTTAATTGTCATATTAAATTTGACATTTTAAATCATATTTTAAACTAGTTTTAGTTCAATCTATTTTTGAGTGTTACGAGCAAACAAGTAAATACCTACCCGATGAAACAGTACCAGTAGCAAATAGTCAAAATCATAATAGCTCTTTTGTCTCCCGTACGCAAACAATTCGGACAAACGACCGGAAAGACATCTACGCAACCTTACCAATATTTCGAATGAAAATTACACAAAGTCAACTCTATTTTATCCTTGTTTTCATCATCTGGGAATCGCATAGATTAGATTAACAAGTATATACCATAGACAAGGATAAAACATTAGATAGCGAATCAACCTGCGCGAGTACATCAACTTCGAGGCAGCCATTTTGAATGCATCTCAGGACGTACTGTTGTCAGAGCGCAACTTAGAGCTGTTACTTTTTTTATGCGTTAGTTATTTGTGTTTATTTGTTAATTTAAATAGGTGTTTATGTTTAAGTGTATTATAGGAAAATTGATTACGACACAATAATATTTAAACAAAGCTTTTTATGTTATGTAATTGGTTGAACTTTTGAATTTACTACGTGGACTTCTCCTGCATAAATAACATATTAAGCAGTCATATAACAATGGACTGAACCTATGCATTACTGTGAATTGAAAATATTGTTTTGGTTTAATATAGAAAATAGAAACATTTATAAAATTCAATTAATTCATTCCAATCCTATTATATAAATATTTCACTTAATTTACATCGTAGTGATACTTTTTTATGATAGCTTAATAATAATAAAGCCAAAAACAAAATTCAGACTTCAAAAAAAAAAATATCGGAAGCAAACTTAAATTTTATTGACGATTATGATTAAGTAACATTGTATATATTATTCGCTGTCTAATGTATACATATAATTTTACCAAAGCCTTACAAATTGAAGATGTTAACTTCCACAATACATATTTATATAATACGTAGTAAGAAATATAGGAATATTCATTACAGTGATAACACAGGTTCATTTCATATTATAATATTTTTAGATATGTATACATGATACATTTTTAATATATTACTTAAGTCAGTAAGAAGTACAATTTGGAAAATAATTAGCGATTACCTTAGAGAATATTGGTATCAAATAACAAAGAAATAAAAATCAACGATAAAAAATTTGGATTCCTCAGCAAAAGGATACCATTGTTTTTATTAAGTTTTTGTTGCTTTGAAAATATTTGATTGCAGCTTATACGACTTTAAATTCAATGATGATACTATAAGAACATCTTTTCCTCCTTTCATTATAATATCGGTAGGTTGAAAATGTTATAAACACATAAACAATGTTTTCGTCCATTCAATATCCTGCTGACCAATAACATTCTTAAAACTTTTTCCCATTTAGAAGTCCACACAAATGGTCTAATAGATGTGTGTGACCGATGGAAAATATTTACTCTCTGTAATATTAATCTCCTGGTCATTTTATATTCAGGATCACGTCAATAATGCTATCTGGAAATATCAGAAAATAAATAACTGCGTCTATATCACAAAATAACGTACCTTCCAGTAGAAATTCCAATATTTAGAACCATTTTTCAACCTTTTGATTACTTTTTAAAGAATGTATAAACTATAAAGAAATATATAAACAAGGTGTAACGGGAAACTAAGCATATGAAGTAACCAATATTCATCTATTTTATAACTTAAAGTGGTATAAATTAAAAAAAAAGTAACTCCTGCTGGCACATAACCTCGATGCCATTACATTGCACGTACATATGTAGCCTGTATAATAAATTGTGATCCATGAATTGGCGAAATATTGCAGGTTGTTCACTCACATGCATCAAAGTGGCGGCCATCGAAATGATGTAAAAATTTTTAGATGCGCACTCGTCTATTCGCTATCTAAATGTTCTATCCTTGTCTATGGGCATATACATACATATACACATCAATCTGCGACGTATATATTAGACTTTATAGCCTCAACGTAGATACAGACAGCAATTGAATTATGGCTGCAACGACTGATGCTACATCCGCGGTTTATTTCGAGCCCGAGGAAATCACCGTAAGAAATACTGCACGTGCCACAGATGCCTGTGCCGTCGCGTATGTACTCACTGGACAGCTAATGTTTGTGATCCTTCGACAACAGGAAGCTTAGAAATACACACGCACAATAGAATTGCGATAAATGTAAACGTATTGAACGTTTAAGTCTGAGTTGTTTTGGATGATGTGCTGAGATCAATGTTAAATGGTTTTGTGATAAAAATAATGACTGTTTCGTCCTAAATAAAAACGTTACACCGACCTCATTTGATTTTTATTTTGTTTACTTTCTATTTCTATCTATAAAAGTTACATGTCTCGTATCATAGTAATAATTCATTTTTACTCTGTAATAATTCATTTTTACAGCTATAATTTAGTTACTTTATTATTAGTATTATTATTTGTTTTTTGTTTATGTCGGTAATGGAATTAAGTATGCCTGTCATATTTCAAAATTGGACTGACACATGAATGTTACAATAAATTAACAGTTATTTGCACCAGTTTACCCTAATAACAAACTTAGTTATGTAGAGGCTCAGCTTAAGGTGAACCTTAAGGTGAATATGTTTTGTACCGTCCAAACTAGGAATAAAGCTTAGCTAAGTATTGAAAACGGATGGCACCAGTGTCAGACAGTGTGAAAGTGACTTGTAATCAAGGTAACGAACAGTTTTTGACAGAAACACACAGAAAGAAATAGCATGCTGACTTTTAATTCTTGATACGAGTTTTCGAGTTTTCATTATTGTTGTATTTTGTGTGGTTTTGTGTTGCGTTGTTAGACGAGCCAAAGCCCTAGCAACTCTCCTAGTATGCCTCGTGACTGTAGACAAATGGGTACCGCCAAAATCTCCAATACATGAAAGGTGAGACCCTGTTGCACACACTCAAAGGAATATTAACAGCTGATTCACAAAAGCAACACTATTATTACTGAAAATTTGTTTTTTAATTAGATAAAACATAACAAACTGTATGCATTCGTGGTCATAAGAATGGTTATTTCGTCTTAGGTTACATGGTAAACTTAAAATTATTTTTTCTATTTTGCGTTCATAGAAACGCAATTGTAACACGCTTTTGCGTATCGAAAAGTGCTTCATTGTGATACGCCTTTTTCATTTCTATAGGTTGGCTGTATTGAATACATTATGACAGAAAGCAAAATTGACGTTTAATGCATGTAAATTGTAAATACTTTAATCAAAAATTCTATACAAATTTAGTTTACATTGTTATTGTTATGAAACGTGGAATTACTGTATACATTTACACTGACGGAAACAAGTATCTTGAGCATGTATTGTTATGCCAGGCAAATTCTTCGTAACAAAGTTTTGCTGAGTTATGTTATTGGCTTAATGGTAGACTCTTGTGATTGAGAATCATTCGATGATATAACTCTAGATGACCAGATGTACTTGGCCCTGATAAGTTGTGCGCTACAGCCACTTTACTTTTCATAGATGTTTCGATGTAACCCTCAGCTACCGCAGATGACTTCCATCCACCATGACGTTTTATAGTCAGCAAATCACTGCCTGCGTCTGCTAATGTGTAGCACTAGAACGTCTGAAGCAATGTCCAGTATAAAGCTCTGAATGGGCAATTTTAGAAAATTAGCTATTAATTTAGGCATTTTGCCAATCGTATTAATTCCAATCGGGCACGATATACAATAACCATTGCGATATGTAAAGAGAATCTGAATGATTAATATTTTTTGGTCGCAGGGCGACATATTTTTTAATTAAAAGTAATCCATCTTTCATCCGTAATTGCAAAAACTCTTACGATATTATTTTTTGTTTTAGGTACTGTCACCAAAATAATATCACTCTTAAATTTCAATCATGTATGGACATATTTGTTAATTCATTCGTCTACAGGCACCTGTGTAACCCATTATTAAAACGATCTAAAATTAAATCCTTACATAAAAAATTACATTTTGCAAATAATATCGTACCTTTATTGCTAAATACAATGCGTCAGAACCTCTTCTATAAATTTATTAATATCTTCAATGCATAAAATTTTAGATTTCTTAGCCTCGTATCCCTCAGAGAATCGTTTTAAAATAGGCTTGTAATTTAATATATTTTGATATGTTTGTATTTTTATAAATGGAAAAGCAAGAACGAAGCATGGAATACATAGACCATAAGGTAGAAGATTTCTTATTTTTACCTTGTAATTCAAAATATGCCAATAAAATGTTTTCAGATATTGTGTTGACATTATTCTGTACAGCCCATAGTTCAAATTGATGGTAGCATTTTTCATATACTGCTTTTGATTTTTTCGGTAATAAATTTATGACGGCGTTATCCGCAATTTCACGCAGTTGTGGTGGCGTACAAGATAAATTTGTCTCAGTATCACTCATTTTTACAGTTTACAGAGACTATATTTATGAAATATATTGTTTAAACAATTTAAATAGCCGAATTTGAATTTTGAATTCGTCAAATGTCAATCGTATGTCAATGTGACCAACTTCATATAAAAATAAAACTCAACATTTTTAATGAGATTTTTATTAAGTATTTATTATCAATTTATAATGCAAAATAGAAAAAATAGTATAAAGACTCGTTCATAAGGCTTTTTGTCGCACTCGTTCATTAGAAACTCGTCTGCGGCTCGTTTTCTAAACTTGAACTCGTGCGACAAAATCATGCCTTATGAAACTCGTACTTTAATATACTATTTTATATCTACTCACACATCAAGGATATTCAATTTCACCTTTCAATCAGGTTTAGTATAAATAATGGTGTAGATTTGGTTACCCTAAATCGCCGGAAAAATGTAAGTTCGTCAAACGTATGAAAATATCCTGCCCTTTCATTTACTTATCCAGGTATATCACCAAAAATTATATTTAAAATGGTCCAATTCATCATCATCTTCAAACATTATGTTATTTATTAAGATATTACGTGCCATTTTGTTTCAAAAGTGTACAAATAATAAATATCCCCACAACAATAAATAAAACACCTCGAAAACACCGTAATACAACAAATAAAAGTCTTCGTTCACTTGCCGCAATACTTGTCATTTGAAACCAAAAGTGAGGTTAACTGGATCTTAAACCGGGCAAATCTTCAGCTTATTTTGAATAACACTTAACTGGTCCTTACACAGCGGTGCAAAACGAATTCCTAGTTTAGGATCTACTTAAGTCTTAAGTTAAACTTAAGTATAACCGGTGCAAATAACCGTAAAAGGGCTGATTTAACCTTGTTACCTTGGGCTAAAATTAAGCAAATGTTCAGGACTATAGTGGACTGTGGTATTAAGCTAAGTGTATTAAACTACGAATATCTAAAACAAATATATAACAAACTACGCCGCCTTAACCTAAAACTTACAGCAACCCCATTTTTACAAAAGCTTAAATAACAACGTTGTCATTCCAGATAGACATATAGTACCTTATATAAAGTGATGTTATTTTTCTACATAGAATTTAAAAATGGAATATATATAGAGCGTTTCATTTAAAATACCGGAGTAAGTATGCGTTCTCCTACTTTTGGAACACCCTGTATAGTCAAAAATATTTTTAAGTAATGCAGCATTGAATTCTCCAAAACTTTTGCATAAAATACTTTTTCCTAAAATCAAAAATAGAGCTGTAATCAAACACCCAGTGAGGGGACACCTATATAAATCCTACACAAAATAATCGTTTTTTATAATTATTTAGTAATTTTATGAACTTATTTTATGAGTTCATTTCAGTAATGGCGGTGGACAAATACCTGTTAACTGTCAAAATTACGGAATTTTAATAACATTTTATCAACGTGTTTTTATTAAATAGTCCTAAATTTAGTAATTTTATTTGTATTAAATTTCTTTTGGTAATTGAACTAAATACTCGCATAATTGTCAAACGTCAAATATTGTAAATAGACACGAACATTGTTCAATAAACAAAATATTAGTTTTTTTATATTTATTCAGTAAATTTTATATATTTTATGGGGTTCAGGTTTGTAATGGTAATGCATCAGTTGTCAAAAATTTAGAAATATTTTTTTTCCATTCCTTTGAGCATGAATCCTCTTACTGAATTTTCCAATTTTATTTGTGCTAAATTTATGTTGATAACCGAATCGGAAATATATATGTCAAATGTCAAAATTCGTTTACAATTAAAAATATTTATATTCAAAGCAGGATATAAGTATTTCTTACATTTTTATTTACCAATCCTACATATTTTGTGAGGTTATGGTGAAAATACGTTGGCAGATATGTCAACAAAAAATGACATTTTTAATTTTTTCCCGAAATATTATATAACCCATAAATCATTATAGTAATTTTACTTGTGTCCAATTTATGTTGGTAACTGAATTAAATAAATATGTTCCTAAAAATTGCTTACAACCCAAGGATATTTACGTTCAACATAGAACACACAGTCATTTTTTTATATTTTTCAGTAATTTTATATATGTACGTTAACTATAAAAAATACATGCCATTTTCAATTAAATACATATCTATCGAATGTCAAAAAACAAGAATTTTAACACATTTGATCAATTTTCATATTTACATATTTTGAAATTTTATATTTTTTTGCAGTTTAAGTTGGTAATGGTTGTGAATATACCTGTCAAAAATAATGAGATTTTCAATTAAATACATATCTATTAAATGTCAAAAATCTGGAATTTTAATTCATATGATCAATTTTCGTATTTACATATTTGGAATATATTTTTGGAGTTTAAGCTGGTAATGTTGTGAATATATCTGTCAAAAATAATGACATTTTATTAATATTCCATCAATACGCTTTTTAGTGAGTCCTAATTTTATTTGTGTTAAATGTAGGTGTTCCATACAAAACAAAAATATCTTTTATAATTATTATTTAGTAACTTTACGTATTTTTATACTGGTGGTGGTAATGTAAAACCTATGTAAATAAAGCTTCTAGTAAGTCATTTTAATTCATTCAAGCAGTTAATTTAGAAAACTTAATGGTAACTTTATATTAATAAGTAACTCAGAATCAGCTAAATACATATCTGTCAAACGTCAAAATCTGTTGACAGTCGAGATATTTAGTATTATATACAAAATGACCAATTTCAATCATACTGTGTTATATATACATATTATACAGGGTGACACATTAGTGTATGGAAGCTCGATATATCTGACATTATAAAAGTTATCAAAAAAAAATATTCAGAAAAGGCGTCGGTATTCTTAAGCTTCATATTTTAAAATTAGGCACATATATACAGGGTGTTTTTAGTTGGTTAGTAGTTAGTTTTTCTTGCGTTTTTAGATTCTATTTACTTTCGCGAGCCTCCTCATAATAGGGTTTGCCAGATCTGTTCCGAGTGTTTAAGAAGTTATGACCATTTTTACGTCTACTTTAAGGAGCAATTCAGAGGATTTGTTCCGGTAAGAAAAAAATATATCATTGGAGCTACGGCCTCTATTTTAGCTGCTTTGAGAATTTAACAAATAAAAAACGAATTCTTCTATACAAGGTGAGTCAAAACTGGAAGCCTTAATTTTCTCATTAAGCGTAAATGGAACACCCTATATCTTTTATGATGTTTCGATAGATATTTATCGGCTCTTTTATTTTTGTTAACCATTCCCTATAGCTAACTCTTTTGCTTTGGTAGTTATTTCAAATTGAAAATGAAAATTTAATTTGTTTTTTTGAAGTGTTAATATTAATATCAATTGTAGTTACGCCCCAATTTTTATGAAAAGTTATATGAAAGTCCAGTATATATCTCTCCAAAAAGGAGAGATATATACTGGAAACACAATTTTTCCTTTCTTGTATTTTACGCAAAAAGTAATCAGACAGAATCAAAAAAAAACCAAAAAAGCTCTACGATTACATACATATTTACATTTTTCGTAGAAAATATGCGTATTTATGCTTTACCCACGTGTGTTAAAATTAAGAGTACCACATAAAACAAAATTATAATAAACGAATCTACATACATGCGTAGTATTTCGTATTTTCTCCTTTAAACCCATTTTGGCATAATTCCAGTGCTTTGTTGGCCTTACGCTTTTACGCAGAATATCATATGTGTTTTTTCGAACTCTTGCAAAAAAAAAATTCCATTTCGACGGGTAAACACTATTTTATACCTTTAATAATAAACGAAAAACCCAAAATGACTGTTTTTATTTTTCGAAATAATGAAGGATACTGATTCGATAGAAGCGCAGATGTATATGCCAATAAAATGACTACGTGCAGGTAAATCCTAAGTTCATAGCGTTCGATTTTCTTCGAAAGTCAAACGCAATTTTGAACTGACGCCACTGCCAAAAACTAAAACGCAGAAAAATGTGCGCAAAACGAGTAATTCTGTGTTCCGAAAATAAACCCACGTGAATTTATTTCGAAATGATTACAGCTGTACTGTATACACAATGGAATGTCAAAATTAAAAAAAAAAAATGCTATAAAAAGTTTAATTCTTCTGTATTTTTTTTAAATACAAAATAAAAATATTTGATTTTTTTAAATTTAATTCAAATAAACCAATTAAACAATCTATTTTTTTAGTGAGAAAAAAAAGTTTCATTCTATACAGGGTCCTGAACTCCGGTCTTTGATTTCTCATTGTGTATTGAAGTTAAATGTGAAACTAGACATTAAGGAGCATATCTGAAAATTATTTTTTATTATACAGGGTGTTCCAAATCGTCGGCACAATCACACGACATTTTTTCTAAATGGAACACCCTGTATTTTTTGCATTTTTTTCTTCTTTGATGCATATGTTCAATGCAATTAATATTTTTGATAAAAAAAATTATCAAAAATATTTCAAATCAAATTTACATGGTACCATTAAAAAAAAAAAACATCAGTACTGCCACAAATGTGAAGTTTAAGATGAGATAAAGTGGGATTCATTCATCGACAAATAGAAGATACTTTAGACAATATTTGGAGTATTTAACGGTATACAGGGTGTTCAAAATTGACTGTCCAATTTTGGAAACTTCGACCAACTTTTTTAGGATTTTTTTTTCAAATAAAACAAACAGATGAAGAGTTTAATTATGAACAATTTTTGTTAATATCACCCTATGGCTATCTCCAGTCCTTTTTGACAAAAAACCAAAATTCAAAAATTGCCATATGTGCTATGGATGAATAAAACATGAGTAGTATCAACTATGTCAATAAAAATATACAGGGTGATCTGTTAAAAAGAAAACTAAAAAAGTTGGTCGAAGTTTCCAAAATTGGACAGTAAATTTTGAACACCTTGTATACCAGTAAACCTCCAAATATCTTCTAATCAATCTTCTATTTGTCGATCAAAGAATCCCCCATTATTTCATGTTAAACTTCACATTTTTGGCAGTATTGTTTCTTTTTAATGGTACCATGTAAAATCAAAAAAATCAATCTTTTTATCAGAAATATTAATTGCATTGGAGATATGCATCAAAGCAAAGTCAGTCACTGCTAAAAATACAAAAAATACAGGGGATGTTCCATTAAAAAAAAATTGCGTGTGATTGTGCCGGCGATTTTCGGAACACCCTGTATAATCAAAAATAATTTTCGGAAATGCCTCTTAATTTCTAGTTTCACAATGTATTAACTGAAACGTTTAACTTCAATAGCCAATGAGCAATCGAAGATCGGAGTTCAGTCGCAGGACCCTGTATACAGGGTGTATCAGATATAGAGGTAAATATAATAATATGTAGCAGCTGTAATCATATACGATCAAAAAGTCTTAATGCACAGAGGGTCTATCTATAAGCATTAACGAGAAAAAATATTTTATAAATGCCGTGGGCTAGAGCGCATCTGTGCCAACTAAAATGTTGTCCCGTATACCCCACATACCACTATCATTCAGCCATTACCGCTGTTAGTTTTGTGTTGGTCGCCGCTTGGAGTGCAAGCCACTTCAAACATTTTATTTAAATTCTTCCCGTCTCGAAAAAACGATCCTTTTCAGGACCATCATGATTTCATATAAAGAAAATCGAATGTATAGATTCATTTTCGCGCGATATCATAGTAAAAAGGCGTGTTTGCAAATTTTCTGTGTATACATTTATTTCTGTGTAATTCGATTCAATTCATTTTGCGTTATATGAGTAAATAAATCCAAAAGAAATAACTCAGATTCATGTGGTACCGTTTAATATTAACAACTAACTCTCGATTCGACAAAGCAAAAGAAAAATATTTACGTTTTTGTAACTACTGAAGTCGCATTAAAAATAATACTTTGTAGACTTACGTAGAATGCTCTTAACAAAAAAGGAATGTTTATTTTATAAAGAGAAGAAATTTAAAATGCCTCAGTTTTGCTGTTTTTACAAGGGCCTTTATTTATTCAGAATGACGTTAAATGAACTTACGGCATACCATTAAGAATAATACTAAATGAGTGCAATGTATTTATACATAATACCACGTTTAACGGGTGCTTAACATGACGTTTCCATGCATCAGGCCCAGACTAAAGAATTTTTGGTTCTAAATTTTACTTTTTTTTATTCTTTAATGAAGAAATCCGGTTTCGGTGGGTTTGTGCTTTATATATTGTGTAGTTAACACCCAAGCAAAATTTACTTTTTTATTTGATACACCCTGTATACCTACATTTTTGTTACACACGTATTGCACAGAATATTTAAAAGCTTATCCTTGCATGAACACTTTATTAGTTAAAAATACGAAAATCGTTATATAAGTTAATTAATTCGATAAGAATGAATCACACAAAAGTAACTTTTTAGTCTTAATTAATGTTTTTTTTTTTTGGTTCAATATCTTTCTAATTTCGACTGTAAGAACGATTAAAATTAACACAAGCATAGTAACAAAAAAAAAATTGTCGAAAATATATTATAAACAAGAGAAGAAATTTAAAGAATGATGCGTGCATAAAAACTTATAAATAGCATGTTATCTATAACATAATCTTCCAAAACATTGAGGTACTGAGCAGCATCTAGACGGTTTGAAAGGTAAATTGATCCAAACACTGCATGGTTTATTATACTTAATCAAACGTGCCTAATACTGGAAATTATGAATGTTAAATAATCTATCTTTATGAAATACGCATTCGTTGCTCCAAAGAATATGTCTCAGAACAGCGTCGACATCAGCAATTCTATTTAAAATTCAGTCAGAGAAAATGATCGTTTCATAAAGAGGTTCAACTTTCGACACGTTCTGTATATAAGTTTAAATAAAATCATTTTTGTGCGTTTTAATTTTAAGACAAAAAACAATTTTAAAAAGGTAAATTTGAGAAAAACAAACAAAAAACTCGCACAAAAAGACTTTTTTTTTAAATCTCTATTTATAGAAATATTTCCGCTTACAGAAATAAACTCCACCGTTTAAAAACGGTGCCAAAAACAAGTCTGCAAGTCCGAAGGTAATCGCCATTCTTTTGTATTCTTGTGAATATATTTTTATATCAAAAAAAAATCCTTTTTATAAATCGATTTTATAACAATCAGAACGTCAAAATCGCACCACACGAATCGTTACCGATTTTTTTTAACATCACAATAAACCCCGTAGAGACGTCCGAAAATCGTAAACTTCTTTGTTATTGTGCTGTCATGTTGGCGCACGTGGACGGGGCCCGATGGTGGGGGAACAGCCGTCAAACGGTCGAATATAAAACAAGCGCGCCAGTCACAACAATAAACATTTGAAAAAGCGCAGCTGGATAGTGATTACGAAAGTGCTCTCGAAATCGTGTGGAAACTCGTTCGAGGGACAGTTCGGAAAAGTGTCGCGTTTTTTGACTGTTTTTACGTTGTTGTTAAGAGTCGTACAAGATGCGTCCACCGTCGAATTATGCGGGAGAAGACATCGCTAATCAAGCCGACAACGAACCGGATCCTAGAATGGGTGCAATGATGATATGCACCAGATTAGCGGGAAGGGCCATCATCAGAGTCGTCGGAAGGTGCATGAAGCAGCACAGAGAATAGTAAATTAGGTAATAGTGAATTAGTTTAGTGATAAAATGGGGAAAAAGTGCCAGTATTATACCGTTATAGGAGTGCAAACTAGTCAACCTTTAAGATTGTCTTAAAATGGTATTTGTGAGGTCGAAATGAGAAAACGGGAGTTTTAATTCTATTTAAGGCTTAGCTTACGATACAGGAAAAACGTACATACACACAGTCAAGATCATGTGCTCCTTGAAACTTAGATTTATCTTTTGTTTCGGCAAAACGCACCTTGACAGTCGTGATAATTCGTAATAGCAGTAGAATCATCAACAACACAGCTTTTTTTTTTGTTAAATATATATTTCTTACACAGTATTTTCTTCCGCAATACCGTAAATAAACCAGACAGAAAAGGAAAGTAGATACATCGGGGGGCAAAACATGACGGATTATGTGCTGAGTGATTATTTACAACAGCATGAGAAT